>MU968480.1:27766024-28366024 GCA_034641835.2 Pinus albicaulis
TGCTCCATGTGGTGTTCTTGGAGATGCACTCCCATTTCTTCTTAATGGTGTTCTCGTTGCTGCTTGAGGTGTCCCTTGTTGTCCTTGTGTTGGTGAAGGTTGTGCTATAATTGAGTTGTTAATTTCAATCACATCTTCCTCATGTTCATCATGAGATAAATAGCTTTTAACATTGACTGTTTTCTCAATGCTTCCATCCCATGCTTCCTCTTCAATAAACTGCATATCTCTGCTTATCACAAACTTATTTGTGGATGGGTTATACAATCTGTATCCTTTGGAATCTTCATAATATCCAAGGAAGATGCACTTCTCCCCCTTACTATCCAACTTCTTTCTCAACTTATCTGGAATGTGTGCATAAGCCACACATCCAAAAACTCTCATGTTGGTGACTTCCTGTTTTCTTCCACTCCACACTTCTTCTGGAACTTTGTTCATCATAGCTTTTGTAGGGCATCTATTTAAAATATACACAGCATAGTTTGTTACTTCTACCCAATACTCATTCGTCAAGGGTTTTGCCTTTAGCATGCTTCTCACCCTTTCATTATGGTTCGATTCTTCCTTTCAGCAACTCCATTCTGTTGCGATGTGTACCTTGTGGTAAACTGCTTGTGTATGTCGTTCTCTCTATAAAAACACATAAATTCCTTTTATATATATTCTCCTCCTCTATCAGTTCTGAAAACTTTAATATGCAGCCCGCTCTGTTTCTCTACAAGAGCTTTAAAATGGAAAAATTTCTGAAAAAATTTGCTCTTATATTTCAGAAAATAAACCCACACTTTTCTTGTGAAATAATCTATAAAGGTCAGCATGTAGTTGCTGCCCGAAATTGATGCCGTCTACATCGGCCCACATAAATCTGAGTGAATGATCTCTAAGGGTGCTTTTGCCCTTATGCTTTTCCCTGATCGAAAATTTTCTCTGTGTTGCTTTCCCAAGATGCAACCTTCACATAGGTTGTCAGGCCTCTCAATCAATGGCAAACCTCTTACCATTCCTTTTATGTGCAACAAATTTAATCCTCTAAAATTGAGATTTCCAAATCTCAGGTGCCATAACCAATTTTCATATTTTTCTTCCTTCTGTAAGGCTTCTTGAGTTACAACTTCTATGCTCTTTCCTTTTCCTTTCAAGTCAATGTTGAGCTTCAGCGGAAACATTCTGTTGTTGGTCATATGTATTTCAGCAATGATTTTCTTTCTTGGAGGTATATATTTTATTGTGCACACATCATCCTCGAAAATGACATTCTAACCTTTGTTTATGAGCTTCCCACCGCTCAAAAGATTACTCTTCAAACCTGGAACATAATACACATCTGGAACAAGTTTTTTCTCACCATTTCTTGCTCGAATACTAACTCTGACTTTTCCTTTTACAGAGATCTTGGTATCAGTCCCTGTGGTTACTTCTAATTTAATCTCTTCATCTAGATTGGAAAACATAGCTCTATTTCTAGTCATGTGATTACTACATCCTGAATCTAAGAACCAAACATCATCTTCTCTATCTTGTGCTACATTACATGTTAACAACACATTACTTGGGTTCTTTTCTTCTTGTGCTACATTAGAATTATGCTTATTTTTCATGTCATTTCGCTTATTTCTTCATTCGTTGGCATAGTGCCCATATTTCTTGCAATAATGACATTGGACATTAGATTTGTCATAACTTTTTCCATGTGCATGTTGGTGTTGGTGTCCACCTTGTTGGCTGTTGCATTGGTCGTGGCTCTGATTTTGACTGTTGCTCCTTCCATGTGAATGTGAAGAACTGTCCCTTCCACCTCTGTTTAGGCTTTTGCCTCTTCCTCTTCCTTTGCCTCGACCTCTTCTTCTTCCTGAATGCATCTGGGTCTTGAAGGCGTGCTCTAGAGATGAGTTTTCATCTCTGTTCAATCTCTATTCATGAGTTATTAGTGAGGCATGAAGTTCATCTACAGTGAGATTTGAGAGATCTTTGGTATCTTCTATGGTGGTACCAATAACATCAAACTTTGAGGGTAAGCTCCTCAAAAGTTTCTCCACAATCCTTCTTTCTTCAAGAGTTTCTCCATGGGATCTTATCTGATTTACAATCCCAGTCACATGAGTGAAGAATGAGTCAATAGTATTTGACTCTTTCATACAGAGAGTTTCAAAATATCTCCTCAGCAACTGAAGTTTGTTTTTTTCACTTTCTCCATACCTTAATAGGCTACTTTCAGAGTTTCCGATGCATCCTTGGATTTCTTAGTTGCTTCTATCCTTGGAAACACACTCTCATTTACTGCTTGATACAATAGGAAGAGAGCTTTAGAGTCATTCTTCCTATTTCTCTTCAATATATCCTTCTCTGCTTGAGTTAAGGCATTAAAAGCCTGCTGATCAACTGGTTCAACAAAACCATCTTCTACAAGTTTCCATAAGTCTTGTGAGACAAACAGGGCTCTCATGGTAATGGCCCAATAATCATAATTATTTCGATTAAATTGTGGAAGCTGAACATTTCCAATATTCGTACCAGTGCTTGCTCCAGCCATTTCTTTTAAATTGAACTTTGAAATTAAACAAACTATCTTTCCTTCTCTGAAAGAACAAGCTCCTTTAAACAAAAAACAACAAATTTGTTTTCTTTGAGAAATACCTGAACTTTGACTTCTGTTGAGCTTTCACTCTACTGGAGAAATGTTGCAACAAGTCTTCTTCTTCTTTCAGCTTCCCTGAAACCTTCAAAGAGCCTGAACTAGCTCTAATACCATGTTGGAATTTCTGAGAATTCCAGAACAACAAATGGAGAATAAAACTCTCCTCTCTAAAACAGAGAAAATATTAAAATTTCTTGATAGGAGACAGAGTTTCCAGACTGAAAACAAACTTCTATTTCTTCAAAAAATGTTACAAATACTTCCTCTACACAGAGGGATACAAAATAGTTACTGCTGCAGACGCAGTGCACAAAACTACCCTCTGTCTTTCAAAAAACACACTCTGTCTCAGTGGAAATGACACTGCTATGTATTTCTTCTTTGTGCTGTTGTGGAGAACCAAAAAAAACAAAAATAATACAATATACAGGCTCTCGACCCCTTTTTTTTATATATGCCGCACATATATTAAAAAAAATTACAAAACCGTATAAAATACTCAAACTAAAGTCTACTTAAAACAAATATTATGTGGGCCCCACTTTACAAAAGTTCTTTGAACGTGCAATCAAATAATTTAAATCCAATGTATAATGACCATCGGGTTCGCGGATAAACAAAATGAATGCACCACATGAAAGTTGCAATTGTGATTGCAAGTCGGATGCGATGGCACATATAACTACAATATAATAAAGCCGTCGTGTCCGCGTTATAATAAAACATGCAACCAAATGAAAAAATCCGATTGTGATTGACAACTAGATGCGATGGACCAAGATTTAACTCCGCCATATAAATGATGTCGGGTCCGGAACTTCAATATGTGCAATCGGGCCTTATACACGGAAGGTTCCGATTGCAATTCAAAAATGGACGCGATGGAACAAATAAACTCCATCGCATAATGCCATTGGGTCCACCCTTTGGTTAAGTGATCGGGGCATACAACAAAAACCCGTTGATTGAAGACTTGTGATTTGAAACCCATGATCATATAATATATCGCCGCGTGGTCTGTCGACCTTCGGGCCTCGGCTATGGTGGAGGGTGATTTTAATATAAAATTTGGTTGTATATTATATACAACCGTTCCGCTTGCGGAACTTTGCCACATCTACAAGACATTTAGAATATGTAATATATGTATTGTGATTTTGCGACTGCGACTGTGACTGCATCGCATCACAAGACTTCATATCAAAAAGACACTGCTTAAGAAACTTTCGATTGAGATTAGCACATAAGTGGTGGGGACCACTAGTCTTCCCTTTCAAAAGGTTAAAGGACTTCTGCTGTTTTAAAACAAATTTCTTCATTCTGGTTGCTGAGGGCTTTAAAGCCTGGAAAGGTTGTCTTTTAATTAAACTCAAATCTTCCATAGTCTGAAACTACGAAAGTCTTCATTCCTCTGGAACAAATGGCTACGCCCATCACCAATTAAATTCTCCTCTGCAATTGTGGCTGCGGCCCATCAACAATTAAATTCGTCCTTACAATTTTCCCATTCTTATTTAAATACACAATGCTGTGCACTCAAACTCTGCTGTTGCTACCTCTATACTCTTTTCTTCCTGCTCAAAGGCTAGCAGGTGACTTTAATATTTTCAACAAATTTCCACAAATTATTACTATATCAAGCACTTTAGAGTGAATGAACTGTTGTTTCAGGAGCTTTCTTCTATTGTTTCAAGAGAGTGAATGGACTACTGCTTCGGGAGCTTTCTTCTATTGTTTGGTGCCTAGAAATGCATGGAGGAGACAATCTGATTTAACTGTTATTGATTTGGTCTAAGTGAGGATAAATTTCTTGAAATAATGGGGAAATTCACATCCTTGAAACAGTTCTCTATCTTTAATGTGCACTCGCTTGAAAGGGAAAAAGATGTCGGTATTCACATTTCGAACCTCGTCCTATGCCTTCCCCATCTTGAGCATCTCAACCTAAAAGACGTGCTATCTGGTAAGAAAATATTTGAAACTCTTAATGTCATTCTGTCATTTTTCATTGATGATTAGGACATTAATCTGTTCAGAATACAAAATGAGGGTTTTGAAAATAAGGGTTTGAGAGTAAAGATTTTTTTGGTCTGTTTTTTACGAAGCTATACTGATTATCTACAATCTGACGATTCTAAACTATATAATTTATTATCCTGAAATTAAAAATTTCGAGTATTTGTGTTCAATGCTGAATAAGAATAAGATAATATTCAATAAACAAGATGTAGAGTTAATAAATCAACTACTTCATCTTTATCTCAGCATATTTTTTTTTTGTCAATTGAATAAGAATAAAATAATATGCCATTAAAAAGGTGTAAAGTGTATAAACCAACTGCATAATGTTTCATATTTACCCTTCTCTATTTAGAATTATGTAATTAAAACTTGAAGATCATAATTTTGATATACTTAGTTGTTATGATAATATTAATATTATAATTGTGATATAGTTAAGTGTAATGAAAAGATATTTTGAATGACTTATTATTTTGTAGGTTCTTCAAGTAATAAGACTGGCCAAGTTTTTTGGAGGGAGAGGTTATTTGGATAGTAAGGAGGTAGAAACAGTTCTAGCAATAAGTAGATATGGAAGTGGAACAAATGTTAGAAAATCATAGTAGACTAAAATTAGTTGGTATTGAACTTTTACTAAATTAGACATTTCTTTCTGTGTTGATGTTTTTTAAGTTTATTTATTTTATTAAAGTATATTCATATAAACAAGGTAACATTATTATTTTAGGTAATAATATATTTTCACATATTATTAGACACATTCTAAACTTCTCTAAAAAAATTTTAAATAATTTAAGATTAATGTATTTTTATGCTTAGTCATGTTGTTGTTGTAGCATTTTCTATAATATAAATATAAACATTTTTACTATACATAATTATAGTTTTTCTATTTAAATATATAACTATTTATTCAAAAATTCTTTGAATGTGAAAATATAGAATTGAATTTGAATTTAATTAAACAACCTCTTTGTGTTTCCTTTTTGCAAGTAACACTTTATATTATATCAAAATATCCAAAAACAGATACATCATGACATAGTAGCATATTGTGGTAGATACCAAAAGTCAATGAATATTTAGTTTATGAGGGTTGTGGCTATTAGAATAGAAAGCATTTAGATAGTGGCAACTACTTTCATTATTTCTATTTGCTAAGATGTGTTTCTAGTTCTTTGTGTACCATGAATGAAGATGTCTCTGTTCATTAGCACACACATAATATCATGTTCCTGGGTGGGTTTATGCATGCATGAACTTCACCTTCTTTTCCACCATCATGTAAATGGGAGAGGTGGGAGGGGTTGCATGGCTTGATATTAGCACCCATGGTTAATTTGTAATGTAATTGTGATGAATGTGTTTTATAGTATTGTACTTCCTACGTATGCATAGATGCTACTATTTGCAACTAAAATGTTGGATGAATCCAAGAATGATATAGCTGTAATATATGTATTTGATCAATAAATATAAATACGAACATGGGAGCCATTATATAGGCTATGCTACCACTAGTGAGAAAACTATTAGGGAATTGCAATAGTTGTATTTTCATATCCTTGTTATAAAATTTTAATTTAAATTTGAGCCTTTTTCTCTCTACACAAGAAACATCTAATTTTCAAAGACTTTGTAATTTGGATAGTTTCCCTCACAAATATGGAATTTAGGGGGATAGTGGCCATTGTGCTTTAGAATTTAATGGAAGGAATGGGTTGGGTACATCTTTTGATTTTGGAATTGTTCCATGGATTTCCTATTATAAAAAAGTAAATATAAGATTCTACAACAAAAATATGGATATATTATGGCTAAATATGGAAGGGGGTAGATATCCACATGATAAGAGGCACATGATTCCCTAAGTAGTTAAATTCATGAGTAAAATGTCATTAATCATGAGTGTTTTTTTGTGAGTGTTTGTAATAGGTTTTGGGTGACCAGATATGCAAAAAAACTGCCAAATGTGGATTGGGACATTTTTGGTGTGTTTTAGGCTCTCAAAATGAATTTTTCTTTGCTATTACTCACCAAAGAGGAGTTAGTGGGCCATGAAAAGATGAAATTTCAGATCTTGGAAGGAAAAAATTTAAAAAAACCAATATTTTCAACATGAATCTGCAGAAAAAAGAAAAAGGTGTGTTATTTTGAAATTTGCATAGTCTTTGTTTGAAAAATCAGTCTATAGTGATTCAAAGTGCATAGAAAAACATAGATATCATTATTTATTTCCAATATTCCTCACAAGAAAAAAATGAATAATCCCAGTAAGAAACCAGAAATATATACTATCACACATGAAGAAGTGGAAGAAATGAAACATGCCATATCAAAATTACAAGACCAAGTGAAAAAAATTTCACTCTCGCAAACAGTACCAAAAAATGAATCGGAAATGATGATAATAATATGGATGGTTTAGAAGTGAAAATAGAAAGGGAAATGGAAGATTAGGAGGATCGTTTAAAAGAAGATGTGGAAGAAATGATGAATTTTAAGATCAAATATTTGAAGGAAGGTTTGACAAAGTTGCTGCAAGAAAGGCTTCCTAGTATCGATAATGTATTTGTAACAACCTCCTCCCACATTTTCCCAAGTTAACCGGTCTGCTAGGATAAACATGTGACAAGAGGCTACTATGATGTCATTCAACCTCCTAGGACACGTTAAGGAAGTGGAATTGATATAACACAATAATCTGACCTTCGATACATACTACAGAACCTTGAATACCCAACCAAACCTTCCAGGTTTTCAACCAATGAGACAACTCATCATTTGACCAACCTCAACACTTAGCCACTACCATCACAAGCCCTCCAAGTGACTAAGGCCTTTCATTTGCTACCACAACAAGGAATGCCAATGACTGTGGACTTTTCTAACTAGTTCTATGCTGGTGACCCTAGATTTTGTGCCACTTTGTTAGGGCCAAGGCTCAGGCCACTACCGATAACTTCATGAAAAAATCATAAATGATAAATAACACAGTGACAAGTATACCAATGCAAAATTTGATACAATTGCTTGATCTGATCCCTACTAGTCATGATAGGAATTTCGTCAAACGTATCACAAATATGCAATCTACAGTTCATAATAACAAATATGAGCATAGGGGTCTCATACTTATGTGAGATTCGTAAAGAAGGAATGTTTCCATATCACAATAGATTCATTATCATATATTCGGTTATATATTCATTGTACATTTAATTTCTAATCAAAACATAATGAGATCGATATATAAAGTTTGTCACAAACCATGCACATAACCAGCATATAATCAATATAAATAATAAGGATATCACAACCATAAAATCGAAGTACAAGCCAACACATTTACACATGAAATTCCAAGCAGAAGAATGTCATATTAATGAATTCAAAATCCAACCACGCATGGGACTTCCACGAACCACCCAACCATAGATTGGCTTAACCAAATATTTATTTTAGCCAATCACCCCCTATCATATTTTAAGCATTAATGTGGGACTCAAAACCAAACCAAACCATGTTTCCTCGGGCTTTACTGCAATCCCCACTAGATCACTAGGCCCTAGAAAAGCATGGATTCCACCTGATTTCTTCACCAGCACCGTGAGGAATTTTCCTGCCTCCTAGTCTCTAGGATTTATCATATATCCCTCCATTCATTAGTCGATCAATCCTAGGTCTAATCAAGACTCCACCCCCCAGGATTTACCATATAACCCACTATACACTGGTCAAGGATTCTTAGGCCTAATTGAGGGCAAACATCTCTATGATTTACCACATATCCCTATGTTCATCGATTGAGGATTCCTAGGCCTATCGAGGTGCACAAAATTTGGTTGTACTACAATTACAGTTCAGTTAAGGGATTAATAGGTCATGTATTCTTTCTTTCAGAGACCACCTCACTCAGATTTGAAACCATATAAAAATTCAGATCAACCAAATACAAGAGAACCCATCACACCATGGCTATCTGGAAATGGCAAGGTTAGGCTGAAGAACATTGTCACACCTACCAAATCCCATTCCAATGATAGGAAGAGAACCAAATACACACATGCATGTACCATTAATGAAAAATATATAAAGGAAATCACACATGAAAATTGATACCTAAAACTAATTTCATTATAGCTACTTGATCCTTCTCTTCATATCCTTATCTTCGCTTTCTTTTTCCTTCTTGATCATTGCTTTGATTTTTGTTGATCCAATGCTAGAGTGCTCCAAGAAAACTCTATGTTTCTAATAGTGTGTGGGAGAGAGAATAGAGAGAGAGAGAGATCCAAAACTAAACTCACAAAAAATTACACTAACAAAAGGTATGAATTGATCCTCAAGAGCCTTTTAATCATTGAGGCCTCTAATTTTCTTAAAATTTCCATTATTTTTCTTCATTTTCCACCTCACATGAAACATGAGACCTTTCACCTTCCTATTCTCCTAATTTCCATTAATTTCATAAATAAAATGCCATTTAATGCCTCTTACATTTCCAAATCCCTTTCCATTTCATTTTCCCATTTCCTTTATCCATAATAAACCAAATGAAAAAACACTACGATTTTCTTACAAACATCTAGCATGGAATATGTGTCCCATGATCTTAGTCTTATTTTTCCTTTATTAACTTTATTATATGAATTTTTACTAGGGATATTACAAAACCCTCCCCCTTAGGGTAACAGCTTCCTCGGTGTTCAATGACACCTACAACCAAAAAAACATTGAAAACCATAGCATACTCCCTATGGATCTTTATAGAAGAGCTCATTGGAGTATTTACAATGACATCCTACTGAAAACATGACTATCATACTATTTATTAGAGCTTTTATAACACAAATAATCATAATGTATACGGAGATTTATAAATCTATCTGGATATAGCATTTATAATAATATACACATATACACATATGCACATTTTCTCAACCAACAAATAAAAGGATATGTTGCTTGCATCTAGAGGCTCACACCTCCACCCTTAAAAGTAGTACCATGATTTACATGCTTCCCAGGAATTCTAGAATCCACCTCCAAAATAAAATTTATATCCAATATCTAGAGCTACAATCCTGCGCCACTTTTCCTCTCAGTGAACAGTTACTAACTCACTGTTCTAGGGAACACTCCTAGTGTAGATATGATTCCATATGATAATGCTAATGACCCAAAAAAATCCATCCCCAACCTTCCCTTATCTTCTACACAGTCCCTTGTGTAATCTGTTCACTCCCTTCGATGCAATCACTCAACATCCAAGTTTCATGATATACCCTTTCCCGGGCGATCCATCCCTTACCAAGGATTCCTCTCATCGAAAGGTAAAACTACCAGGGAATATACTTGCCTCAAACCATCATACCGGTCTTAGCATGGCCATGGAAATCAATGGACACTATTGGGTGCCAATGTCCCATAATGGCCTTTGCTCTTGAAGGGCCTTAATAACATATTTTTGTATGTTCCAATTCCTTTCACTATTGTTGTTAATTGTTACAGTCAGTTCCAATCACCCAATCGAGCATTTTCATGCTCTCTTGTACCAAGTACATACCTTCCATTAGGTTCAAAATAAATTAAAATAAAATAATATCATACCTCATTGTTGGCTTTTCAATAAGGTACACCTACAGTTCTTTTCACTTCATATTACGACAAGTCAACCTAGTTTTTTGATCAAATCATCATGTATAAACATATCACATCCGGTTAGCTAAAAAAAAAAACCATCATAATCAAGATCATATATGACGTGTAACCATCATAAATTAGATTCATAGATCACATGGATAATCAAAGCTAAAATAAAACATTGATACTCATCCTTTAATCAATATGTTGCTTTTTCCTTTGTTATTTCAGTATACACATTGAATCAGTTTCCAAACCCGGAAAGCACCCAATTAGTTGGCTTCCATTCAACCATGTAAACAAGCACATAGTGTGCTTCACACACATTCAACCACACATGACATACAACAACATAAAATACATGCACCTACACTTGACATAAAACACACCACATACACCTGCATCTGGTGTATGAAAAAACACATACACCTACACCGGGTGTACACTATAGCACAATACATACACCTACATCTAGTGTACTACACAGCAAAATATATACACCTACATCTAGTGTACAACAAAACAAAATGAGCACACATTCACCCGGTGTACAACACAATACATGTACACACACAAAGTACAACACAATGAATACACATGTCATGATACCACGACTATGCAAAGCACATACACAATACCGCACATACAAAAAAAAACATGTACAATACTATACATGTACAACATGTTGGAAATACCACATGTACATAACATCACCTGCACAACATCTACATAACACCACATCTATACAACACCACCTCCACAATGCCTACACAACACCACATGTACACAACACCACCTTCACAACTTATAAACAGAATTACATGTACACAATGCCACATGCAGTACATGTACACAACACCACATGCACGAAATGTACACAACACCCTGTGTACAACATGTACATGACACAACATGTACATTCATACACACAACACCTCATGTAAATAGGCCGTTATGTACAACATGCACACCATACCATATGTACACACCATCGCATATGAAACATGCACAAAGCACCATACACAAAACCGCATATCAAACATGCACACAACACCATATATCCAACATGCACATAACACCATCTGTACCTAGTAATGAATAAACAACAAGTACACAACACCATATATACATAGAATTTCATAAATGACATGTACACAACGCCTTTTGTACATATATCTGAATAAAAAGCATGTACACAACACCATTTATATATACAAAACTGTATGCACACAACATCACAGGTGAGACACGTACAACATACATACAATAGTATTAGTGCACATCCATAGACCAATGTAGAGTAACTCTACCGAGAAACCCTACTTCTAGTGTCTTTCCACTATTCATGCTTGTTACGACATGTTGTCGATCACACTACTCCATTCTGTTGATGTATCCCTCAGTGTTACCTATCCATAACATAACATAGGAATAGTACAATAATATAATATCAATTCAAATCCACATGATACTGACCTTGTCAATCTATCAGGGTTACTCTTCCGACATGATTCCTCATAAACTAGGAACATCTTCATGACATTCACTTGCATAAGAAATCATTCCTTCACAAGGATGAATACTAATGACTGTGTCAGACAATTTCATACATAGATACATATATACATGTAATCATCAGTATAAAAAATTCATAAAACGACATGACCCTATCATATAATGACATACAAACATACATGTGGGCATATATAAATGTCAACATAATTACGATATATCATAAGATCAAATTTAAGAGAACTCCCTTTATCCATCGACAACATGCACAACATTGAGAACAACAATTCAAAACTTAGCCAAGACATTTTTACCTTAAGCCTATTTACTTTACCTTTCCTATCACCTTTCTCATGAATGTCTTGCCATTGTCCATTTACACCAATGGACCCCATGAATCCAACCAGTTGCCATAGTCTTTCCTTCAATTTCCCTTTATTCATCCACCAGGTTCTAGCTAAGTCATATATTACCTATTAGGTAACACAATTCCCAATGAGCTCCATTAACTTTCCTCTTTCCCAAAAATTTCCAATACCCTCAAAACATAAAAAGAAAGAACATAAGAAAACAAGAATGAAATCATGAAAAACAACAGTAATATGACACCACAAACAAAGAATCAAGGCCTTACACTAGACATAAAATAATCCGCAATCAAGTGTATAAAATTAGAAAAAACCAAAATCACAAGACTAGCAACAAACACCATGACTCAATCCCCATGGTTCCCAAGGAAATCTCAACCTGAGCCTTCTTCAAGATTTCGTGGAATTGTATTTTATCATGAAATCCCCTACATCATATTGTCATAAAAACATAATTGTAAATGCATAATAGACATAATGATATGCCAGTTACATGCCCTTGTTATTCCAAGAACATCTCCTTGGAATTGAACACATACATATATCATCTCTTAAGGGACTCCAATCCCTTAAAGAATCCACCTATAACTATAAACTATATAATATACTTTCAAAATATTTTCTCGTGACTATATAACATATCCAAATAATTTTAGACAAAGTCATGGTTAAGAAGACTTCTTGTATTCATTCAAGGCATTCATTCGTTCAAAACTGCATGTTAGGTCCCTATAATACTAGTGTATCCCCTTATTGTTGTTTTTAGAATAGCCCCCTTATTTTTATTGTTGTGCCCATGTAGTCCCCATAATGTTATTATTTTTCCTCATAGAAGCCCACTATTGTTATTGTTGTTCCCTTACGTTATTATTGTTATGTCTGTTCTGATTATATTGTCACCCCTTAGAATCCTATAGATAGACAGGAGGTTTCTTCATTTGAATCATCCAATAATTTTTCATTTATGTAAATTAGAGGTTTCCCCATAGAAGTGGATAATTGTAAAGTTTTTTATCTATCTTTTCTTCTATTTTTTTGAGTTGCTTACATAACATAGTGGTTACCTCTAGTTGAATGGTGGTATAACACTTCCTTCCATACTACAGAAAAAATGACCCCATTTATGGTAGTTTTATGGATATCATCCACCGTCCATCACATCATCTTTAATAGAAAATTCCAAGGTTCAAGTAGTGGAAGATTGAATTGAGCGTAAACAACATGTTCTCCAACTCTTAATGGATAACCCCACTTTGATGCAAAATCAAATGAAACAACTGGCATATAAACATCGTAGTGAAAGAATTTTTGATGTAGGGGACTAAGTATTTTTATAGCTACAGCCATATAAAAAAATTCCCCTCAAGCAAGCTAAGAAGGATAATAAATTATCACCAAAGTATGATGGTCCTTAGAAGGTGTTGGAAAATATTGGCACTATGGCATACGAATTGGATCTTCCTGCATCTTCTTGAAAGCACCCAATTTTCCATGTTTCATGCTTAAATAAGGTTATAGGTGACAATCTCCCAACTGAAACAATATTTTCAGAACTTGACGAGGAAGGAAAATTCATATTGCAACCTGAAGTATTCAATAAAACAATAACATGACAACTATGAAATCGATCAATTTCAGAGTATCTCATTAATTAGAAGAACTTACCCATTGAAGATTCCACATGGGAGGATGAAATTTTTATACAGAAGCATCTGAACTACTCAAGCATTGAGGAAAACACGTTTTTGAAGGAGAGGGGCATGTTAGCTCCCTATAATACTAGTGTATCCCCTTATTTTTTTTTTATTATTATAGCCCCCTTATTGTTATTGGTGTACCCATGTAGTCCCTATATTGTTATTGTTATGCTCTTACATTAGTATTCTTATGTCGGCATTGATTATATTGTGATGCCTTAGACTCCTATATATAGAAAGGAGGTTTTTTCATTTGAATCATCCAAGAATTTTTCATTTATGTAATGTAAAAGAGGTTTCCCCCTTGAAGTGGATAATTCTCAAGTCATTTATCTATATTTTCTTATATTTTATGAGTTGGTTGCATAAAAATGTTGTTTCGAAACACAACCAAAGGAATTCTCACCCAATTCCTTTATTTTACCTTTTTCCTTTATGCATTTGATTTATTATATGTTATCAAAACACCCAGCTATTATTTATACAAACAAATCGATGATTACCATGTCATGCTAATACCAATAATGTTTCCCTGCAATTGTTCACACATGTAAGTCACATTTTCCCAATATCAATACATCACATCTATATTTTGAAATAAACCTTTACCAATACTAGCAACCATGTCATAATCAACATTCTACTCATATTATTTAATCATAATACTAAAACTGACATCTACTTTCACTTAAGTACATGTCAATTATTCTCAACACATATTTCTTAGTGCAATTATCTCAAAACAAGATCATTTCTTTGTGTAAACTTATAGATACAAACTCATATCATGTGATTAATCATACATTCAAACACAGATAGATGACATAATAGAAACCAGACACTTCAACACCAAATAGACATCATAATCAAACATTCAAGCATAAATTAGATGACATAATCAGACTCATACCTTAATGTATCTTAGGGGAGGCTATCTTGTCTACATAATCAATCTAGATTATCAGGATATAAATTCACAATATATGAATTAAAAAATAAATAAGGTCATGGTATCCATAGTAGTAACTAGATAACATGTTCACATATAAACTCATAAACAATTATTATTCATGCATAGCAATCACATATGCATAGTCAATCCATTTTAGTGTGACACAATATCATAAGTATATCTACTCACAATTGAATTTCATAACCATAACCATCTACATAGGTCAATCCAAATTAGCAAAAAACATAATAACATCAAGTTCTCACCTACAAGTACCATAATCATCATGCCCATATGACCAAAATCCATACAATAACAAGTTACTACCCTTCATAACTAAATGAAGCACGTACATGTGATCACACTGATTAACTAACATCTATCTTACATGTAACCACAAAAACCATAGACTAATAGAAATGTACATAAAACTAATTCTTATAAAAACCGTTAACCAACATACCTACATACCCACCATACAAACATGTATGACGATATACTCTTACCCCAAGGTCTAGTGCCACAACCTTGATTTGATGATCTACAACTCTTACTTTATTTCAACCAACATATTAGCATAATAACATGCCAACAATATCATGATGATATAAAATACATAAAATTACCTCACAATGCATGTAGGACCTACCATTCATGCATAAATCCAACCATCAAAATGCATGCATAAAAAATTCATATATGACTAACATGCATTCATGACAAAACACATCCCAACAAAAACATCATAAAATTCTAAATTATAACATAACTGTAAAAACGACAATCACTATGCATATATAACAAAAACATATACAACGTATATGCATGCATGACAAACAAATTCCACCCATTCCAGTCTAAGTGTTGAACCATGCTCTGATACCACTCTGTGGTATCAGATATCACATAAAGAGAACATAAACCACACATCACCCAAAGGGAACAAAAACATGCTTTGATACAACCCTGGAACACCTTCCTGCGACATTTATCTAAGTTAACCAGTTCGCTATGGTAAACATGTGACAAGATGCTACTATGATGTGATTCAACCTCATAGGTCACATTAAGGAATTGGAACTGACATAACACAATCAATATGACCTTCCACACAAAATATAGAACCTTCAGGAGCTATGCAACCCTTTTAGGTGGTCAAACGCTCAGACAACTCATCATTTGACTAATTTTCCAATAACTCCCACAATAAGGGATGCCAATGACTATGGAATTTTCTAGCTAGTTTTGTGCCATCAACCCCGAATTATGTGACACATTTTCAAGGCCAAGACTCAATCCATTGCCGAATTTTTTTGGGCTAGAACTCAGGTCGTTTCCCATTGATATAATTACTTGATCTGACCCCTAATAGTCATGCCAAGAATTTCATCAAGCATATCACAAATATGCAATCAATAGGTCATAAAAATAGATATGAGCATAGGGATGTCATAATTATCTTATATTTTTAAAGAAGCTTTGTTTCAATTTCACAATAGCCTCATTATCGTCTATTAGGCCATATATTCATTATACATTCAATTTATAATGAAAACATGATGATATCCATAAATAATGTTTGACATAAAATGTACTCATAACGAACATATAATCAATAAAAATAACAAGGATACCACAACCATAAAATCCACATATAAGTGAGTAAATTTACACATTAAATTCCATGGAGAAGAAGCTCTTTAAATGAATGTAAATTCCAACCAGGTATGGTACTTCCACATACCATCTAACCATATATTGGTTGAACCAATTATTTTTTCTGGCTAATCACCCTTGTGACATATTCCAAGAATGAAAGTGGTGACATATTCCAAGAATGAATGTGGGACTCAAAACCAAACAAAATCAAGGTTCCTGAAACTTTACTGAAATCCCCACCAGATCACTAGGCCCTGAAAAAGGATGTATACCACTAGATTTCTCCACCTATGCCTTGAGGAATTATCCTTTGTCCTAGTATCTAGGCTTTAATGTATATCCCACCATTCACTCATTGAGGGTTCCTAGGCCTAATTGAGGCTCCACCCTCCAGGATTTACCATATATCCCACCATACACCGATCAAGGATTCCTAGGCCTGATCGTGGGCACACACATCTAGTATTTGTTGTATATATGTGCATTCATCAGTCAAGGATTATGAGGCCTACTGAGGCACATAAAATATGGATTTATTGCAATCCTAGTCTAGTTCAGGGATTCCTAGGCTACATGTCCTTTCTTTTATAGACCACCTCACTTAGTTTCAAAACCATTCAAATATACAAGAGAACCCATCACACCATGGCTTTCTGGAAATGGCAAGGTTAGGCCGAATAACATTGTCATACCTAGAAAATCCATGCCAATGATAGCAAGAGAACCAAATACACACATGCACGTACCATGAATTCCAAATATAGCAAGGAAATCACATATGCAAGTCGATACCTACAAGTAATTCCTTTGTAGCTGCTTGATCCTACTCTTCCTTGCCTAATATTTTATTTCTTTTGCCTTCTTGATCCTTTCTTTTTTTTCCATTAATCCAATGCTATAGTGCTCCAGGAAAACCATAAGTGTCCAAGAGTAAGAGAGAGAGATAGATCCAAAACTGAACTAGTAAAATGTTACATTAACAAAAGATAACAACTGACCCTTAGAAGAATTTTTATCATTGAGGACTCTAATTTTCTTCAATTTTCCATTATTTTCCATCGTTTTCCTCCTCACATGAAGCCTGTGACTTATCACCTTATTTTTCTGCTACTTTTAATTATTTTCATAAATAAAATTCTAATTAATGCATCTTGCATTTCCAAAGTCTTTTCCATTGCCTTTGCCAATTTATTTTAGCCATAATAAACTAAATGAAGACCCACTAGCATGTTTTTCACAACATTCAACTTGAAATACGTGTCCAATAACCTTGGTATTAATTTTCCTTTATTAACTTTATTACATGAATTTTTAACAGGGTTGTTACATTATTCGATAAAAATAAGGATCAGGACAAAGGGAATATGAGTTATGACTTTAGGCACTGCAATAGTGGGTTTAAGACCAACCAAATTCCAAAGGTTGATATAAGGAATTTTTATGGCAAGCATCCAATAAAATGGATACTATAGATGAGGCACTGCTTTGAACTACATGATGTAAAACACACAAAAAAGGTATGAATTTCATCTCTCTATTTAGAATGAAATCAATTTGTATGGTATAAAAGGATTTTTATCATAAAAAACTAGTCACTTGGATCATTTTTATAGAGGAACTAATAGCACATTATGAGGATAGAGTGTATTGAGGAATTTGAAATATACAATATCAAGCTAGATGATATTCTAGAGGAGGATATGATTGATGTCTTCATAGGGACTTTAAAGGATAACATCTAACATGAAGTTCACCTTTAAAAACCTAATCCATTAGAAAATGCATTCAGGGTGGAAAGAAAATTTGACAGAACTAAAGATGGAAGTGTTCTATCACCTAGCTTCCCACAATCTAAAAGGTTGAGACCAAAATAATTGCAAGAAAAAATAGTAAAACAGATTTGTTATGGTTGTGATATGAAATACATTAAAAGTCGTAAGTGCGTCATGTTAGCATAGTTCTTTGCTAAGTCATGAATCTATTTTAAATTTTTTGTTTTTAGGATTAGACTTTGTAAATTTCAAAAAGAAATTGAAAGCTATCGAAATTTACGGTAGCATCTGTTTTAGCCTTTCCAAACAGTCTGTTTAATTCTGTTTTTTGTCTATTTTTCTTTAATCTGATGCTATGGGAAATTCCAGTAACTTCCCATGTTTTAAAAAAAGTAAAAGAAAAGTGCGCCCGGTTTGTTTCAAGCCACGTGTTCTTGTTTTAAATATGTTTTAAATATTTTATCATGGTTTAAAGCATGTGATAGGAAAGGTTTGTGGTCAGTCATGTTAAGTTTAAGTCATGGTTATAGGTGTAGTGTCTAGGTGTCAATCCCCAGTTAACACAACCATCCACTGATCTCTTCCTATCTGTCAGCTGAGTTAGTTTAGCTTCATGCTAAAGTATGTGATTTTTGTTGGAATTGATTTTGGATTTGGAGTCTTAATGTGATGACAGTTTGGTTGGTCATTGATAGATGTCGCTGAAAATTTAGGCCAATAATCAAAATACAGTGGAGTTGACTGCTAGTCATAGATCCAATCATCTGCGTCCACTTGCAGCATGCCATCTGAAGCTATGAAGCCAAATGAAGATCATAATTCATATCACATGGTGCATTCTATGGTCCAAGATACTTACCATAATGAGAATCTATTGCATGGGAGGGTGAACCAATGTAATTGTTTGAAAGCACTGAGAAGGAAGGAAGACTATCATTTTTAAGCTTAGTTGTTGGAGAATGAGATTTCCTAGTGAGAAACTTGATAAGGGAGTCTTATATTTTCGATAGGATCTCATAGAATACAAAAAAACACCTATTAGGTGAGATATTCTAGTCTTGCCACCTATCATAGTTCAACAAATATACTTATTACTTACTAAAGATGACTAAAAGAAGAAGAAATATAAAATGAATTGAACCACAAGGATCTGACCTAGTGGATGTAAATTTGAATGTGAAAAGGTTGTTTGTTCAAGAATGGTGGTATACGTTGTGCTCAAGACTAGGAAGCTCTCAGTTAGGAGTAGCTCAGGAGTTTGCAAATTCTTTCAATGGACAGGAAGCAACTATCTATGGTCTTAGATTGCAGGTATCAGTAGATTCAATTGTTGAAGAATTCAACCTTCCACAGGAAGGAGAAAATTGGTTTAAAGTCCAATTCATCACTAGAGGAGGCCTCAACATATTCCTTAAATATGGACACAAAGGTCCAAACTGGGCCAGAGGAACTCCCAGTAGTTTCCTTAAAAATGAATGGTTGAAGCTATTGAGATCATCAAAATCAACCTCACTTGTGAGAGGAGGTATATTGTAGTGTTTCTTTATCATATGAGATTTTTGTTTCATGTTTCTGGTATGGACACCCTCAACTTGCCATACCTTTTGTTGAAGAGACTGAAAAAGATGTTATCCATGATTCAAACACAAAGAAATGGTTTAGAATACATCTTGTATCATCAAGATCTCATTAAAGTGTTAGTTGAGGAAGAAATGAGGAAAGGAAATCAACCATGAGATCATTATCTATTTTACAGGTCAGGCCAACCTGCACCTACACCTCCAGCTCGACTGTGTCCAGCCTCACAACAACACCCTCATCTTACAAAAAGAACAAAGAGAAAGGCTAAGAAGGATAATATCATAAGGCCAAGAGAAAAAAATAAAACTCTTTCAGCTAAGGTTGAGAGGAAGTTGCAGAAAGGAGATATCTCATCAAAAAATAAACCTAAATCCATTAAAATGGTGCCTCCCATTTCTCGATTTCCTAATGTGTATAACAGGGCTCGAAGAGGAAGGTCTAAAACTACATAAAATCCTAAAGCATAGGTTCTACCAGAAACTATGGAAGCATATATTCAACAAAAAATGCAGATAGAGTATCAACTGACAAGGTCTAATGAAGAACTCCTTAAAGATGCAGCGTATGAAATCAGTAGAAATAGAAAGAAAGAGGAGACCAAACCTATTGCTAGTACCAGAAAAAGAGATACCAGAGAGACCAAAAGGTTCAGGCTCAAGTATAAGGCTCTCATAATCCAATTTGCTGACAAATCTCATTGATGTAGAAGGAAAATATGAAGGGTTAAAGACTAATGATCCCAAGAAGAAAGATAAAAAAAAACCCCTACAGATCATCAAACAGAACCCTCAGAAAGAAGAAAGATCCACAAGGGTTCAATGGAGGAAAATACCTATGGCAAAGAAGATGCCACAATAACCACAAGATCAAGATCAACCATTGACAACAAATAAGTTTTGGACAAGCTTGTTGAAGCTACAACTTATATGGAACAAAGTTAAAAAAGTTTTCCTAACAAAACACCATCTTGCTTATCAAGTGAAATTTTGAACAACAACTCAAATTTCAAAGTGTATAAGTCTGCATAGTGTTTTCAAGTGTTTTCTGTGCATTTTTGAAAAATAAATAGAGTGTTATAGGAAATTTTGGTAGCATTACAGTTTTGGCGTAGTTACAGGTTTTTATTGGAATTTCGGGGAGCACCTGTTTTAAATGATTTTTGACATCTATGAGCAAAAGCTCCGAGCCAATTCAGGAAACATAAGGAATCATAACAAAATGTATATAATAGATGATGGTGATAAGTTGTTATGAGGTTGGTTAAGGTCATATCTAATGAAGAAACATGGTTATTTAAGAACCAAAGAGATGAGGAGACAAATCAGCAGAAAAAGGGGTAGCATGTCAGCATACTCAACAATTCATCTGAAATTCTTGTCTCTTATTTCATCTACATTTTTCCTTTCAGTTACATTTCGATGGGATATAGATTTAATGTCCTATGGCACCTATGTAATTTTAGGAATAGTGGTTCCTTATTTTTAGAAGAGATGGAGTTGGTGCCTCTCTTTCTATATATACTATTCGTAAATACCATTTCCAATTTGGATGTTGGTCTACCTGAAGACTTAATATACTAAAGAAAGGCCTTTTTTTCACTTCATGTTGGAGGATTTTGTTCTTTGTTAATTTCTTCTAATTTATGACTTGCACCAGTTAGTAAGGTGTGAGTGAGAAACAATTAGAGGATCTAACAGTAAATTATATTCTTTCCAGCTTCTTGCAAATCATATATATGTTGTAGAATATGCTAGTGAAGATTTCATAAAGGATTTGTCAAATACTTTATTCATGTACTCTACTTTCTTAATGTTGTTTACTTTACATAAAATCGAGTTTGTGTAAAGAGCCATCATTATAGTTGTGTGACTGATTTAGGATATGAATATTTCTTAGAGTAAGTACCACATATCCATCTTCTTTCACTTGTTACACTTTGCTCCCTATACTACCAATTTACCGATACAATTTATACTTTCCATAGCTTTCCAAATGCATGAAAGTCTTAAATAATAAAAAATCATTTCAAACTCTTCGAGAATCCACCCCACCGCTCAAAACCTTTAAATTTTAAATGAACTATGATGTGTAAGGATTACACTTTTTGCAGTCAAGGAGTGACTCCTTGTGCTAAAACACTGAGAATAAATTATTTTGCATAGTTTGTTAAGAGGAGGAAGAACATGAACAAGAAACATCAAAAGAAGAATATATACACTAAGAATAAACCCCAAGGACTGAAAAATTAGAAATGAATCCAACCATATCTTGTAATGCCTTGGAGTAAATTACCCCTCCTCAAACTCTCAAGATAGAAGGATATATCAATAAGAAAAATGAAATAATGTTGATGGATTAGAGTAGTAATCATAATTTTATTAATTTTAAGATATCTAAGGATTTGAATTGATTTGTATATCCAATACTAGATTGTCGAGTGATGGTTCCAACTGGAGGAACTGTAAACTGCCCACGGAAGTGTGATAATATTAATCTAACCATGGGGGAATATGTATTGAATAGTCTAATGGTTTCCATTCCAATTGGAGGTGCAGATGTTGCATTAGGAATTGAATGGTTACAATATTTGGTATTGATAAAATTTAATTTTCAATCTTTTTTCTTGAAATATTTCTCATAAGGAAATGAAATTGAAATAAAGGGTGTCATAGGGAGACCTAGGAAGATAATCATATCTAATGAAACTAAGATTTAAGAAAGGAACAATGAGGGGTAATTATCAGAAGTTTATTAAGAATTATGGGAAAATATAAATACCAATAAAAATAGTACTGAAGAAAGATGCATTATTTTGGACTCTAGAATAGATGAAGGCCTTTCAACATATTAAAGAGGAAATGTGTGAAACTCCTGTCTTAACTACACTAGACTTCACAAAAACATTTTTTATGTAATTTCAAGTCTCAGGAAATGTCATTTTTATTGTTTTAATATAAGAAGGAAGACCCATTTATTTTGAAATTTGTCTCATAAAAGGAAAGTATTTACACAAATCTATTTATGAGAAAGAGATAATGAAAATATTTTATGTTCTAACCTAATGGGAATAAAATTCAAGTTAAAAACAGATAATGAGAGTCTTAAATACTTCTTGGAATGAAGAGTATCTTAAAAAGAGAAACAAAAATTAGTCACAAATATGTTGGGATATGACTTTGGGATCATATACAAGAAAGGGAAGAAAAATGTTACTACAAATGCACTCTCGAGAAGGGGTGAGCGTGTGGCAGAATTTCTCTATGCAATTTCTATTATCTAAACTAATTGGATAACTAAAGCAAGGGATGAATGGAAGAACAATTGTAACATCCGTGGTCAAAAATACTTATAAAAGAATATAATACCAAGGTCATGGAACATATATTCCAAGTTGAATGGTTAGCAGAACATCCTAAAGGGTGTTCATTTTGGTTATTATGGATAAAGGAACTTGTAAAAGGCAGTGGCAAAGGCTTTGGAAAGGAAAGAAGAATTATTTTCCACATTTATTGATGAAGATAATGGAAGATAGGAGAAAACGAAGGTGAAAGATCACAAGTTTCATATGAGTAGGAAAATGAAGGAAAATAATGGAAAATGAAGAAAATAGGGGCCTCATTGATAAAAAGGCTTCTAAGGATCAATTGGAAATATTTCAGTAAGTGTATCTTTTGTCAGTTCAGTTTTGGGAGCTCTCTCATTATTCTATCTCTCTCTCTCACACTTCAAAACTTAGAGTTTTCTTGGAGTACTTTGAGATTGGATCAAGAAGGAACAAGGGAGGATGAAGCAAGAAATGAAGAGCAAGATTCTTTGCAGGTATCGATTTGCATTTGTGATTTACTTGATATATTTGGCATGCATGGTATTGCATGTGGTTCACTGTTGTCATGGAATGATTTTTTCTAGGTGTGAGAGTGTTTTTATCCTATCCTCGCCATTTCCAGAGAGCCATGGTGTGGTGGGGTTCTCATGTTTTGGTTAAGTTGGATTTCCAGATGGAATTGATGTTGAGTGGGTTGGATCTCCAAAATGAAGAACACATGCCCTAGTGATCCCTAAATTAGATTGTGGATTACAGTAAATACATTGGCCTAGTGACCCATGACCCACACTATGGGTTGCGGTAAATACATGTATAGTGTGCCTCGGTAGTCATAAGAATCCTCGATTGGTTAATTGCGGAATATATGGTAATCCTAGATATTGGTTGATTCCATCACCTCTAGTAATCATGGGATGGGATGTATGATAAATCCTAGAGAGTGGATTCACATTTAGGGCCTAATGATCTAGGATAGATTATGGTAAAGCCGAGAGACTATTGTGTCAGTTATGGCTAGTCATCCCTGGATCAGACTGTGGATTATGGAAAATCATAAAGACTAGGAAACAATAAAATACATCATGGTGTATTTTGAGAAATATGGTGGCATCCATTCCTATTTTGGCTTAGTGATCATCTGGAGATCATGGTAAATCCTATAATTTAATTTTTATTGTTTGACCTAGTGATCCTAGATGTATTGCGGTAAAGCCCGGTTTCTATTGATGAAGATGAGGTAGTTTAACCTTGGTATACCCTAGTTGGTTCTTTCGGTTTCAGTCCCACATTCATGCTTCGAATATGGAATGGGGGTGATTGGATAAAGAGATATTTGGCTCAACCAATCTATTTTGGTGTTGAACCTGGTATTCCAATCCCTATTTGGTTTACATTTGTTAATAATATATTCTCTCCTTGACATATCATGTGTAAATGTATTATTCTATATGTGGATTCTCTGGTTGATGTATCCTTGATATTTTTGTTTTTATTATGATTCTTATAAGGATGTATTATGACATTGATGATGTATGGCTCTCCTCTTTTTTTGATTTGTAAATGAATTAGCAATGTATCTATGAGCTAATATATGATAATGAAACCAATGAAACAAGGGAAAATGTTTCTTAGTGATTCTCAGATGAGTATGAGGCCCCTATGCTTAGATGTGATATCCCAAATTGGGATGAAACAAAAATATAAAGAAAAATATAATTAACACTACAAATATAAGGAAAACAACACTAAGACAAATAATTTGGAGCCAAAATCATTATTGGGCCCTTTTATTCATATGTTTCAAACAATTAAAAATGAGGTGTTGAAAATATTGCACTTCAGCCTACTCAAGGCAGGCTGAAGGAAAAATCAAATCCAAACCAAACTCCTACTAGAAACTCCTCTGTGTGGCTCAATGACTATGCTGCCTAGCCCATAAAATGTTGTTGTTGGATATTTTTGTATTTCTTGTTAGGTTATCCCACATGCTTATAAAATTCAAGGAATTTGACACCAAACTCTCCTCAATAAATCCATAAAAACCCATGAAGGGTTTGCTAAAATCTCAACCCTGGAAATTGGACCTCTTGTGCTTGGCTCACTTATCTGCTGGGGAAATAGAAGCACTAAATGAAATTTTTGTTATATTTCTCCATAATTCTACTAAAATCCCTGCTAGGAGGTGGCTAGCCTCCCCTCTGAATCTCCTACTGAAACTCCTCTTCTATCAACAATCCCGACACTCCACCAAAACTACATTGTGCAACCACTACATAGTCTATGCTTCCTCTATGCAATCCATAAAGGGGATATACTATCTCTATTTTTTTTGCTCAATAAGTCATCGCAAAATGACAGGATTACTCTCTTAAGTGGGCACTCGAAGTCCCCCGAGGGAGAGGTTGAGATCTCTATTTGAGGTTCCCGTGTGCTAAACAACACTGCAAACTTGGATCTCTGGCTCAAGTGTGCTTAATAAAAATGGAAAAGAGAAATAATTTGAATGAATGAAAAATGAGCCTTCCTTCCTTCCCTTTTTCTATTTAGGCCCAACGTATTCCTCTGGACCCATCTTGGCCTAGCTACCTCCCCTTCGACCAACAACTTCATGTCTTCCTCTAGCCAGTCATACACTGTCCTCTTCATGCCTCTGGAAGCTCCCACCTAAGGCCAACTCGACCCCACCACTAGAGCTACGAATTTCCCCTAGGGACTTTAGGAAAAGGATTTTATTTGTCTTAAGTATTATTAGTGGGTCCCCTGCCCATTTTATTTCCGCCAAACATTAGGAAATGCTAAAATTAACCAAAATTAATATTTGGAATAGTTGATTGATAATTTGGAATATTACAATCCTCCTTGCCAAAACGTTGCTTGTCCTCAAGAAACTGCAAATATGGGTATTGAAGGATCTGTTCCCCATCCCATGTGCCATCCTCATCCAGGAGGTTCCACCATCTGATCAAGTATTCATTCACTACCTTTGTCCTCAAGTTTCTCTCATGGGTGTCCAATATGGCCTTGGGTTGTATCACCAAATTCCCCTCATCATCTGTAGGAGGGAGCTCTACAGCTATCATCACCAGTTGTCCCGAAGCCTAATTTGGTCATGACACATGGAAAATGTTGTGGATCCAGCTCCCCTGTGCCAACTCCAGCTCATATTCCACATCTCTAACAAACCACGTAACTCTATACAACCTATAGAAGTGAGGATTGAGATTTTCAGTTCCCTTATGCTTCAACGTAGACTTCCTGTATGGCTAAAGTTGAAGGTACACCAAGTGCCTCAATTCAAACTGCCACTATATGCGGCCCCAGTATGCATACATATTTTTTTGATTTTGCGTTGTCCTCAAGTTATCCTTGAGAGCCCTGAGGATTTCATGACTCTCTTGGATCCAGTATTTGGCTCTGGGGGCCTTACTTGCCCCAAAAATAGAGTCAGAAAACGTTAATACATCATAACCATAAAAGGCATGAAAAGGGGACATATGAATAGACATATTGAAATTAGTGTTGTAGTAGTACTCTCCTATGTGTATCCAATGTAGCCGGGCCTTATGCTACCCTATGACATAGTTCCTCAAGTAGCATTCCAACCACTTGTTCACTATCTCTTTCGGATGGTATCTCGTACTCAGTGTGAGCTTGTGCCCAATAGTCAGAACATCTCCTGCCAAAATCACCCCATAAATCTATTGTCCTGGTCACCGACTATGGTCTTTGAAATACCATGTAGTCAAAAAATGTCTCTGAAAAATAACTTGGCTACCTTTGAGAATGTGTACTGAGCTCAAATAGAAAACAAGTGTGCATAATTCGTCAATCGGTCAACTACGACAAAGATGAAGTCCTTTCCCTGTGCCATGGGCAACACCGTGATGTTGGCCTCTAAAACAAGGCATCAGACACCACATTGTTCTTCCCTTGGACATACTCAATTTCGAAATCATAGGCTCATATCTTACTCATAAACTTCTGTTCTCTCTCCTACAACTGTTTCGAATCTAGGAAGTACTACAGGATGTTATGATTGGTCTTGACCTTGAACCAATTACCCACCAAATACTATTTGAACTTGGGAAATTCATGCATGATGGCCAACATCTATTTGTCATATATGGGGTAATTCCTCTCATGAGGCAGGAGATTTCGGCTCTTGAAGGAAATGGAGTGTACATCCTACATCAATATGACCCCAACTCCTACTTCAGATGCATCATACTCCAAGACAAAGGGATTGGTGAAATCAGGGAGTGAAAGAACCTGACAACTACTCATTACGTGCTTGAGATGATCAAAAGAATCCTGTGCTCTGGGGGTCTAGGTGAATGGTCCCCTCCGGGTCAAATCCAGAGGGGCATAACTAATTGAGAGAATCCCTTTCTGAACTTCTTGTAATATGTGAAAATGCCTACAAATCCACTCAGATTAGTGACATTCTTGGGCTCTGGTGAGTCTTTGATGGCCCTGATATTATCCTCATGCACCCACACACTATATTCACCTAAGATGAGGCCAAATTATAGCATCTCATTCAACCCAAAATCACACTTTCACATCTTGGCATAAAACTTCTACTCCTCCAAGATATGCAACACTATATCGACATGCTACAAATGTTCCTCCCATGTGCGGTTATATATTAGAATGTCATAAAAAAATACTAGCATGAACTTCCACAGATGGCCATAAAATACATGGTTCACACATGACTGGAAGGTGGTTGGGGTGTTAGTTAGCCCAAAAGGCATCAGCAATAATTCAAAGTGCCCATATGGCATTTGAACGTTGTCTCGGGGACACCCTTGTCCCTCACTCTAATCTGGTGGTACCCTAATCTAAAATCAATTTTGGAGAACAAATTAGTCCCCCTTAACTTATCTATCTGTGGGATGGGGTAGTATTTCTTCATTTTTTTTTTTTTTAGGGACTTGTAATCGATACACATTCTCAGTGTACCATCCTTCTTCTTAACCACGAATACTGATGAGTAAAAGGCACTCAAACTCGGTCGAATGTGACCCAAGGCCAGAATCTCATGTATGACCATATTTATCTCATCCTAATAATCCTTGGGGTGCTTACATGGAGCCTATATTAGAGAATGAATGTCGAACTCCAACTCAATGGTGTTTTCAAAACCTCGTTCTAGAGGTTCCGTTTTGTAATATCCCCGAAAACCATGTAGTAATAGTCAGGGATACCCTATACATATGAATGTGTGGGTCTATTTGTGCCATCTAACTATGAAATCCTCAGTTGGAGCACCCACTCTATGTTTTCCCATATGAATACTTTCTCCATTCTATGCGTAGAGACTCTCTTAGTTTGGTATGTATACATACCCCAAAGAATCATCAATTTCCTTGCAAAATTCACAAATTTTCACATGATATTTGGAATATTAGAGTTCTTGATTTTCTTAATAAATTATGTAAATAAAAGGGTGGAGGGACCAAAAAACCTCAAAGATGAATAAAATCCACTTTTAATGTGTGTATGTGAATATTCTAGATCTAGATCTAAAATCATGGAGTAGTGGAGCAATTCTATTAATGGAGATCATGTCTCATTTATGAGATACATTATGGAGGATGAAACATTCAAATAAGATCGTGGATCTTAAATATAAAATCATGAAGATCTTTGATAAGTTCAACTGAGATCATGGTGCATTCAAAGAATATCATGAATCACTTATGATAAGATAGTGGAGGAAGTGGTGCATTTAATGCACATATGATGGAAAGGGTTATCACCCCATTTGAACTTGATGGAGGACATGAGGCCACATCGTAGTCAAACATGGAGACTATGTCCACATGTACAGAGTATATTTGGAGTGGGCCTAGGCTATGGAAGGCTCATGCATATAATGAAGGTGAAAGCACAATGGAAGGATGATTTGGATTATGAACTTCTTGATCTGCTTAGATCTAGATTTTTCTTAGGACATTTCTATGTAGAATTGGGCCTTTTAGCAGAGTATGCAATGTTTTTTAGCACAGGGTGCTCCTGAGCGGGAACCTCGCCTCTTTCTTTGAGTAGATCTAGAAGGAGGATTGTTCTTCATTCCTTATTAGGCATTGTTGCCATCTTCAGGAGGTTCTTTCTAGCATTCAGCTAGGAAACCAGTGGAGGATTCATCCTACCACTTTTCTCTTCAAATCTAGCTTTTTAGGAGTAGTAGATCTACATCAGGCATTCAAGCCATTGGTTTTTACCTCCATGAAGCAGTAGTCCCTTCAGGTATTGCGCAGTTCAGTCCTGTAGATCTATTGGAGGAAGTTTCTAGTATTTCAGCTGGAAATCCTATGAGGGATAACCTCCTCAGATTGGATCTATTGTTTCCATCACCTAGGATCTTAATTGACACATATATCAGTAGGCTAATGAGCCTCCCTCTCTGACAACGTATTTTTTTGAAGTTGTTTCTCATCTAGAAACTATTTTCTGTTGACGAGATTGGAGAAGCTAGATCTTCAGCTTTTAGGCAAAGGATCTAGTTAAGATATCAACCCTTCTTTCATAGATATGATAGTACATCATTGTAGCCATCATATCATCAGATCTAGCTTCGAATCTATATTCCCAATAGCATATATGTGAAGCCCTAAGAGGGTGTTTTTATTGGACTTACAGATTTGAGAAATCCCTTCTGGGTTATCTTGGCAATCCATCATCGAGCCCAAATCTACAATTTCAACGTCATCATAGCTCCCATTCTACCTAGATCTGAATTTCTATATTTCAAGCAGTTGAAATCCCTATAGTTGTAGTAGGGAAACTGCATTTTACCTTCCAGCAGAGCAGCAGTTATGCAGTTCTGCTTGGTACATCATTGCAGGGTCATTCTAGGCCACCCTTGTGGCTTGAGTGTCTCATATTTTGAGCACCGTTGTACTTGATTTTTTCACCTCCAATATAATAAAATGGCTCAACTATTTCTATGAATTTTGATGTGTATATAGATTTATTATTTACTTTGTTGTAGTTCTTATATTGTGTTTCAATATTACTACATTCTCCCTTTTGGGATATTACAGTGGTATAAGAGCATGATCTTTGGCTCCACTTGTGGATACTTCATCTTTTGAATCAAAGGAAGAAGAAGATATATGTTATCTATCATGAATGAGGGTATTTTTTCCATCCCTCTTCTTAGATCCAAGCAAGATCTCTCCAAGGAGGTCTACCAAATGAAGGGAGAAAGGTAAAAGTAGAATCCAAGAAGAAAATTTGATGAGGAAAGTCTAAGCACTTCCTATCAGCAAAAAGGAAATTCAGAGAATCTTAGATCTTCTTCTAGCTCTACTATACCCACTTCTTTTGGACAAGGTGAAGGGTGTAGAAATGAATAAAGGAAAGAACCTGAGACTCTCAGTCTGTGTCTTGAAGAGTACAAAGCATAATCTAGAGAATTCAAAGAGAGTCTAACTCTCCAATAATTCTTCCAAATCAAACAAGAAAGAGGATCCTATAGTAGCAATATAAGGAAGAGGCACAATAGGTGTTATTTTCCTACATTTGATGGATCTTCCTCAAGAACTGTTAAGGCTTGGAGGAAAGATTTATATGAATTTTTCAGGCTACATCCTGTCACTGAAGGAGTGGTTGTTCAAATTGCAGCACTTCATATTTTAGGTGAAGCCAATGATTGGTGGTTTGGTCACATGGAGCATGCAAAGGTGACTAAGTATTCAGATTTCTTTCAGAAGTTGAGGAATAAGTTTGATATGATAAAACCAGATATGGATCAAAAAGAGACATTTCCTAAAGAAACAAAGGAAGATGTCAATGTTGTCACCCTGGACAAGAAGTCACTACATTCACCAATAGCTACAGAAGTACTTGCATATAAAGAAGAGACACTTGAAAATTTGCAAGATAATCTTTAGCTCTTAAAACATAGAGTCCCATGCATGGTTGAGGAGATGCATGAGGAAGAGGAGGAAGATTCCAGCAATGGTACACTTGGAGAAGAGAAGCCATCACTCTTACTAGCAATTGGAGACACTATTGTCACAGTTGGAGGAACTCTTGTGTTATGGCAAGATATTTCCACACATTAGTTGATCCAAAGTATGCATGAAATTTCATCACATATTGTTTCAGTAGATCTTCTTGAAACTTATGAGGACATGCCATCATGGCCAATGCATAACCAAGGGTTAGAACAAAATGTTGATTTCAAGCAGCAACATATCACAGCGTAGAGGACCCTTGATCTAATCAAGGAGGAGATTAAGAACTATCCCAGTTCATCATTGTTGAGCTATATTCAACCCTTTGAGTTGAAGTGTAGAGTTTTAGAAAATGGGATGAGCGTGATCCTATGTACAATAATTGGTTATGAGATCATTATTGTGCCTTTCTTTGAGATAGCACATGTATTACCATGAAGATCTACAAAATTTTCACTTAGTAGCCGTGAAGATGAAGAGGCCCCATCATTCTTGGAGAATTCTGAAGGTATCTTCACTCATGAAGTAATGGAGGTAAAGATGAAAAATGGTAGACATCTTGAGATGAGGAATATTTTCTCCTTTCTAGATGACCCTTTCTCAATGAGCATCTCACAGCTCAAAGAGAAACTTCTACCTGCAGTAGATCCAAAACCTCTTTGGTTTTGGAGGGCCTTTGGTGAAAAGAGAATCTCATTAAGAGATCTCATTGGAAGTGCACTTCAACATTTCATGAAGTGGAGAGTTCTTCAACAATTTTGGGAGGATGGTATTCTACAAATGGAGGATACCATTTTTATGCAGTACATCATTCATGGTCCAAATTGGGATGAGTGGGTGAGAATGATAAGCAAGGGGTTCCATAACCAATTGTAGACATATGGCATGGGCCAACAAGCTTGGTTAAGTTGGTTACTCTTGGGAGAGTTTTGTCACTACCCAAAGGCTCTTATTTCCTTCATCCATGATTTGACAAACACTTATGAAATGAAGAAAAAGGCATGGTTGTACTGGCTACTCTTGGGTGAGTATGGTTACCACCGAAAAGCTCATATTTTTCCTATTCATGCCTTCTGTATCAATGATAGAATGCAACAAAATAAGTGATGCTCATTTTGGGTTCCCTTGAGAGAGTTTGGCCACCACATGACATCTCCCATTTCTATGTGTTTTGTATTGGGTAAAACTTGGCATGATGCTCTCATGATGTGTATTGATGGTATATGTTTGTATTGGGAAGATGTGACATTCCACATGTCTATTAGTATGTTTTTACTCCAAGATGCACATGAGGAGCAGAGAAAGCAACAAGATATCTTATTTCTTTGGTTACTTTTTGCAGAGTTTGGCTTGTCCATCTTACATGGAGGAGATGGAGGATGGCAGAAAAGGGCCTTACTCCAGTGGCTACTATTGGGAGAATATGGCCTGACATATTTGTCTACCCATATATCTCCTTTTCTTCTTCTACATAATGTTGGAATGATGCTTGGATCTAAAAAGGCTAATGGGGCTAAGGATGAGAGCATTTCAATGCTCAATCAAATTCATAAAGCATGGGATGAGGAGATGTATTGTAAGATGGAGCTTTTCCTTTATGGAAAGAGCCATTTTATTCTATGTATCTCATGTATTAATGATGATGTTGGACACCATATGGTTGTCACTTGGTACTTCATGGTGGAAGGAGGACATCTAACCATATAGTTAGAGGTCATTCTATATACTTGTGAAGGACAAATTTGGAACCAAACATGCATAACATATTGCAACAAATGGAGGGAGCCTTTCTTATGTGGATGCCATTTGGAGGGGAATAGATGGCTTTGCATCTACTTTTGGAGTTGCTTGAGGACAAGCAACATTTTTCCAGGGGACTGTAATATTCCTAAATTTTCACATCATATTTGGAATTTTAGAGTTCTTGATTTTCTTAATAAATTAAGTAAATAAAAGGGTGGAGGGACCCACAAACCTCAAAGATGAATGAAATCCACTTTTAATGTGTGTATGTGGATATTATAGATCTATATATAAATTCATGGAGTAGCGGAGCAAATCCATTATTGGAGATCATGTCTCATTTATCAGATAGATTATGGAGGATGAAACAGTCAAATAAGATCATGGATCTTAAATATAAAATCATCAAGATATTGGATAAGGTCAACTGAGATCATAGTGCATTAAAAGAAGATCATGAATCACTTATGATAAGATAGTGGAGGAAGTGATGCAGTTAATGCACAGATGATGGAGAGGGTTATCACCCCATGTGAACTTGATGGAGAACATGAGGCCACATCGCAATCAAATATGGAGACTATGTCCACATGTACATTGGAAATTTGGAGTGGGCCTAGGCTATGAAAGACTCATGCATTTAATGAAGATGAAGGCATGATGGAAGGATGATTTTGATTATTGATTTCTTGATCTGTTTAGATCTAGATTTCTCTTAGGAAATTTCTATACAGAATTGGGTTGTTCAGAAGAGTTTGCAGTGTTGTTTAGTAGAAGGTGCTCCCGAGCAGGAATCCTGCCTCTTTCTTTGAGTATCTCTAGAAAGAGGATTGTTCTTCATTCCTTATCAGGCATTGGTGCCATATTCAGGAGGTTATTTCTATCATTCATCTAGGAAACCAGTGGAGGATTCATCCTATCACTTTGGTCTTCAGATACAGCCTTTCAGGAGTAGAAAATCTACATCAGGAATTTAGGCCATTGGGTTTTACCTCCATGAAGCAGCAGTCCCTTCAAGGATTGCGCAGTTCATTCCTGTAGATATATTGGAGGAAGGAAGTTTCTAGTATTTCAGCTGGAAATCTTATGAGGGATAACCTCCTCACATTGGCTCTATTGTTTCCATCACTCAGGAGTTGAATTGACACATCTAGTAGCAAGCTAACGAGCCTCCCTCTCTGACAGTGTGGTTTTCTGAAGTTGTTGTTAATCCAGCAGCTATTTTTAGTGGAGGAGATTGGAAGAACTAGATATTGAGCTTTTAGCCCAAGGATCTAGTGAAGGGATCAACCCTTCTTTCATAGATCTTATTGTACATCGTCGCATCCATCATATCATTAGATCTAGCTTCAAATCTACATTCCCAGCCCTAAGAGGGTGGTTTTATTAGACTTAGAGATATAAGAAATCCCTTTTGGGTTATCCTAGGAATCCATAATTGAGCACAGATCTATAATTTCAGCATAATTGGAGCTCCCATACTGCCTTGATCTAACTTTCTATATTTTAGGAAGTTACAGTCCCTATAGCTGTAGTAGGGACACTGCAGTTTACCTTCTAACAAAACAATAGTTAAGCAGTCCTTCTTGGGACACCATTGTAGGGTCATTCTAGGTCACACTTGTGGCTTCAGTGTCTCATATTATGAGCATTGTTGTACTTGCTTTTTACACCTCCAACATAATAAAATGGCTCAACTATTTCTCTGCATTATGATGTGTATATAGATTTATTGTTTACTTTCCTACAGTTCTTATATTGTGTTTCAGCATTATTGCATTCTCTCTTTTGGGATATTACATTCTTGTTCTTGTCCAGGAACTCCATCTTTAGCTCTGTAGTGACTCTTCCAAGGGTGATGAGCCATTGGACCCCCAACACTATGTTGGTGTCTGGAATGTTGACCATAAAGAAATGGTATGTCACTGAGTAAGTCCCCATGGTCATTGTGAATGCTCAAACATAATGAACGCACTTCACGGTTCTATCTCCTAATACTAGCACAGATAATCCATCAAACCCCTTTGTCTGTATTCCCCTTCTTTTCACTATCTGGGCATCTATGAAGTTTTCCATGGCTCCATTATCCACAACCACTTAGACACGTTGTCCCAAAAATTTCGCCCCAATCCTCAATGTTAAGTATTTGGGTATCCCAAGAAAAGAGGCAAGGACCCCTTCGGTAGGTGAAAACGCTACTCCTATTGCTAGTGATGGGGGTTGGGGTGGAGGCCCTTCCCCCTAAGATGTTGTGTTGTCCTCACCTCCCATATCAAAGAGTGTCACTTATTATTCCTTTTTTTCTGAGAATATCTCGATGTAGTGTGCCTTCCCTACTGCACACCGACGATTTTGTGCTCACGACTCCTGGCATGTGAAGAAAATATTCTTCCTCCTAAGGTCTCTTGTGGTGTCATCATATAATATCCCTGAGTTTCAGTTCCCTCTCGGTGGTGGAGCTCTTACATCCCTTCCTCTTTGCTCGAAAATTGGTATGTCGGGTATAGGGGTCCTAGTCCTTGGTAATGCATCCTAAATATCATGAGTCCTCCCAACTATGTACTAGTGCGTAGTGGTTCAAATTAACCTTACTAGACCATGCAATGGCTCCACCAGTCCATCTATGAACATGAAAATCCTCCCAGGCTCCAAAAAATGTCGAACCATCAATGAAAATATCAAAAAATCAGAAATAAATGTTTCAAAGTTCCCTGACTACTTGAGTTTGGTCAGTTCTCCAAAGTTCTCTTCGGGATCCTTCCTATCAAACCTATTATACACTCTCCTAGTAAATTCATCATACGTTGTCACCCCTGCATGACTCGGTGTATTCAACCCATGAAACCACTAGTTATGGGATTTTCCCTCTCAGTGCAATGTAGCCGACATTATGTCCTCCAAATATGTCATTTGATTAAGCTAGAAGTAGATATCTAGCTTCTCCACCCATGCTTTACCTGAGCTCTTTGAGAACCCATCAAATTTCGGAAGGAAAAACCTACCCATGGTGTTAGCCAGTAATAAAATTTGTGATATCAAATGTTGGCTAAATCATTTTTGGAGCCTTCAAGAAACAAGTTTTATTGCTAAAAAGTGTTATCTCTTGAAGACTCATGAAGACATCATGCCCTTTGTTTAATCTTCACTACTGTTTCCATTTTAAAACTCTGAAATTTTTCTTTTCCCCATGAAGAAAAGACTGCTGCAAAAACCCATTTTTCCACTCCTCCACTCAAAAACTAACCTTCATTTTATCCCGTTTTCCCCCCATCAAATTCCTCTATTTTTCATTTATTCCCATTTCCCCTTCATAAAATCCCTTTTTATAGGGTTTAAAGCTCACTTTTGAACCTTGCCAAAACCCCCAAATCCATCAAAAACCTTGGAAAATTTCATAAAAAATAAAGTCTTTTGACTATGGGTTTAAGCCCCTTCGGGCTAAGTTCTAAACACTTCCCCACATGTGCCCACACCCTAAAACCAAGCGCTAACCCATTCGGGCACTTATCGCATCGGCAATAATTAGAGCACACAAGTATTTTTGTTGTATTAAGACCTCTTATCCAATGAGCCCCATTGTTTATAAGCCCTGATCCCATCCACAGTCGGGTCCTAAAGTTTATAAATAAACCCATCTCTAATGTAATTTTCCTTTGAAAATCATAAAAACCTATTTTTCCTAAGTTTTGAACTAAATGTGTCGGTGCAATCTTTTTATTAATAAACACCGTTGATCTTAAGTGATCAGACGGATCATGCAATATCGCATCGCAAGTTTTATTGGATGCATTTTATTCCCTCTTCCGATTGATTACCCTCGATGGACCCTCCTCCTTTGGATCTATCCGCCACATCTCCAATCCAAAGACCCTTATACATATAATCCCTGGGCCTTTTCTTTTTCATATGAACCAACAGTCCCGCATTCGAGTGCCAAGCCTTTTATATAACCCGCCCCCGAAGCCAAAACTTTTTTATTTCAATAATTTTTGGTTTTCATATGTTTTAAAGGGTTTCAGTTGGTTAAATATTTGAGATAATATCCACCGTCGATCTAAAGTGATCAGACGGATCACGCAATATCGCATCACAAGTTTTATCGGGCACATTTTATTCCCTCTTCCGATTGACTACCCCTGATGGATCCTCCGCCGTTGGATCTATCCACCGCATCTCCGATCCAATGGCCCCTATTTTCTCCAATCATAAGCTCCTTCCTCCGCCTTGAACCCCTCAGATTCATCCTCCACCTTCGATCTGATCTGTAGATCGACGGTCCAAAGTCAATCATATCGGTGCTCCTCTATCCATTGCCTCTTCTAATCGCAAAGCTCCGATTACATCTCGACCATCAACGTGTCTAGATCGGACGGTCTAGATTTCATCTCCTAAACTTGGTTAAAAACATACACCCCTACTTCATAATGTTTTCCAAGCAAATCTCAGTCGTTGATCTCTACAAATCAATGGCTCATATTAAACCTTTCTCCGCCTAGTATGTTATTTCGTTTGACCCTAGTTTTAATCCTGTCCGTTGATCCTTTACATCTAATGGCCTATATTAACCCCAATAGGCCTGACCCCTATGGGTCCTACCTCCCTCCAGATCTGATCTCTGCCATCAATCCCCTGATCGGATGGTTCATAATAAAACCACCCTATCTCCTATCTGCTGCACATCTAGTCGATATCACGCTCGCTCCCCATCGTTTGATTTGATGACCCAGATATTACGGCTAATATGCATTTTCGGATTACTTTAAGCACGAGTGTTAATTCCAAAAAATTACATGATATAAGCTACTTTGAAATGCCACGTGTCAGGTAGGAACACATGTCACGTTCAAAAAGGAAATACCACCTACCCGCCTTTTCATCGTGCAATATTGTCGATTTTCTCTCCCGAAACCACCCTTCCCCATTTGCACTATGATCTATCGTGTACTTCCTCCGTCGTTGATCTCTGTATATCAGCGGCTCATGTTTAATGTAATTACACTATCGCCCTCTTCCATAATCCAAAATTTTTCAATGAGCTACCTCTGCCGTTGATCTTGGGGTAAAATCTGATCTAACGGCCCATGCTCATCCTGAAACCTCAATTTTCTTTCCTGTGCATTTTTTCCTTCGCCAAAGGATTTTTCACTAATTTCCTTTTTTTTTCTTCCAATTTCCAATAATGTGACCCCTTCACGTTATTAGTTCATAGCTAATCTCGACCGTTGATCTATCCAAGATTGACGAATCTGACTTAAAACCCCCCACCGTTTCATCAACCACCTCATTTGACCCCCACAAATGAATTTCTGTTGTTAGATGTTGTCATCCAACAGCCATGCTCCTAACCACAACCTCTTAAGAAGTTTTACCCAATAAATGCAGGATTTCATAATTATTTCTTGGTTTGTGTAGGACTTCAAAGTTTTTTCAAATATTTTATATAAAATGGAAGGCCGAGAGTGATGACTCTCCAAGCCTTTGATTATTAAAGAAATCTCTTAGCAAAGGTTCCCATCAAGGTTTATCAGTACATCATGAGCACTGATATTATTATGAACCCTCTATGGCACCTGCACATCAACAAGACACAGTAATATTAAATCAAAGCAAAGAGTATCAGTGTTGAAGACCTAGCCACAGCAGAACCAAAGATTGAATATTAATTCCACGGTTTAATGGATTAGTGCTAAGGTCAATTATCAAAAGCCTAATCCACTAAATTAAACATAGTTAGAGGAAAATTGATTCCTCTCAGCTACCAGATTGCCACTTGTGGCCTCACAACATTCAACAAAGGCCGAGTAATGACCAGAACAGAGGATATTTTCCTCACGACAGCCGAACAGTTAATTCAGCCAAAGAACTTATTGCAAAATATCTACTAAGTTACTACAAATATGACACAGAGCCTCAAAGTTAGCAAAAGCTCTCCACCGAGCTTAATTCTTAAATGTAAAACAAATAATACATACAAAGATCTATAAACTTCTCCATCGAGCCCCTCAAAGGCCAAGAAGCATTAACTATATTAACTGAACCCATAGATATTTTCTCTTTCGACCTCCTCATCCTTCTATAAAGTCTTATTGATGAGTTCATTGTAAACGTTGGTTGATCACTAGTTGTAATATTGAAACTCTCTGAAATAATACATAGTCTGTAGATGTTGAAGAAGAAATTGAAGTTTTGGAAGCCTTGATGATGTTGTTGCATGCTTGTTCTTGAGAAGGCTCTATCATTGGATCCATGAGCTTGGCTGTTGGTGAAGCATTCTAGATTGTTTAATGTTTTCCCCTATTTCCATTTTGTTCCATAAATTCTTACTACAGTAGGATGAAATTTTTGGGCTAAGAAATGACTCTTGGAACCACCTTAGACTTGTTTATCCTTCACTATTTTATGTTTTCTTCTACTAAGGTATTTTAGATTCTTTAATATCTCTCTTTAGTCCTCATGCTTGTTTATTTCTCTAATAGTTCGAATAGTTGGCTTCAACATGATTTATGGCTCTCCCTGCTTGTTTGCTGCCACTTAAAGGTTGTTATTGAAGTATCCCTTTGAAGTATCTTTGTTTACAGTGAGCCAAGCAGGTTTTTTCTGATCATGCCCCTTGTCCTTGCTTGAACAATTGGCTTAAAGGTCTTTATAGTTGTGATCATAGATGTATTTATGTGTTCCCTTTTCTATGACCATAATTATCAGTGAATATTTTATGTTTTATATGTCATTTAAAATAAAATATTTGAGGAAATAGGGTGTTCCCCGAATCTTAGATTTCATTTTAAAAGTTTTTTTGAAGTCATTATTTCCTTAAAGTGTGATTTGTAGAATTCATTGTTAGCCCTGTCTGTCAAATAACTCTTTATTGTTCAAATTATGCTTTCAAATTCCCTTTGTTGAGAATTGAACTTCTCTTTTCTAAATCATTAATGTCCATGTCATTCTTAAACTAAAGGATCCTATGGCCAAGTTATATTTTCCCTTTGATATCCCATATCCATTTATAAGTTCTTCATGACCTCTTCTTGACTCCATTGCCCAATGGAACTGAAATGTCCCCTTTCTATTTATCTTTCCTTGACCTTTTATGTTCTGTTGTATCAATTCAACCAAAAAAAGAAACAAACACTTGCCCTTAATAGCTATTCTAAAACCAATACTCAAAGCACACAAGATAAACCTTTGCAAAAAATAAATAATTTGAGAGATCCCTCTCTGAGAGTAGGAGGACTAGATCCTATAACTGTAAATATTGTTTCTGATGTTGCCTTGTATTTTAATTTTCCAAAATATCAAAACACGGTGGACCAACATAATGGAGATCACGGTGGGACCCTAAGTAAAATATTTAAAACAAAACACTCCCTATCTAGTTTAACATAAATAGCCTTCTTCAAGCACTACCTAACAAAATGGTAATCATGATAGGACTTAATTGAATCAGTGACAAACTAATTAACCCTTAGGATTCCCATAAGACCTTATCCAACCTTGAAGGAACCAGTTACCAAGCCATAAGAGTGAACTATGTTGTTTAAACACATTAGCTAAGTGTTAAATCAGATTTAGGACACTTTCATGACCTATAAAACCGACATAACTCAGAAAAACCCAAAGAAAATTTCAATTTGGCTTCATAATAAACATGGTGGTGGAACCATCCAATATTTTACCTTCACAGAAGCTAAATAGTTTCCACCTGGCGACTCCACTAGCCCCAGTAGGCCTATTATTCATCTAGGTCCCCAGATATCCTTAGGACTATGTTATCCAGCCTTGAACAAGTTTAGAAGCCTAGTCCCATACTATATAAGACATCGTGAGAGGTAAAAACTCCAAAACCGTCCCTAAAACCTTAACCTCTCTCATTTTTGAAAAATATTCTGGCTTCACATAGGATCAAAACTAGGTCCCATCTGGACCCAAATCATCCTTTAATCGTTGACAATCTAGAGAGAATTATGTGGCAGACTTCTAAGTCTAGAAAATTAGCTGCTAATAGGAGCCTCTTAAGAACAAAGTCTGTCCTTGGAAACCTTGTTGTCTTAGAGGATTCACACTTTTATTTACATCATACAAAGAACATCTTTAGAACTAGATCTCAAGATGATATAAACCAAGATGATCTTGAAATTGTAGATTTGCAACAAAGCTTCAGTAGAGAAGCCTCACCTTCCACTCCTCCTGATTCCCAACTTCTTCATCACTTTAACCTTTTCCACAAGAAGTCTGCTCAAAATCAGTTTGCTGGCCCAAGTGTTTCTTCCACTCCAATCCATACCACCACTGTGAAAAACACCCCTGTTTAGCCCACTTTCACACTTGTAAATCCACCTCTTGTAAATCCACCTTTATTTCCAGCCATGGCAACATGGTATGTGCCATTATTGTTACCACAACCTCTACTTCCCTTAACAGATGATTACCAATTCAAAATTCCTCATTTCACTGGAAAAGAGTCTACAACAGCTCAACATCATGTAGATAGGATGGAAGATGCGTTTGATTACATGGAGATAGAAGAAGAAACTGTGAAGATGAGGATCTTTGCCCAAAGTTTAGGAGGAGATGTAAAGAAGTGGTTTAAGAATTTACCTCCTAACATCATCAATGATCTCCCTAATTTTCATGAAACATTCATCAACAAATGGGAACTCAAAAAGAATCCTCTCCAAATACTAGCAGAATATAGCAGCCTCAAGAGAAATCAAGGGGAGAGTGTTCATGACCACTCCACTAGTTTCAATAGCGTTTGCAATGCTCTTCCACATCACATGAAACCTCCCCAAGGCATGGCCTTAGTAAGGTATCCCGAAGGCTTTTATGTTTAAATGGCTTATCAGTTGAGGGAGAGATATTAATTAACCTTAGAAGACATGCAAAAAGGTGCTGTGAGCATAGAAGCAAACATAATTGAGAAAATAAATAGGTTGAGATCAGAGAAGAGGGTAACTTATAAAGATGACATTGCACCCTCAACTTCAACTTCTGACACTAAAATAGACAACCTAGTGAAGGTGATGGAGAGGATGCTCGAAAATATCAACTTAAATGATAGAGTGCCACCAAGAGTACCTCAAAACAACCTAAATAGAAATAGAAATCAGAATTATAGAAGAGAAAACAATCAAGATAAGCAAAATTAAAGTGACCAACAGGTTAGACCTCCCTTCCAACAAAACAATGTGCATCAATATGAGGAAGATAGGGAAATAGAAAGGTTGGGAGAAGCTAATGTAAACATGATTGGATCAGATAGTGGGGATGATGTTTTCCTCACTGAGGAAGAACAAGGTTTCTTCTATGATCAAAATACAAACAACTATGAAGATTCTGATGATTATATATTGGGGTTTGAAAATGAAATCATGGAGGTACACAAAAAATATGATATTAGGAGAAAAGGGAACATAGACAATTAAAAATATAAGAACACTAGAACTGATGTCAAGAAAGACACCGAAAGTCAGCCTAAGAAGACAGCATACAAACCCATCACTTTGGGTAAAAAACCAGATTTAAACAAAGCGAAAAACAGTCAGCCAAATGTTGAACAGAGTAACCCTAGCACTTCAGCTAGTGGTCATAACAAAACTATCCCAATTACCAATCCAAACAAAGTTCAGGAAATCAAAACTGCTGAAAGGAATTCAATTGAAAAAATAGATGTAAATATGAACAATTCAATTGTTCCTTTTAGCTTTGAGGGAGATATTTCCAAGATAAAAATTACCATCCCCCTAGCTGAACTAGTAACCCAAGAAGTGTACAAAAACCAAGTTTTAAAAGCTTTGAACCTAGGAAGTGATACAAACACCTTAAACTTGACAGATGACAAGCCTGAGTTGTTGTTTTTTCTAGAAGTTGAAGGAAAATAACAAGAAGGGGTTGTTCCTCTCTTCTATGTTAGTTTGAACATACATGAGAAAATTTTACACAATGCCATGCTAGATTTTGGAGCTTCACACATTCTGATGCCCAAGGTAGTAATGGAAAGCTTAGGCTTAGAAATTACTAAACCATAAAAAGATTTGTGTTCCTTTCACTCAAGCAGAGTCAAATGTTTAGGTTTAATCAAATATTTATGTGTTAACTTAGCTCCAATACCTGCTAAGAGTCTAGTAATGGACATAGTTGTAGCTGACATTCCCCCTAAGTATGGCATGCTCTTATCAAGATCATGGTGAGCCAAACTTTAGGGAAGCCTTCAAATGGACATGTCTTATGCCACCATCCCTATTTTTAACCAAAACAAAAGACTATATATGGAATCTCACATGAATTACACGGTGAGCAATGTAGATAAACCAAACAACTCTCCAATCTATTCCATTCAATCAAGTTTAGATTCCTTTATCTTGTACAATGAAGATTAAATTACTCAACAAGAAAAGGAAAAAAAAGAACCAACTAGTTTACCAGAGAAATTAGAACTTCCCTCAAATCAGATGCAAAGCATTGGCAATCAACGACAACAAGAAAATGAAAATGAGGCAAATATACCTTGGATAATAAACATTGATGGGTCCTATTATAGAACAAGTGCAAGAGTAGGTGTTTGGATTCAAAATACGAATCATATTTTTTCATATAAATTAGATTTCCCATGCACTAAAAATATTGCTGAGTATGAAGCACTTCTCCTAAGCTTACAATTGCTTAAACAATTAGAAGCCCAAAAGATATCAATCTCAGGAGATTCTGAACTTATCATAAGACAAATCAAAGGAGAATACTCAGCTAGAAATTCAAGGCTTAGGGAATATCAGAATGTTGCCCTTGATTTATTGAAAACCTTTTAAAAGTATGAGCTTATTTTTATTCCTAGAGCACTAAATTATCTAGCAAATGAACTCGCTTTCAATGCCATCAACTACCAAATACCTCAGATAAATGAACAGCTTAGCATAAAGGTAAAACATAGGCCTGTTGTGCCTAATAAAGAGGATCACTAACAAGTGTTTGATTCTGACAAATACAGAGATGATTTCTTAAAATCAAAAAATGATTTTGACATACTAGTATCAGAAACCAACCATAAATAAAACTTTTTGTATATTGAACAAATCCCAGAAGTCGAAATGACATATTATGCTGATATAAATCAATATGAGAATCCTTTTGAAGTAGAGTTAATTGACAACGCAGACCAAGAAGACCTGGAAGTTTTAAAATGCAAGAATGATACAATTCCAAGAGGTGCCACACCATTTGAACACCTTTTTTACTTTAACGATGTAGCCAAAGAACGAAGAATGGAGCTTGTGGAAACAGATGTCGAAGAACATAACATAGGCAGCCTAGTAGAACCCAAGATGATTAAATTGTTTGGCACTCTCCCTACTCATATAAAATTGCAATACATAGAGCTATTCAAAGAGTTTAAAGATGTTTTTTCTTGGGGGTACAAAGACCTGAAATCGTATGATACCAGCATCATTCAACACAAAATCCCCCTCAAAGAAAATTAGAATCCTTTCAAACAAAAGCTAAGGAGAATAAACCCTGTTTTACTACCTTTAGTTAAGGAAGAAATTGAAAATATGGATGATGCTGGGATCATAGTACCAATTCGATATTTAGAATGGGTATCAAAATTAGTTTCCGTTAGAAATAAGATGGAGGAAATAAAGCTCTGTATTGACTTCAGCAATTCAAATAGAGCCTCTCTAAAAGAAAACTACCCCTTACCCAAGATGGACCATATAATTCAAAGGGTATTTGAGTTAAAAAGGATATCCCTCTTTCTTAGATGGGTTCTCAAGTTACAACTAGGTGTTAGTGCTCCCAAGTGATCAAATCAAAACCACTTTTACCACACCTTGGGGTACCTTTATGTAAGTCAAAATGCCTTTCAGATTGATGAATGCAGGGTCCACCTTCCAAAGGGCCATGGAAATATCCTTCTCTGAAGATATTGGCTATTTAATAATCATTTACCTTCATGACATAACTATCTTCTCAAAAACTGATGAAGAACATCTGATTCACTTAAGAAAAGTTTTTGAGAAGTGTAGTAAATTTGGCTTTTCATTGAATCCCAAGAAGACACTCTTTGGTCTCCAAGAAGGTAAACTTCTTGGCCATATAATTTCAGAAGAGGGAATCAAATAGACCCTACTAGGATAGATGGCATATTACAGATTAGCCATCCAAGAAACCTCAAATAATTGCAATCTTTCATTGGAAAAATTAGTTTTTTGAGGAGGTTTATCCCCAATATTGTTGAGCTATTAAAAAACATTAAAAACATGCTTAAGAAAGATGTAGGTGTAAAATGGACTTTACCAGCTAAAAAATCATTCGAACTGGTCAAACAAGCTCTTACTAAAAAACCGGTCCTGATTAGTCCAGATTTCACCAAAGACTTTTATATCTTTTATTTTGCATATAAGCATACAATAGCTACAGTATTACTTCAAAATAATGAATTGGGGCAAGAACAACCGATATCCTTCTTTAGTATGGCCTTAAGAGATGCTCCTCTCAAATATAACATCATGGAAAGGCAAGCCTTAGCATTGGTGAAAGCATTAAAGGACTTTAGAGTCTATATTCTACACTCTCACATAATTGCTTTTGTTCCACATACTGTTTTCAAGGACATTCTAAGTCAAGACCCTGATGGTAAAAGGGGAAAATGGATTGCAACTATTCTTTAATATGACTTAGAAATCAGGCCCACCAAACTAGTTAAAGGGCAAGGATTAGCAAAACTTATGGCTGAGTCTAACTTCCAGGCACTAGACATGAATATGGTAGATGTGTTGGAAGAAATAGAAGAATCTACTGCTCCTTTCATTGAAGAGACATTTCTGAATTCTCCTTGGTATGTTGAAATTATTTATGTGCTTTTATATTTGAATGCCCCTCCTTCTTTTTCTAAAACTGAAGCTAGATTTTTGAAAAAAAAAGCTTTGAGTTATTGCATCTTAGACAGGGTATTATATTGGAAAAATGATGTTGGAATTTTGCTTATGTTTACTTGAAGATGATGCAGGAAAAAGCATGCATCAGTTGCATGAAGGAGAATGTGGAGGACACCTCTACTGGAAGGCCACAACAAACAAAATTCTTAGATCTGGTCACTATTGGCCTACCCTTTTCCCAGACACTCAGAATTTGGTCATTTCTTTCCATAAGTGTCAAATTTTTTATGCAAAAGAAAACTCCTTCCCTTACCATTACATCCTATCAGAGTTGAGGCACCTTTTCAACAATGGGGTTTAGACTTTATTGGAGAAATTCACCCATCTTCCTTAGCCCAACATAAGTGGATCCTCACGGCCACTGACTTATTTACCAAGTGGATAGATGTTATACCCTCTAGAAATGATAATGACCCTGTCATTATCATGTTCCTTGAAACAAATATCCTATCCAGATTTGGTTGTCCCAGAAACATCATAACAGATAATGCTGCTACTTTTAAATCTAAGAAAATGGTTGATTTCTGTTACAAATACCACATAACCTTGGGCCATTCTACTACCTATTATCCCCAAGGAAATGGATTAGCTGAATCTTCCAACAAGAGCCTCATTAGTATCATCAAAAATTTGTTGGAGTAGAATTAGAAATCATGGCACAGTAAGCTAGTTCATGCCTTATGGGCTGATAGGTTAACTACAAATAAGTCAATAAATATGTCTCCCTATCAGTTTGTCTATGGCATGGATGTAGTTTTCCCCACCTCATTAGGAGTTCCAATCATGAAAATCCTTCAAGAATTGTAGGTTGAAGAGAATGACATGCAGAGGAGAATCAACCAAATCATCCATTTACAACAAACTAGAGAAGAAGTTTATGAAAGGACGCAGTTAGTCCAAGAAAGTGTAAAGAAAATATTTGATAAGAGGACTAAGGAAATCAATTTCCAGGTTGGAAATGTTGTTCTTAAATCAGATTAGAGGAGAGAAGAGAAGGGAAAACATGGAAAATTTGAGAACTTGTGGAAAGGCCCCTATATTATTCATGTTGAGATGGGTCACAATGCATTTTTCTTTAAAGAATTGAATGGAGAAGATATGTATGGAGGTCCTGTCAATGGCAGGATGCTAAAGCATTACTTCTGCTAGGAGTCATGAGTTTCAAAGCATTTTTTTTTCATTGTAAGTATCATAGTCTGAACATTGCATTCAAAGTTAGAAAAATAAAAATACAAAAACAGTAAAAGAAAGAAAAGAGGGTGGATTGTAAAAACAATAAAGGTACAGCCCCATAACAAGAAAGAGAAGAAAAATCTGAAATTGTGCAAGCTCAAATGCCACTAATAAAAACACACTCCTAGTTAGCCATAGAACCTAGTCATTGCTAATTAGTTTTAAATTGACCGCTGATAGGTTAGTGAATTCGATTTGCCAAACAGCTTAATCTTGGATTATTAGTAGGTAGATTAGGTTAGAAATTAAAGGTTCAAACATGCTCAAAATCCAAACTTTAGCTTTCAAGAGAAGAACGACTCTAATATATTTTAACTGTGAGTCAAAAATAGAGGTAAAACTAGTTCTAATCGGCTTAAAATCTGAACCATTTGATAAAGGAAAAGCAACTCAAACAGAAGTAAAAAACAGAGCTGAAGAAAAGAGAAGGTCGTGCTTTGAACTTTTAGATCTTAAGCCTTCCATTTTGATTTAATTTTATGCAAAAGAATATCTATGTGTAGCTTTTTGTTTTATGCCATAGATCAAAAACAAGTTATACTATCCAATCCTGACATGTATGCTTTTAAATTTTTGCTTTAGAAGTTAGTGAATAAAAATCTGTTAGACTGTTTAAACCTAACAGATTAGTAGATTAGGTGGAGAAGCATATGAACTCAACTGTTTAATCTGAGTTCATGGAGACATAAGAAGTAGAAATAGATTATTTTTTTTCTTTCAAAAAGAATAGAATGTTGTAAGAGAGTTTTCCAATCCAAGTGCACTCTAAAAAGAAGAAAAAATGTTAGATCAGTAGGATTGGGTAGGTAGAAAGTTTGTGTTAATGAAGATCCATTGTTTTTTCATGGCTACTAACATTTTTAAGAGCAAAAGAAGAACATACAAGTAAAGAAAAGGCATCCCAATGGATAAGGCACTGATCACCCTCTAGAGAATGCAAGTTTGAAGTTCTTGATGCCTTCAAGAAAGCACCATCCCCAAGTGGAGCCACTGTTAGCCACCAATAAAATTTGTCATATCAAATGGTGGCTAAATAATTTTTGGAGGCTTCAAGAAACAAGTTTTATTGCTAAAAAGTGTTATATCTTGAAGACTCATGAAGACATCATGCCCTTTGTTTAATCTTCACTACTGTTTCTGTTTTAAAACTCTGAAATTTTGCTTTTTCCCATGAAGAAAAGATTGCTACAAAAACCCATTTTTCCCCTCCTCCACTCAAAAAATAACCTTCATTTATCCCCTTTTTCCCCCATAAAATTCCTCTATTTTTCATTTATTCCCTTTCCCCCTTCATAAAATCCCTTTTTACAAGGTTTAAAACTCACTTTTGAACCTTGCTGAAACCCCCAAATCCATTAAAAACCTTGGAGAATTTCATAAAAAATAAAGTTTTTTGACTATGGGTTTAAGCCCCTTTGGGCTAAGTCCTAAACACTTCCCCACATGTGCCCACGCCCTAGAACCAGGCACTAACCTAGTTGGGTGCTTATCGTATCGGCAATAATCAGAGCGCACAAGTCTTTTTGTTGTATTAAGACCTCCGATCTGATGAGCCCCATTGTTTATAAGCCTCGATACCATTTCCGCTTCATATAACCCTTGGGCCCGCAATTGAGTCCTAAATTTTGTAAATAAACCCATTTCTGATGTAATTTTCCTTTCAAAATCATAAAAACACATTTTTCCTAAGTTTTGAACTAAACGTGCTGGTGCGATCCTTTTATTAATAAACATTGTTGATCTTAAAACCCAATCAACGATCTGCGCATTATCACATTGGAGAAATTAAAATGGGTAGATTGAAAATCCCATCTCCTCACCCTGATTCCAATTGGTCCTTATACATATAAGCCCTAGGCCTTTGCTTTTTCATATGAACCAACGGCCTCGCAGTCGGGTGCCAAGACTTTTATATAACCCATCCCCGAAGCCAAAACCTTTGTATTTCATTAATTTTTGGTTTTCATATGTTTGAAAGGGTTTCCTCTGATTAAATATTTGAGATAATCTCCACCGTTGATCTGAAGTGATCAGACGGATCACGCAATATCACATCGCAAGTTTTATCGGGCACATTTTATTCCCTCTTCCAATTGACTACCCCTGATGGATCCTTCACCGTTGGATCTATCCACCACATCTCCGATACAATGGCCCTTATTTGCTCCGATCATAAGTTTCTTCCTCTACCTTGAGCCCCTCCGATTCATCCTCCACCATCAATCTGATTTGCAGATCGACGATCCAAAGTCAATCACATCGGCGCTCCTCTATCCATTGCCTCCTCAGATCGCGAAGCTCCGAATGCAACTGGGCTATCCACGTGTTGATATCGGACGATCCAGATTGCATCTCCCGACCTTGGTTAAAACCATACACCCCTGCTTCATAATTTTTTCCAAGCAAATATCAGTCGTTGATCTCTACAAATCAATGGCTCATATTAAACATTTCTCCACCTTGTATGTTATTTCGTTTGACCCCAGTTTTAATCCCGACAGTTGATCCTTTACATCTGATGGCTTGTATTAACCTTGACAGGCCTGGCCCCTGTGGTTCCTGCCTCCCTCCAGATCTGATCTCTGCTGTCAATCCCCTGATCGGATGGTCCATAATAAAACCACCCTGTCTCCTATCTGCCACACATCTAGTCGATATCGTGCTCACTCCCCACCGTTTGATCTGATGACCCAGATCTTACAGCTGATATGCATTTTCGCATTACTTTAAGCACTGGCATTAATTCCCCAAAATTACATGATATAAGATGTTTTTAAATTCCACGTTTCAGGAAGAAATGAATATCACGTTTGAAAAGGAAATACTGCCTACCCACCTTTTCATCGCGTGATACTGTCGGTTTTCTCTCCCGAAACCACCCTTCCCCATTTGCACTATGATCTATCATGTACTTCCTCCATCGTTGATCTCTGTATATCAACAGCTCATGTTTAATCTCCCATTACACTATCGCCCTCCACCATAATCTAAAGGTTTTCAACAAGCTATCTCCGCAATTGATCTCGGGGTCAAATCTAATCTAACAGCCCATGATCATCCCGAAACCTAAATTTTCTTTCTTGTGCTTTTTTTCCTCCGCCAAAGGATGTTTCGCTCATTTCCTTTGTTTTTCTTCTAATTTCCAATAATGTGACCCCTTCAAATTATTATTTCATAGCTAATATCGATTGTTGATCTATCAAAGATCGACGAATCTGACTTCAAAACCCCCCACCGTTTCATCAACCACCTCCTTTGACCCCCACAAATGAATTTCCGCCATTGGATGCTGTCATCCAATGGCCATGCTCCTAACCACAACCTCCTAAGGAGTATTATCCAATAAATGTAGGATTTCATAATTATTTCGTGGTTTGTGCAGGACTTTAAAGGTTTTTCAAATATTTTATATAAAATGGAAGGCCGAGAGTGATGACTCTCCAGGCTTTTGATTATTAAAGAAATCTCTTGGAAAAGGTTCCCATCAAGGTTTATCAATACATCATGAGAACTGATATTATTATGAACCTTCTGCGACACCTATACATCAGCAAGACACAGTAACATTAAATCAAATCAAAGAGTATCAGTGTTGAAGAACTAGCCACAGCAGAACTGAAGATTGAAGATTAATTCCACGGTTTAATGGATTACAGCTAAGGTCGACTATCAAAATCCTAATCCACTAAATTAAACATAGTTAGAGGAAAATTGATTCCTCTCAGCTACCAAATTGCCACCTGTGGCCTCATAGCATTCAACAGAGGCCGAGTAATGACCAGAACAGAGGATATTTTCCTCACTACAGCTGAATAGTTAATTCAGCCAAAGAACTTATTGCAAAATATCTGTTGAGTTACTACAGATAGGACACAGAGCCTCAAAGTCAACAAAATCTCTCCACTGAGATTAATTCTTAAAGGTAAAAAAATTAATACAAAAAAACATTTGTAAACTTCTCCATCGAGCCCCTCAAAGACCGAGAAGCATTAACTGCATTAATTGAACCCATAGATCCTTTCACTTTCGACCTTCTCATCCTTCTATAAAGTATTATTGAGGAGTTCATTGTAAATGTTGTTTGATCACTAGTTGTAATACTGAAACTCTCTGAAATAATACATAGTCTATTGAAGTTGAAGAAGAAATTGAAGTCTTGGAAGCCCTGATGATTTTGTTTCATGCTTGTTCTTGAGAAGGCTCTATCATTGGATCCATGAGCTTGGTTGTTGGTGAATTATTCTGGACTATTTAATGTTTTCCCCTGTTTTCATTTTGTTCCATAAATTCTTACTACAGTAGAATGAAAGTTTTAGGCTAAGAAATTACTCTTAGAAGCACCTTAGACCTGTTTATCCTTCACTATTTTATGTTTTCTTCTACTGAAGTATTTTAGATTCTTTAATCTCTCTCTTTAGTCCTCATGCTTGTTTATTTATGTAATAGTTCGAATAGTGGGTTTCAAAATGATTTATGGTTCTCCCTGCTTGTCTGCTACCACTTAAAGGCTATTATTGAATTCTCCCTTTGAAGTATCTTTATTTACAGTGAGCCAAGGAGGTCTATTCTGATCATGCCCCTTGTCCTTGCTTGAACAGTTGGCTTAAAGGTCTTTATAGTTGTGGTCATAGATGTATTTAGGTGTTCCCTCTTCTATGACCATAATTATTAGTGAATATTTTATGTTTTCTAAGTCATTTGAAATAAAATATTTTAGGAAATAGGGTGTTCCCCGAATCTTAGATCTCATTTTAAAGGTTTCTTTAAAGTCATTATTTGCTTAAAGTGTGATTTGTAGAATTCATGGTTAGCCCTGTCTATCAAATAACTCTTTATTGTTCAAATTGTGCTTTCAAATTCCCTTTTTTGAGAATTGAACTTCTCTTTTCTAAATCATTAATGTCCATCTCATTCATAAACTAAAGGATCCTATGGCCAAGTTAGATTTTCCCTTTGATATCCGATATCCATTTATAAGTTTTTCATGACCTCTTCTTAACTCCATTGCCCAATGAAACTGACATTTCCCATTTCTATCTATCTTTCCTTGACCTTTTATGTTCTGTTGTATCAATTCAACCAAACAAACAAATAAACATTTGCACTTAATAACTAGTCTAAAACCAATAATCAAAGCACACAAGATAAACCTTTGCAAAATAAAATAAAATTGAGAGATCCCTCTTTGAGAACAGGAGGACTAGATCATGTAACTCTAAAGATTGGTTATGATGTTGCCTTGTATTTTGATTTTCCAAACTATCAAAACATAGGGGACCAACACATGCTTAACTGTAGGTCACTCCGATGCATGTACCCTCCTCTTCAGGACTAGCCTCTGGGCTTGTTGTTTTTCTTCTAGTGGAACAATTCGTTGAAGGTGATGGTGCTTCCAAACTATGGCCCACAGGATTGGTACTCTACAAAGATTTCTTGATAGTGAGTCTCCTCCGACCCCTGCGATCCTCCTACCGCGGAAGCTAAGAACGTGGGGATTGTTGAGCATGGTGGATTGTAGGGTATGGTAGGAAGTGTAGTGTGTAGGCCTACCAGGTGCTACGAAGTGCCAGAGTGTTATCCAATAATGAATTCTTCTTCAATTCCCTTTCCCTTACTGCAATTTCTAGGCTTATGACCCATATCCCCAATCCTCTTAGAGAGGTATTGCACATATCTGCAAATAAGTTGAGCTAACTCCTTCTCCTCATTCCTCCCATCATCTCTGTGCACCATCTCTATCCCTTCAACCTCCAAAAAGTTGTCAACCTTATTTGGAGTAATTTCAAGCCTTCTTTCTTGGCCCTTGTATGTCTGCCTCTAGTAAGTCACATTATGTCCGTCTTCTAGTGTCATCGATTGCGTGCTCCACATGCTGAGCCAAGTCTATGATCTCTGATTGCATTATAGTATACCAAATTGGGATGAAATAATAATATAAAGAAAAATGGACTAAAAACTACAACAACAAGGAAAACACCATTAAAACGCAGAATTTGGAGACAAAATTATCGTTGAGCCATCTTATTCATATGATAGGGAAGAGTAAAAATGAGGTCCTAAAAAGATTTCACTTCAGCCTACTCAAGGCAGGCTGAAGAATAGCTCAAACACAAACCCAACTCCTCCTAGAAACTGCTCTACGTGGCTCAATGACTTCACTACCTAACCCAAAAAAAATTTGTTGGTTTTATTCACACTATAGGTTAGGCTACCTCCTATGCCCAAAATACTATGGGAATTGGACACTAGAATCTCCTCAATAAACACACAAAAACCCATGAAGAGTTTTATGAAAGCTCGCCCCAAAAATTTGCCCTCTTGGGTTTGGCTCACTCCTCTGCTGAGGAAATTGAACCTCTAAAGAAAACTATTAGTAGATGCCTCCAGAATGATATCAAAATCCCTGGTAGGAGGTGGCTATCCTCCCCTATGAATATCCTGTTGAAACACCTCTTCTCTCCACACTCCCGACACTCCACCAAAACTGCATTGTGCAATCACTATGCAGTCTATGTTGCATGTTCACATTTTAGAAAAGGGATACACTATCTCTATTGATGTTGCTAGTTAATTCCTCACAAAATTGAAGGATTCATCTCCTGAGTGGGAAATCAAAGTCCCTTGAGGTAGATTTTTAGATCTTTCCTTGAATTTATTGTGTGCTAAATAACACTGTAGACTTGGCTCTCTGGCTCCAATGTACTCCATCAAAATTGCAAAGAGAAATAAGTTGGATGAATGAAAAGATAGCCTTCCTTCCTTCCTTTTGTCCATTGAGGCCAAACATATTCCTTAGGCCCCACCTTGGCCCGCGTTGCATGCCCTTGCACCCTACACTTGCTGCCTTCCTCTAACGAGTCATTCATTGTCCTCTGCGTGCCTCTCTATGCTACCACCTAAGGCTAGCTTGACCCCACCACTAGCGTCACAATTTTCCCTTAGGGACTTTAGAAAAATGGTTTTATTTGGCTTAAGTATTATTAGTGGGTCCCCTACCCATTTTATTTCTGCCCAGCATTAAGAAATGAAAAAAAGAACCAAAATTAATGTTCCAATTAGTTGATTGCTAATTGGGAATATTACAACAAATATGTTGTTTAATCTTGCAGATTACATATTTTCAAAATTTTTGACAAAATTCCTGTCAGGGCTAGTAGGGGTCTAGTTGAGTCCTTCTCCATGTTTTTGTAAATGTATCATTGTTATGTTTTTACAATTCATTGATGAACTCTTCATTGAGTTATGGGAATTGACCTAGGCTATGGGCCTAAAAAAGTGGCTCAAACATCAGGGATGAAGGCACAGGTCTGTGGAAAAAATTCCCTTGACACATGCATGCCTAGGTTCTGGGATATTCCATAGCCTCCTATATGCACCCATTCCTATACTCTGGGAGATTCTAGGGGTTTAACAGTCTAAAACTTCAGTGGGACCTAAGGGCTAGTTACCTGAGTGGTTGGGATTGTTCCTCAAAGTCTTCTTGATAATGTGAAAGGTATGTATGATGTGTTTTCTTCTATTCCACTTCCTTAAAGTCACCTAGGAGGTCGAATTAGTTTCCATTATCCTCTCGTCACATGTTTACCCTGGTTGGTTGGTTAATTGGCTAGATATGGGAGGAGGGTGTTCCAGAGTGGTATCAGAGAATGGTTCACCCCTTGGACTGGATGGGTGGTGCATTTTTGTGATGAATAACTGTCAATTGAATATGTGTTATGTATGTTTGTGGACTATGTGCTTGTTTTTTATGCATGACGATGGTCATTGTTGTAGTTGTGTTGTCATGTTATAATGGTATTTTTGTTAGATGTGTTCACCATGAATGCATGTTGAATGTATATGCATTTTTTATGCATGTTAATGTCTATATCTTGTTATGCATGCATCTTCATGGTTATAGTTATGCATGTATAGTAGGTAAAACATAAATCATTAGGTAATTGTATGCATTTTAGTTCATTATGATGTTATTGGTATGCTATGATTCTAATGTATTGATTGAGATAGAGAATGAGATGCAGATCATTAAAGAGAGGTTGCAACATTGGAAGTTGGGCTAAGAGTAGATCGTCATCTAGGTTGAATATTTGGCATGTAGGTATGTGGTTAATGGTTTTTATAAGAATTAGGGTTACTTATATACATGTTTTTCATTCTATTATATTGTGGTTACATGTATGATGAATGCTAGCTAATCAGTGTAGTCATATGCATGTGTATGGCATAGTCATGAATGATAGTAACTTGTTATATTCATTGTTGTTGTTTTTTCATATTAGTTAACATGTTGATTAGGGTTATTGGATTAATATATCGATGTTATATGTATCGTGCTTATTTTGATTGGTGTGTATATATGATTATGGCTATGAAATCCAAGTATGAGTTAATATATTGTGACATTATGTCATACTAATCTAGGTTGATTGTGTTGGAAATGTTTTCATTGATGGCAAAGGAGGCAACACTCAGGCAAAGGAGGCAGCGCTGAAGCAAAGGAGGCAAAAGAAGCACAGTGAAAGCAATAGAGACAACAAGAAGAATGTCAAAATGTAACAGTCATAGAAGCACAGTGAAGAGCCGTTATCACTGAAGCAGAGGCAGAGGCAGAGCGACAGAAGCAGCGCATACAGAGGAAGAGCAGAGGCAGAGGCAGAGGGAGAGCCATTATAAAATTCCGAGAATCACTACCTCAACCGGAGGATATAAATATAACACAAATACTATTCCGGGAATCGCTTAACTCCAGCGGAAAAGTATACATATATATCAGTTATATAAGTGGAACGCTTTATTATAAGAACCAAACTTTATACGGAGGGACCCCTCCCCAATCGCAATCGGAGATCACAAGAGCAGCGTAATATGTAACCCACAGGAAATTGCGATTGCGATGAGAATCCGGACCCGATGGGTCTATAAACCGCAATTGATAAGTCTCGGAACTTAAATAAACAGAGAATTTGCGAATACAATGAAGCCCAGAGCATATAACCAAAGGTCCAAGGTATATATATGAAGTGCACAAAACGAAGTTTTATATGGTGGGACCCCTTCCCAATCGCATCGGAGGTAAACAAAGCAGAGGGACTTGAAACTCAAAGTTGCGATTGCGATCAATCACAATCGGAAATCGCAAGGGGATCAGAACATTCAAACAAAGAGTTGCGATTGCGATTGGAAGTTCCGGACCCGATGGGTGTATAAACGGTGGTTAATACATATTTGAGTTACGGTCTAATCACATCAGCATTGGTCAATCGCATCAGAGAACATATGAGTTGCGATTGCGATTGGAAGTCCGGACCCGATGGAGGTATGAATTATAATTCAAACATGTTTGAAGTCCTTTCCCAATCGCATCGGCAAAATACAATGAACAGTGGCCAATCGCAACACATATTAAAAGACTTGCGATTGCGATTAAGAGTTCGGACCCGATGGGCTTATAAACCATGAGTAACAAGTTTTTGAAATCCGACATGATCGCATCAGAACAACCCAATCGCATCGGAGAATATAAGAGTTGCGATTGCGATTGGAAGCCCAGACCCGATGGGCTTATAAACTTTGATTAATAAAATTTGAATCCCAATCGCATCGATATTAGTCAATCGCATCGGCAAAGAACAGTGAACAGTGACTAATCGCAATCGGAAGAACTTAAGAGCGATTCAATCGCATCGGAGTATTCGAAGTTGTGATTGCGATCAATCGCAATCGGAGCAGGAGCGATCGATCGCAATCGGAGGAGACTCATTGCATTGGGAAGCGCGGCAAGTGGGCCCGAAAGGATTTCTTATATGTTTTAAAAGGGTTCATTAGTTACTCCGAGAGTTGATTTAAAGGTATATTAAAAGACCATTAGTGTAATGAAAGTTGGGTTATATATATAAAAGGGATGTTATATATATAAACCGATGGTTGCGATGATATTAAAATAAGCCGTGTGGTCTGTAGACCCACAGGCCTCAGCTTAACGGGAGGGCGATTATCAATATAATACAATTGTAATATATGTATGTTCCGGCCTGCGGAACTCGCCACATCAACAAGACACTGGCTGTATATAAAGCGCTGGAATTTGCCCAGATTTATTGCTAGCGGTTACATATTTATGTAAAATACACTGATATAAAAGGCACAGTTACACGTATGCAGCAATTACACCACAGAAGAGGACAGAAAATGATACAAAGTAGAAAAGAGTTAAAACACAGTCACAGAAAAGACAAGCACAGTCAAAGAAAAGCCAAAAGACTAAATGAGTTGAACTCGAATTCATTTTGTAATTCGAATGTAATTGTTTTAATTGATTTTTATTGTTTGTGATGCATTGGCAAGTGTCCGAGAGGAAAAAAAACTCCCACTGTAATGTTAAAATTGACACCTACAGTTATATTTCCTGAGTAAGAAGATAAAAGGAGGGAGAAGGCAGAAGGCAAAAAGACATGACTGTCCATTTCAAATTCCAAGTAGAATACAAACAGTCATGAGAGGAAATCTATAAATAATATCATCTTGATATTCAAAAAAAAAAAAAAAAGGGGTTAGAAAGAGTAAATTTATAGAAGGCAGAATACAGAAGAGTGATGCAGAGAAGATTAAGAGAAGAAGAGCAGAAAGAGAAGCTACAGAACAGAGCTGATATCTGAGGTAAATCAGCAAACATTCAGTTTGATAAATTGAGGAAGTTGGAGCTTCCCTATCAAGTTGCAGCTTGATAGCTGTCAGTTGTAGCTGACTGAGGTTGGAGCCTCCTGTAGGTTGGTGCCTGCAGAAAATTGAAGGGAGTTGATGCTTCCTTGCAAGTTGTAGCTTGCAGAATTGAGGATAGAGCCTCCTGTAGGTTGGTGCCTACAGAAAACAGTGGTGAGAGGGAGTTGGAGCTTGCCTTTGCATCACAACAATAATAAGATGTGGTTTTCTCCCTTTATGGGTTTCCACTTATATCTGGTGTCTCTGTGTATGATATTTATGTATTGATCTGATATGTATCATCTGCTTAATACCTACTGCTCTCATATTAACTCTACTGTTATATTATACTAATATCTGCTGCTTACATTCCAATATTACACACATATTAAACTGGATATGAAATGAAGGTGTAAATAAGTTTAATGAAAAGTTTTAAAAAGATAAATGAAGGTGTTAAACTGATTCACCCCCCCCGCCCCTCAGTTTAACTAAAGGTTCAACAATTGGTATCAGAGCGGGTTCCTTAGTATCAGTCTAACAACTGAAAGGAGTTCCTAGGTTCCCAAGATGGCTAGTAAAGAAGGATGCTCAACCAACAAAGCCCCTTTCTTCACTGGTGAAAATTATTCTTTCTAGAAAATCAGAATGAGGACATACATAATGTCTCTAGGAATAGAAGTTTGGGATGCAGTGGATTTAGGATATGCCCCAAAGGCAACTGACTCAGAGAAAGAAGCCAAACAAGACTTTGTAGCTAACGCAAAAGCCATGAATGCCATATTAAATGGATTGTGTGAAGCAGAGTTTATTAAAGTAATGCACAAAAACACTGCCAAAGAAATATGGGATACTTTTGAGAACATACATGAGGGAAACAAGAAAGTAAAGACTGCCAAACTTCAAGTCTATAGAGCCCAGTTTGAGAACTTAAGAATGAATGATGATGAAGATATTTCCAGTCTCTTTCTAAAGGTTGCAGAAATTATTAATAATATGAAAGCTCTTGGAGAAAAAATGCCAGAAAGTATAATTGTACAAAAGATTCTAAGATCTCTTCCATCCAGATTTAATCCAAAGGTGTCTGCAATAGAAGAAACAACTGATTGGGAGACCTTGACCATGAACCAGCTACTAGGAAATCTTACAGCATATGAGATGAGGCTCCCACAAAAGAAGCCAAGCACAAGGGAGGCAACATTCAAAACAGAAAAGAAGAAAGAATAAAAGGAAGACATATGCTCCTGCTCTGATGAAGAAGAGGCTAAATTTGTCAAGAAATTGGATAGAGTCTCAGGTAGATACAAAGGTAAAATTCCCTTCAAATTCTTTAACTGTGGAAGAGTTGGACATTATGCTACTAAATGTCCTCACAAGAAAGTAAGAAATCAAGCTCAAGAATCAGAGAAAGACACATCAAAGAACTGGCAGAAAGGAAAGAAATTCAGCAGAAAATTCTTCTATGCTAAGCAAGATAGCAGTGCATCTGAAGACTCAGATGAACCCTCAAGTGAAGAAGGAACCTCATAATTTTTATTGATGGCCATAGAAGATCTTGAGGGACTCCTACTAGAATATGAAGAAGAAGAAGGGGAAGTAGACCTTGAGGGGGAGCTAAGAAGTGCTTTGGAGGAGATTGAGAGACTCAAACTAAAATGTAGAAAACAAAAAGAGATTCTTCTCAAATGTGTGAAAGAAGAACAAAATTTAGAAGTCCTCATGCTGCTGAAGGTAAGGCTTGAAGAAGCCAAGAAGATAGAAGATATGTTACTTCAGAAAATCAAGGATAAAACCCAAGAACAAGAGAAGTTGGAGGAAGAAGTGGTATGTCTCAGGAAGAAAATAGAAAATGCTCAAAGGACAGTGGTTATAAATTCTTCTCAAACAACAAGCTCTAGCAAGTTGAATGATATCCTAGTTGCTCAAATATCCCCAATGATAAAAATAGGAATAGGCTATGAAGGAGAATCGAGTAAAGGCAAAGAAAAGGAAAACAAAAATATAATTTTTGTAAAAGAAAAGAAGACTGATGAAGAAGCCCAGACAATTCCTACAAAAGAAGAAACATGTAATAACGATGACAGAGATTAGAAGAAATCTCTAGTAACAAGGAATATAATGAATACTAAGATGGCAGAAAAAAAATCATATGCCCCTGATTATATCAAATTTGGAAGTCATCAGAGGAGATTCTTCCCTCCTATGAAGAATGCCACCTGTTATGTCTGCCACAAGCCAGGACACATTGCTGAATATTTTTATGCAAGGAAGAGTAATTCATACCTGCAAAAGATGCAAACAGTGAAGAGGCTATCTCAAACAAACAAATGGAGAAAACAATCTTACATCAGGTATGCAAATAATTTCTATGGTTATTGTTTTTATTGTAAGGAATTTTGCCATAAAATTATTGAATGTAGAAAGTATGGAAAAAGAATGATGTTCTACACCTCAAGGAGGTTCATGAATGAAAGAAATTGTGGTCATACTCAAAATTCTAAAAAAACTATGATCAAACGCTTTATATACGATCAAGCTGGACATATGCCTGCCAAATGTCCTCTGAAAGGATGCAATTCATCACCTCACAAAAGATATCAAACAGAAGGATGCCTCTAGTGGAAAAAGAAGGAGAATAAGTGTGACCTGGCTCTAACTGCTCAAGATCTGAAAAGCCAGTGGTACTTGGATAGTGGCTGCTCCAAACACATGACTGGAGATAGAATCAAGTTTATAACTCTTGATGAAAAGAAATCTGGCAATGTTATTTTTGGTAATGATAAATCAGGAAAGATCAAGGGAAAAGGCTCAATCAGCATAGACAATGGCAGAGGAAAAGCCCAAGAGGTACTATTTGTGGATGGACTGAAAGAAAATTTACTGAGTGTCAGTCAGATGTGTGACAAAGGCTGTGAAGTTCTTTTTAGAGCACAAGATTGTGTAGTCAAGTCAAGCACAACAGGAAAGACTCTGCTCAAAGGTGTTCGAACAGAGAACAATGTATACATAGTGAAAGAGGAAGATGAAGCCTGCCATCTTAGAAAACTTGAGCAGTCATGGTTGTGGCATAGGAGATTGGGACATCTCAGCTTTGACCATATCATCAGACTGAGCAAGAAGAAAGATGTCAGAGATATGCCTAAAATAAAGAGGCCTTCAAATACCATATGCAAATCTTGTCAATTTGGGAAACAAACTCGCACATCCTTAAAATCTAAAGATGAGCTATCAACTAGAAGACCACTCCAGCTTGTGCACATGGATCTGTGTGGACCTGCAAGAACTAAAACACCAAGTGGAGAATCCTACTTCATGTTGATAATAGATGATTTCTCCAGAATGACATGGGTTGCTTTTCTCAAGAACAAATGAGAAGCACTGGAAAAGTTTAAGATATTCAAAGCATTAGCAGAAAATCAAACTGGATGCAAGCTAAAGTGTATCAGATCAGATAGAGGAGGAGAATTCACAGATTATGACTTTGCAGACCTATGTAATGAACATGGATTAAAACAACAATTTACCATTGTAGGGACACCTCAGCAGAATGGAGTAGCAGAGAGACAAAATAGGTCTGTACAACAAATAGCCAGAGCTATGATGCAAGAGAATAACATTACTCAAACTTTTTGGGAAGAAGCTGTACACACAACAGTACATATTCTAAACAAAGCTCATTTAAGACCTAACAGTGATAAGACACCTTATGAGCTATGGCATGGTAAACCTGCATCAATCAAGCACTTTAGAGTTTTTGGCAGCAAGTGCTACATAAGAACAATGATGAAAATCTGGGGAAATTTGATGCAAGAGCAGATGAAGGAATATTCTTAGGATATGCATCCAAAATTAAAGGGTACAGGTGCTACAACAAGACTCTTCAGAAAATAGTTGAATGTATTGATGTGAGATTTGATGAAGAACTTCCAAACAATACAAGAAATACAGACTGTTGTAGTCCATCAGACAACCATGAAGAGGAAGACAAGAATGATGATGAAACAAGCAAGACAACAGATGATGCAGAGCTGAGCTCGAAAACCCCCTCAAGATACACTCAGAAGAATCATCCTGAAGATCAGATCATAGGAGACAAGAAAGTAGGAGTCCAGACAAGAAGGCAGCTAACAGAACAAACAGAAGAAGTATACATAGCCATGTTATCACAAATAGAGCCAAAGAAGTTTGAAGAAGCCAACAAGGACAAGTATTGGGTAAAAGCAATGAATGAAGAATTGGACCAAATTGAGAAGAACAATACCTGGGAACTAGTTCCTAGACCTATTGAGAAAAATATCATTGGTTCAAAATGGGTATTCAAAAACAAAATGAATGAGCAAGGACAAGTAATCAAGAATAAAGCAAGGCTGGTCTGCAAAGGATACTCACAAATAGAAGGACTTGATTATGATGAAACATTTGCCCCTGTAGCTAGAATGGAAGCTATCAGAATGTTCCTGGCATTTGCATGCTATCAAGACTTCAAGGTATATCAAATGGATGTAAAGTCCGCTTTTCTTAATGGAGATCTAGAAGAAGAAGTGTACATGGAACAACCAGAAGGCTTCTCATTGACAGACAAAGAAGACTATGTGTGCAGACTGAAGAAGGCCCTATATGGACTGAAACAAGCTCCTCGTGCTTGGTACTCAAGACTGGACAAATATTTGCAAAAATAGGGTTTTAAGAGAGGTGGAGTAGACAACAATCTATACATAAAAGCGCATGAAAATGAACTCCTAATTGTTGTTGTATATGTTGATGACATTATGTTTGGAAGCAACAAAGATGAGCTAGCAAAAGGATTTGCAGAAGAGATGAAATCAGAGTTTGAAATGTCCATGATTGGAGAGCTCAGTTTCTACTTAGGACTGCAAATTCAGCAAAAGAACACTGGCACATTCATTTCTCAAGAAAAATACTTAAAAGAAATGCTGGAAAAATTCAAAATGGAGGATTTCAAACCAGTGACAACCCCCATGATCACGGGATGCAAGCTGGGTGCTGATGATAGGTCTGCAGATGTAGATCAAAAACTCTATAGATCCATGATAGGAAGCCTGCTGTATCTGACAGCTTCAAGACCAGACATCATACTAGCAGTAGGAATAGTGGCAAGATATCAAGCATCACCTAAACAAAACCATCTTCTGGTAGTAAAAAGAATACTCAGATATCTACAAGGAACAGCACAATATGGACTTTGGTATCCTAAAACCAAAAACTTCACTTTATCAGCATACACAGATGCAGATTGGGCCAGCTGTGTGGATGATAGAAAAAGTACAAGTGGAGGCGCATTCTATCTAGGAGAAAGTCTGGTGGCATGGTTCAGCAAGAAACAAACATTTATCTCCTTGTCAACAGCTGAAGCAGAATATATAGTAGCAGCAGCCTGTTGTACTCAAGTCATGTGGATGAAGCAGACTCTTCAAGACATGAAGGTAAGCATTAATGAACCTATCTCAATCAAATGTGATAATACAAGTGCTATAAGTATATCTAAAAATCATGTGCTTCATTCAAAAACTAAACATATACCAATCAAGTATCATTTTCTCCGAGAACAAGTGGCTCAGAAGATAGTTAAACTGGACTATGTACCAATGAAAGAACAGATAGCAGATATATTTACTAAACCACTTGCTAGAGAACCATTCTAATATTTGAGAGACAGACTAGGGGTAGTATCTGTAGATACTATCCTCCAATATGAAGAGAAAGTACAGTCTCAGGGGGAGAACAAAACGAAGATATCATTCGAGGGGGAGAACGGCCAGCAAGATAAGCATAAAACAAGTCCACAGGATCAGCATTATCAGTATTATCAGCATTATCAATATTATTAGCATTCAGAAGCAACAAGAACCTTTCAATCATAAAATGCATCATCTCTATCTGCAATCTAGCACATATTAGAGGAACTACAAATGAAACACAGCTATAAAACATATATCGGCTCACTATACCAAAGTGTTCTCTCAACAAGTTTCATACATCACTCTGGAGCAGCATAGTACAATTTCAGCAGAAGAGGACCTAAATGTAACTCAGAGAAAGGAAATGCAAAAAGCAACCCTTTTCCATATATGTCAAAGGGGGAGGAAGAACAAACAACAGGTCGAAGAGCAGGCAAACAGGAAGAGGAAGCAACAGGAGAAAGAAAATGCAAATAGAGAAAAGTGGATTGCTATCAATGCCAAAGGGGGAGACTGTTGGAAATGTTGTCATTGATGGCAAAGGAGGAAACGCTTAGGCAAAGGAGGCAGCGCTGAAGCAAATGAGGCAAAAGAAGCACAGTGAAAGCAATAGAGACAACAAGAAGAATGTCAAAATGTAACAGTCATAGAAGCACAGTGAAGAGCCGTTATCACTGAAGCAGAGGTAGAGGCAGAGCGACAGAAGTAGCGCATACAGAGGAAGAGCAGAGGCAGAGGCAGAGGGAGAACCGTTATAAAATTTCGAGAATCGCTACCTCAATTGGAGGATATAAATATAACACAAATACTATTCTGGGAATCGCTTAACTCCAGCGGCAAAGTATACATATATATCAGTTATATAAGTGGAGCGCTTTATTATAAGAACCAAACTTTATACGGCGGGACCCCTCCCCAATCGCAATCGGAGATCACAAGAGCAGCGTAATATGTAACCCATAGGAAATTGCGATTGCGATGAGAATCCAGACCCGATGGGTCTATAAACCGCAATTGATAAGTCTCGGAACTTAAATAAATACAGAATTTGAGAATACAATGAAGCCCAGAGCATATAACCAAAGGTCCAAGGTATATATATGAAGCACAAAAAATGAAGTTTTATATGGTGGGACCCCTTCCCAATCGCATCGGAGGTAAACAAAGCAGAGGGACTTGCAACTCAAAGTTACGATTGCGATCAATCGCAATCAGAAATCACAAGGGGATCGGAACGTGAAAACAAAGAGTTGCGATTTCGATTGGAAGTTCCGGACCCGATGGGTGTATAAACGGTGGTTAATACATATTTGAGTTACGGTCTAATCGCATCAGCATTGGTCAATCGCATCGGAGAACATATGAGTTGCGATTGCGATTGGAAGTCCGGACCCGATGGAGGTATGAATTATAATTCAAATGTGTTTGAAGTCCTTTCCCAATCGCATCGGAAAAATACAATGAACAGTGGCCATTCGCAACACATATTAAAATACTTGCGATTGCGATTAAGAGCTTGGACCCCATGGGCTTATAAACCATGAGTAACAGGTTTTTGATGTCCGACATGATCGCATCGGAACAACCCAATCACATCGGAGAATATAAGAGTTGCGATTGCGATTGGAAGCCCGGACCCGATGGGCTTATAAACTTTGATTAATAAAATTTGAATCCCAATCGCATCGATATTAGTCAATCGCATCGGCAAAGAACAGTGAACAATGACTAATCGCAATCGGAAGAACTTAAGAGCGGTTCAATCACATCGGAGTATTCGAAGTTGTGATTGCGATCAATCACAATCAGAGCAGGAGCGATCGATTGCAATCGGAGGAGACTCATTGCATTGGGAAGCGTGGAAATTGGGCCCAAAAGGATTTCTTATATTTTTTAAAAGGGTTCATTAGTTACTCCGAGAGTTGATTTAAAGGTATATGAAAAGACCATTAGTGTAATGAAAATTGGGTTATATATATAAAAGGGATGTTATATATATAAACCGATGGTGGCGATGATATTAAAATAAGCCGTGTGGTCTGTATACCCACAGGCCTCAGCTTAACGGGAGGGCAATTATCAATATAATACAATTGTAATATATGTATGTTCTGTCCTGGGGAACTCGCCACATCAACAAGACACTGGCTGTATATAAAGCGCTGGAATTTTCCCATATTTATTGCTAGCGGTTACATATTTATGTAAAATACACTGATATAAAAGGCACAGTTACACGTATGCAGCAATTACACCACAGAAGAGGACAGAAAAGGATACAAAGTAGAAAAGAGTTAAAACACAGTCACAGAAAAGACAAGCACAGTCAAAGAAAAGCCAAAAGACTAAATGAGTTGAACTCGAATTCATTTTGTAATTCGAATGTAATTGTTTTAATTGATTTTTATTGTTTGTGATGCATTGGCAAGTCTCCAAAAGAGAACAAATATCTCACTGTAATATTAAAATAAGCACCTACAGTTACATTTTTCTGAGTGAGCTGAAAAGAGATGAGAAGGCAGAAGGCAAAGAGACATGACTGTCCATTTCGAATTCCAAGTAGAATACAAATAGTCATGTGAGGAAATCTATAAATAATATCATCTTGATATTAAAGAGAAGAAAGGAAAGAGAGAGTAAATCAAGAGAAGGCAGAATATAGAAGAGTGAGGTAGAGAAGATTAAAAAAGGCAGAATAGAAGGAGAAGCTACAAAACAGGGCTGATATCTGAGGTAAATCAGCAAACTTTCAGTTTGATAAATTGACGAAGTTGGAGCTTCCCTATCAAGTTGCAGCTTGATAGTCGTCAGTGGTAGCTGACTGAGGTTGGAGCCTCCTGTAGGTTGGTGCCGGCAGAAAATTGAAGGGAGTTGGTGCTTCCTTACAAGTTGTAGCTTGCAGAATTGAGGATAGAGCATCCTGTAGGTTGGTGCCTGCAGAAAACAGTGGTGAGAGGGAGTTGGAGCTTGCCTTTGCATCAAAACAATAATAAGATGTGGTTTTCTCCCTTTATGGGTTTTGACTTATATCTGGTGTCTCTGTGTATGATATTTATGTATTGATCTGATATGTATCATCTGCTTAATACCTGCTGCTCTCATATTAACTCTACTGTTATATTATACTAATATCTGCTGCTTACATTCCAAGATTACTCACATATTAAATTGGATATGAAATGAAGGTGTAAATAAGTTTAATGAAAAGTTTTAAAAAGATAAATGAAGGTGTTAAACTGATTCAACCCCCCCCCCCCCCCCCCCCTCTCAGTTTAACTAAAGGTTCAACAGATTGTGCATATGTGATTGTTATGCATGAATGAAAATTGTTTATGCGTTTATGATGTGAAAAAGTTAGATAGTTATCATTATGGATATAATGACCTTATTTATGATTGAGATGATATGTTATAAAGTTATATCGTGCTAATTAGATTGATTGTGTAAACAATTCCTCCCATGATATACATTAAGTTATGAGTTTTTTTATGTCGTTTATTTGGTGTTTGAATGTTTGATTATGTCGTATATTTGGTGTTTTAGTATTTGGTGTATATTATTTCATATATATGTGGTTTTAATGTTTTATTAATTGCATGATATGAGCATGTGTATATAATATTGCATGAAGTGACGATCTTGTTTAAATGTGGGAGTACTAACACACTATGTGGTGAGATAGTTAATTTGTATTTGATTATAAGTACGTGATAGTTGTGCTATTATGATTTTAACTATTAGTTGATTATGACATGGTTATTAGTCTTAGTAGAGGCTGATTGTCAGGTGTGAATAGTTTCTAGGAAACATGCTTGGTATTAGAATGACAAGGTAAAAGTTTGTGTGTTTATATAGCTAACATATGGGTGATATGATTGTACATAGTAGGATTCGATTGTATCAAGGAAAAAGAAAGGAATAGAGTAATAATTCCTTTGGAAATGTTTGGGAAATGTAATTCCAAATGAATGAGCACTTTTCATGGAAACAAGAAGTCTTATTAACGCTAATCTTGTCTGGAATTATGTGGGCATGTGCTATATTATGAACATGTATTTGACAACTATAATTGTTGGTTCCTAGTTATTGATGGATTCGACAAGGAATTTGAGTCCCTTGAGAGATGATATATGTATGTGTTCATATACAAGGTAGTGTGCATGGAATAACAAGGTACAGTAACTGGTATATTGTATATTTATATTATACAATGAAAAATATGTGTTTATGGAAGCATGATGTAGAGGATTCCATGGAAAAGGAGACTTCCATGAAATCTTGGAGAAGGCTCAGGTGAGGTTCCCTTTGGAAGTGTTTGAAAACCATTGGGATTGAGCCATGGCGTTTGTTGCTAGTCTTTTTCTTTGGTATTTTGTGAATTCTTTGATCTTTATTTATCGGTTTTTTTTTATGTCTAGTGCACGACCTTTCTAGTTTGTTGCGATGTAAAATTGCTTTTCGTTCTCATGATATTATTTTTGTTTCTTCTTGTTATTTCCTTTTATGTTTCGAGGGTCTTGAGAATTTCTTGGGAAATAGGAAAGTTGATGGATCTTGGGAAGATATTTCTGGTACACAATAGGTAATGTAAGAACTGTATGAAGGCCAATGCATGAGTAAGGACAATTGAAGGCAACAATATGATAGTGAATTGGATTGGTCGGGTTCATTGGTGTAAATGGATGGTGGCAGGACAATCATGAGAAAGGTAATCAGGTAAGGTAAAGTGAATATACTTGTGGCATCATATTCCTTCACTAAGTTTTAAAATGCGGTTCTCGATGTGTTACATTCTGTGTGTAGATAAAGGAAGTTATCTTAACCTTGACCTTATGCTATCCGGTAATTATGTTGTCATCATGATTATGATAATGTACATATTTGTATATATTCTTGTATGTATGTCTCTTTCTAACAATATCACGAGTTCTTTATGATTATGTTTATATAGATAACAAGAAATAACGATAAGTCTACATCTAGAATTTGACGGTACCCAATCAGCAACACGATTGTAACAACAGTTCGTAGTAGCAGGTCTATAATAGCACAAGAGTGTAACAACATCGTAGTGTAACAGCTCATTATAAAAACATACTTCTAGCTGATTTTGTACGCCTCATGTTCTAGGTCCCTTGTTATAAAAGTAACATCTGGAAGAATGATAAAAAACCAAATAAATTCATCCAACATTCATTTGAGTTAGCCACAAAAAAAGGAAACAATACATGATAAAAATTAATGAAAATGACAAAATAATTAAATATGGAAAAAAGGCACTATTTAAGATGAAGAAGACGGGAAAAAGGAAAAGGTAGTCCCAAGTTTTGAGGTCACAAGGAAAAAATGAGGGAAATAGATGTAGGAAATGAGTAAAAAAATGGAACCCAACACTCATTCACTGAAACATTGCAACGATGGCTCGTGCTTGAACTCTGTCCGGTAGCCCTTACATGAGGGGATGAGGCAAGATGAATAAACGTACAAAAAATGAGGGATAGTCTACTTCTCCCAGTGGCAAACCCAGAGGTTGGAGACCCACTTGGCATATAATCAAGGAAGCTCTAAAATCATATGATGAGAGAACTAATGAGGAAATTCATCAACTGATAGAAGAATGGGAGGCGAGTCATAATTTCCACGTAGAGTCAATGGACATTGAGGCTGAGGACTAGAGGAACTTGGTGCCTAACCATGGGAAAACTCGAGGATGCCTGACTCAATTTAAACGCACCCTATTCTTGTACTGGTCCATGAGAGGAATCTTGGGCAAGGCCGAGGAACATATAGCTATTATTATGTCCAGTGGTGTACCGGAATTCCATAATTACAAAAAAAAATTCCAAAAATTTATGTTTCAGTTCCTGAAGCAAGATGGGAGGCTACGCCATATTAAAAATCACTTACCATGCATTCTCTCTCCAACTCAACTCCCAGGGTATGCTGCTGAAGACTAGACATTGGTGGAATATGCTTCACATCACGAAGCTGAGTAGTCATTATGTTGTTTCCTTTTGAAATTTTTTATTGATGTTTATAAAAATGCAAATAAAATTTACTTTTAATTGTGTAGACAATCATGACGATAGGCAAGTAGATGATAGGATTTGTATAGACATACACTCATATTTTATGTGGAAATACTTAAACTTCATTGATTTTCAATGGCTTACAATACTTTTAGGTGGCCAACTTAATTTCCCAAAAGGAAAGTTGCAACCACCCAAAAATATTACTATCTCACTGTAATTTGTTGTTTAAATTAATAGAAAAAAAGAGGATCTACGAAGCTTACAAAGAAAATAAAAAATAAATTAAAAGATTAAATAGTACAATGGAAAACAAAATTTATTCATGTGTAATTTTTTTCTGAAAATTAATTTAGTTAGAATGAATATGTATGAGCTATCTATACAATAGAAAAATATTTATGGTAATTTTACAATTATAGTTTCAACCATATTGAACTTTGTAATGTATAAAAATATCATTGCATTGTTTATTTATATTAAGTCTTTTTGCATGTGGTAAATTGATCTTTAGGATGGCGTTCGGCAGAGATCCAAACCCTAACCATGGCAGTGGGAGGCAATCATTGGCACATAGGGTCATGATGTTGGTGAAATTTCGAGGGCAGTAGGGAGGAGACAATTGTCCTAGGTTGTTAGGGTCTAGGTTCACCGCAGAGTTCCACATCGTGCATTGGAAGTGGAGACAGGGAATGCGTGGAAGAGGGTATAGGATGGAAGAATATGCTAAATTAAACCCTAATCCTACTACCTCACTGTAGAGTAAGCACATTGTCATGGGTTTGAAGGTGGTCCTACACTGTTGGAGGGCGTTTTTAACATTTTACGGAATCAGGAACCATGGTTAATGGGGACTCTGTAGACTGTGATCCTGATCCAGAAGATCTGCTAACAGTCTGGGGTTATGAAGTATCAGAGAAAAATTTGGAGAGTTATATTTTGGTGATTAGTGGAGCTGGGTCAAAGATCAGAGGCTCGGGGGAGGCCAGGGGCAGTGGGAACAAAGTTGGATTTTTAGAGGAAAGTATGCTTAGTACATACAACTATGCACGGAAGGCAGATAGTGGAACCGACTATCATCAGTAGCCAATAAATATTGGGTCAGTGGCAGAAGCGGACATCACGGTAATTCACGTAAGTACCTAGACTCTCGGTGACCTAAAATATCCGTTTTTCTCTCGATGGTTAGAAGATATTGTTGGTAGCTTCAGATTCAGGGAAATGTAGTGTTAAGGGATTTTATCAAACAAAGCTATAGACAACAAGAATTGGTTATAGGAGTCCGTTTGGGCGCGTATTTTGCACACAAAATTCCCTTTTAGTGGAAAGAGACCAAGCATATTGAGCATCTGCATCCAGTTTAGTATTTTGAGGTGGTCGGTTCTTATCTGTAGGTCGGCAAAGGTCTTTTTCAAAACCGTACTAGTTTTGGGTAGCCAAAGTTTGGATCTGAGGGTGGGTTGTTGGAGTGTAAAAACTCTGGCAAACTTGAATAAGTATATATTATTATTGATAAAATATGAGATATGAGATATGATTACAATGGGGAATCACCAAGGCTTTAAATATAGCCTCATGGTGTCCCTTGGTGAAGAGGCATGATCTTTGATCATGCCCTTTCACTTAATAAAACCTAAGATAACTATATCTAATTAATAATTAGTAAAATATACATAAAATTTCCCCTCTCTTAAAGATGCTTTGTCCTCAAAGCATACGTGACGATGGAAAATGTTGATGAATTCCTAGGTTTCTTAAGCGGTGGGCTCTTGCTTTCCACATTTTAAAAAGATCGTGGAGCATATTCTCGAGTTCAATCTTTTTTTGATCTGGATAGTTAAAAGATCTGATATCAACAGGGTCGGATCCTGTCTTGACTTCTATTGGATGTTCGATTTTCCTATCTGGAGGCACTTTTATGGATAGATCCTGGAATAATTTTTCGTGTGTCTGAACTAGACCTTGTTCTTCTGGTGACTCTTTGTGGCTCCCTTTTGAAGATAACATTTCTAACTGATGACATTGTATTGTAGATGTTGGCGCTCCTATTTGAATCATCTTCGTCATCAGAGAGGAAGATACAACTTGATCTTCTGGGGCTTGGAATCCATACAACCTATGTTTCTGCCCTTTCCACTTAAAACTTATAAAATGCTTCTAATGGTTGGAAGAATATGTACCTAAAGTTTGTAGCCATTGAATTCCTAGGACCACATCTACTCCTCGTAATGGAATGGTGTAGAATGGATATTTTAAATGAAAGTTTTTTATTTGTAGTTTGACCTTATGGCATTTCCCTACTTTATCAATCTTATTACCATCAGCCACCATTACCTTCATATTAGGCATGGGGAAGGTAAATATGTTAAGTCTTTTTGCCATGGTTGAATCTAGAAAATTCTGGGTACTGCCAGTGTCGACGAGAACCATTACGTTGTTGTTATTGATATGTCCTCTTAACCTTAGGGTTTGAGGTTGTGATATGCCTGTCATAGTTGATAATGACACTTGCGGAATATTTTCCCCATCCACTTCTGGAGAGAACTCTAAGTTGTCTTCTAATCCTTCTATATATGAATCATTATTGTTAGCGTCATTATTTTCTTCACAACTGTATAGATTTTTCGCTTTTCCATTAGCACATCTGTGCTTAGGGTCCCAGTTTTCACCGCAACGCTTGCACTTGCCCTCTCTCATTATTTTTTTTTCCACACTAGATTTGTATTCTTCACGAAGGTGGAGTGGGACATATTTTGTGTCATCTATATTTTCAGATTGAGGAAATCTTTGTCTCGAATATACTTTTTCTGGTTTTGATAATCTTTCAAATTTCTTTTCAGCAGCTTTTGCTTTTTGCCTTGCTACTTCTACTGATGTAACTTCATGAAGTTCGATCTCTTCTTGTATATGGATTTTAAGTCCTGAGATGTAAGACTGGATTAGACACGATTCTGACAATCTCGGTACTCGTGTTGCCAAGGTCTCCCATTCTCTAGTGTACTCATCCACATCTCGTTTTTGGCATAATTTGATAAATGTTGAAAAAAAAAAATCTTCTTTTATGCCTTGAAACATTTTGAAGAATGCATCCTTAAATTTCCTCCAACTGACAGCAAGCGTCGTCTTTTTGCACCACATATACCAATTATATGCTTCTCCTTCCATTTTCATGGAAGCATGCTTAATTTTTTCATCATCACTAGTAATGTCATAAATCTCAAAATATTCTTCTACTTTATTAAGCCATGCAACGCTATTTTTTTCATTACCATCAAACTTGGGTAGCTCGATTTTGGCTTTTCGCTGATATGCTAATGGTGGAACAAGAAGGGGATATTGATTAGAAAATGCATTCCAAAGCTGCTTATTTTGAAAATCTGCATTACTATCTTCTTGATGATGTGGGGAATCGGTCTTTTCCTGATGCTCTTCTGAGTTCCTTGAATCTGTGGAATTGTTTTGTTGATTTTGTTCCATATTAGGAAATATTGGGGATTGTGTCTGACTTAACTTATCTATCTTATCATTTAGCTTATTGAAGAGTTTTGTCATCTTGTTCATTGCTTCGTTATGCTTTTTTGTGGCCTCGTGATGATTTAGCCACATTTGTCTTTCTATTCGATTTGTCGTATCATGAACCTTTTTGATGTCGTTGGAGTGTCCTGCAACTGTACCTTCAAGATCGATTAATATTTTTCCGAATTCTTCAGAATTATTATTGATCTGTTTCTCGAGATCCACCAATTTCTTCTGGAATTTGGCCATCAACATTGATGAAGACATTGAACGTGTATGAGGTGGGGAATATTTTTCTGCCAGTTTTTCCCTCTTTTTTTTTTTTTAAATTAATTAATTAATTAATTAAATTAATTTTTTTTTGAAATAATAATAATAATTTCTATTCTTATTATTATTATATATATATATTTTAAATAATAATAATAATTATTATTATTATTATTTTATTATTTGAATTATATATATATATATATATAATTATGGGGAAAAAGATTGTTAACCTTGAAAAGTCACGTTGTTTTTAAAAGTCACTTTGTTTTGAAAAGGCACGTTGTTTTGAAAAGGGGAAATGGGTTTTAATACCATGGGCAATTACCATGGGCCCAAAAACCACGAGCTTGTAAACCACGAGCAATTACTCGTCCTTTTTAATTTTACTTTGTCTTCACATGTACGTATATGTACTTCTTTATATATATATATCTCTCTTTTTACTTTTTCTTTTCTTTTGGAACTATTTTCTTTTAAATATATATATATATGTTTCTTTTAATTTATTTCCCCCTTTGTGTTAACTTTCCTTCTCTCTTTATTTTATTAATATATATATATTATATATATATTTCTTCCTTCTTTTTTTAAAAACAAATGTTGTTACACACAAGCACTTGGTTTTTTAAAAAAATCTGCAACTTTGGAATTTTCTTGTAATTCCTTAATTCTGGGTGATCACACAGATCCCGAAGAGCGATGGCTCTGATACCAATGGAGTGTAAAAACTCTGGTAAACTTGAATAAGTATATATTATTATTGATAAAATATGAGATATGAGATATGATTACAATGGGGAATCACCGAGGCTTTAAATATACCCTCATGGTGTCCCTTGGTGAAGAGGCATGATCTTTGATCATGCCCTTTCACTTAATAAAACCTAAGATAACTATATCTAACTAATAATTAATAAAATATACATAACAGTTGTGACCCACATTTCAACCTAATGAACACGAGAATTTCTTGAGTTTTCAGAGAGGAGAAGAGGTGCAGGCTGGCACTGGGGTCATTAGATTTCAAGTAGAAGGGGATAATTATGGGGAGGAACCCCATGACCATATGGAAGGGTGACTTGGGTTTCTCGAATCAAAAGGTCCAGATGCTCACAAAAGCTCGTTGGAGGGTGAGGAAGGAGGTAAGAGTGGGGTTGCAAAAATAAGAGAAAGAAAGCTAATTTTATTTGAAAGAAGGAGGAGATCACATGTTGTGATCTTAGGGTTGATATAAATATAGACAAAGTAATGGAATCTGCTGAAACAATCCGAGTAGGCCGTGTAAAAGTGAGGAAATATACTGTAGAATATATTTCGGAATAGACTACAAATTTGTGGTCAGATGTACCATAGAGACCTATTGAAGTTAAAACCCTTGCTCGAGGGTTGTTTATGATCAAATTTTATAAGAAGGAAACATTGGAATGGGTGTTGAGTCATAATTGGAATTTCGGGAAAAGGCCTATATTATTCACGAACTGGACTCCGTTGTTTTATGCACAAAAGGAGAAAATTGAGGAAACCCCAGTGTGGATTAAACTCCCGGGACTGTTGGTTCCTTTCTAGATGGAATCAACCTTTAGATCGATCTAGAACACCATTGGGCAGTTCCTGGAAGTGGACAAGTCTTATGTTCCAACCATGGACTTGAGCGTTGCAAGAATTTTGGTCAGTCTTAACCCAAAAGAAGGTCTAGCAGAGGAGATTCACCTAAAGTACAAGGAACTTGATTTCATGCATATGCTCGACTATGAACACATGCCCTTTCAGTGCCATTGCTACCACAAATATGGTCACCTAGCGAAGGAATGTCCTTAGGCCATTGTAGAAGAAGGAAGCAGAAGAGGGCGATCTGAATGCCCGAAAGGTCTTAATAAGAAGAGGAGCCTAGAGAAGTCAAAGGGGAGATTATTGAAGGATTACAGGGAGCAAGTGGGTAGTAGCCAGAAGTGGGTCCAAAAGACATGTAGAATGAACCAGGAAGCCCCATTGCACTAATATAGGAGGAAGAGAAGCCTCCAATTCCATTTTATCCTTAGGAAGCTGCTACCTCGGCACCTCATCAGGAGTGTACGATCTTGGACCTTGTCAACTTTCCTTGCACCTCTTTTCTTCAAATTTTTATATTTCCAGGCCTGCTCCCTCCAGACATGTCCTAATGGAATCTGTTAACACTAAAAATGTTAATGGTGTAATTGCCATTGTATTATTGTTTTCAAATTTTTATTGTGTCCTAGTCCATGTCCAAAGATTCAGTCATTTCAAATAAAAGTTAAAAAGTCCTAACATCAAGGTGGTTTTAAGTGAATAGGTGTCATAGTGTTTTAGAGTCCCAAAATAAGTTAAAATATCTATTTTGGCTTATGTTAGTGTTGAAGTTTAGTTGATGTCTCGGTAATAAAATTGAAGTCCTCTAGTCTGGAATAGTAGCTACCTTTGTTGCAAATTCATTGTGAAAACAATTATACAGTAAAGGGAAAGTATTTCTCACAAATGGAAGTCATATATTCCACACAGTGAAAAGTGAAGTTATTTCACTAAGATTTTGGTTATCTCATAAAAGAGGCTATAGGTAAATAGGTAATCAGTTTTTGAGGAAGGAAAATTAAGGCTTCGTGGCTACCAGAGTTCTTTAAAATAAAAGCACAGTGGGAAGAAAACAAATTAACCAGCAACGTGGGAGATCCAGAGAACATAAACAAATAATATTTAAAGGAAATTGGCCAGGAAATAGTGTAAGGAATGAAGCAACAGGATGAACCATGTGCAAATGGAACAGATGACCATGATCTAATCACAAGTCCAAAGGGGAGCAGAGCGATAGCTGAGATTAAAGCACACATGGGCAACTTCGTAAACTGCAGTTTTTAAGTTTTATAGTTTTTTCAAATCGCATGGTATGTTAAGTGATTTTGAATGCAATGAGGCTAAGGGGAAAGCAAGGAAGACCGTCAAATCTGGGCGTAGATCAATGGTGGAGATTAAAGTGTAGATGGAGCGATTTCGCAAATCGTGGTTTTCAAACTTTATCGTTAAGGCTTTGCATGTCATGTTAAGAAATTTTAAATGCGATGAGATGAGGAACATCTGTTGGTGTAGCAGAGCAGCGTGATTTCGCAAATTGCAGAGTTTATGGTCTAGCCATTATCAGTGTAAATTTAAATTTGCAAACGATCAATTTGCGATTCCTTCCTATGATCAATTGGTTGTGGAGCGCAAGAACAAAAATTATGCATGAATGCATATTGTTTGGGGGTAATTATAGTTTTGTTTAATGTTCTGATAAAAAATGTTGATTGCACAAGTATGTACATTTATAAAAATTTTGATCCGCAATCTACGAGCGGTCCCACTTCTATGCCATGTCACCGCCCCCCCTCACTTATCATTTACTCCACTCCATGTCTCCTCTATCAATTAAACATATTTCAAAGGATTTTCTTTGTAATTTATCATAAAATAAAACTACACCATTCTATCCAAAATTTTTGAGTTTTCCACCATTACAAAGGCTCTTCAACCAAAAAAGGGAAAGGAATAGCATAATAGCGGAAAATTTTATCTCAAACAATTTTCTACGACTACTCTGAGTACCAGAACATTTTTACCAGACACTAGGCAACATTCAAGGAATAGCCACACACCATTTTCATTTTTGTTTGCGCCTTTTATGGATTTGGTTGCACCACAATGGAAGAAGAGTCTTCCCATAAAACTTCCACATCATACAAAACACTTCAAACTGTTAGCCCTAATGTTGTTATTTTCATTATTTCATAACACTCCATATTAAAGTTTTAGATAAGCGTCACCTCTTACATGAGGTTTTAATGAATTTTGAAATAGATTTACCTTTTTTTTGTGGAAGACGACAGTATCATATTTTTATATATATATGCAAAATTGATATGAGCTAAGGGTTGGTTGGTGGTTATTGAGTTTTGACTTATATGAACTGTAATATTTTTTGAATGAAATGGAATGATACTACTGAGGACTTATTACCAATTTTTTGTGTGTATTATCTACTTTATTTATGTTTCCATATATCCTTTCTCCCAGTTCAAGTTTGCAAATCATCATAGTGTTATGTGTTTCTATTAGTATCCTAAGCATGCTATGTTTTTTATCATTTTTTGTTAGTCTCACACAGTGAGCATTCTTGATAAAATGTATGTTATAACAGTGGAAGAGCATCACTAACAATATTTATTCTTCATGATATTTTAGTGAAAATCTTTTCAGACTAAAAATAACTTTCTCTCAATGGAATATTTTCAAACTGCTACTTTTGTTAATTTCTACTAAATCAGTAGATTTCTATTTTATATACCTATTGATTTTCCTCTAATATTTCAATTTCCTCTCATCATAGACTATAAACTTGCACCTTGCTACCACATCAAGTTATAATACACTCTTTAGTACAACTGTGGATTTGACTAAAATCTCTCTTCAGTAAATCAGAGCTTATACCATCTTCCAATCCTATAAAACAAAACATTAAAATTACCTTATATTTTAAGATGTGTCTGGTCAGGCGCTTGCTACAGTCCAAGTGTGGATTCTAGTGCTAATATAATCTATGAAAATGAGTTCTATTTTGAAGACCTTGGACAACATCATAACCTTTGTTCCTGATCTCATTCATATTCCTATCATCCAGAGCCCTGGGCCTCCCCCTTTTTCCTGCCCTCTTGAGAAGCCCCCTTATAAACTATGGTACCAGAATAAGAAGCCAATGCCTCAAGAGGTGGTGGTAGGTCTTGGACCTCAGCCTCTGCCGGTCTGTCCCAGGAAGTCGAGGGGTCAGAAATATAGCCTAGCCAAAGACGAGGTTAGGGAAAAACTTGACATTTAGGATGTGAAACATCTTTCACTGTTAGGGGTGGTTAGAGCAATGCAGACCCCCTCTCTAGATTAACGATGATTATTGTATCACTCAATTGTACGGGTTTTTCTAGTCAGCCCAAAAATTGGAACTTAGGGTTTTGATGAAGTCATATAAGACATATTTTTTTATGCTTCACAAGACTTTTGGGGTGGGGAAGGAAGTGTTTGGAGCTTTGTCCTAGATTTTCTCAGTTTGGTCCTTCTAGGCTCTAAATGCTCTTGGAAGGTATGGGGGCATGGCGATGGGTATAAAAATAGGAAGACTGAAGGATATTTACTCCTATGGATTGGAAAATGCTTTATCAATAAAAGTCCATTCCGATGATCTCTGCCATGCCCTTCTGCTTCTTAATGTTTATGGTCGTTGTGTTGACAGGGTCCCTTTTTGGAACAAGTTGTTTTCCATTTCATGTATGAAATATCCAAATCTCATTTTGGGAGGGGATCTAAATTTTTCTTTGGGTTTTTCTGAAGCCTAGGGCCCCTCTGCTTGAGTAGACCCCCTTACTAATTTTTTCCCTAATAAGATAGTATCGTCTCACCTAGTGGATGCCAACCTAATCAAACCCAGGCCCACCTCGAGGAACATAAGAGCTAAAAATGATAGGATGGCGAAAAAAATGGATCATTTCCTTATTAAAGAAGAGTTGATAGCTCGATCCTTTTGTTGTGGAGGTAAATCCCCTCTGCGGACAGAGGCAATCCCTACTAGCCTAGACTGGGTCTAGCAACAATCATTCACGCTATAGCGCAGGCTCCTAATTGTAAATAAACCAACTAGTGATGAAGGCTTACCTGGAATCCAACGCTGTTGCTTGTAGAAGAGGTAGTGCTCCCGTTCCTTAGCCCTGGCAGATCACGATCCCCACGATCTCCATGATGGACACCTGCACATGCGAGAAACAAAACAAACGCAAGCGTAAAATCTAGTAGATGCAACTATATGTCAGTCAGAAAGGACATAACTCATTATTATAAACAACAACAAGAGTGGAACCATAACCAATGGTCGTTTATTATTAACCAATCAAAGGAAGAATACAACTATAGTTCTGACGTTGAATTCTCCTTCGGAGGGTCGCCAGCAGAACACGTCTCGAAAATCCTGTCAAGCATGGGACAAACCTCTCTCTTAAGATCTTGACAATAGTCTTCTTGCTTGAATTTGGCCTTAGGGGAATAATCGAGGCTCTTGCAGCATAAGGCTCTTGGGAATTTGTGAACTTGAGGACTAGCTTGTAACGGAGATGAACAAGATTTTATAGATGGAGGAAGGCGAGTTGGGATCCCTATAATCATGGGATTGGCCCTATCATCAAGGAAGCTTCCATGAGAGGTGGCAAACAACTTCCTCTCTATGGAAATCCGTAGCCAAACCTTCCAACTCAAGATAGATAGCAGTCCAGGAATTTGTTAGGATGAAACTTCCGCCATTTATTTTTAACAAACACTCCTTAAATTGGCTGGCGTGAGTGCGACTCTGGGACAGAGCGCAAATTGGCGTGACCACTTTGACGGATTTTCCCCATTGGCGCGGGTACTGAACTGACTTCCCGTGCCAATGCAAAAAGGGCCATTTTTAGGGTTTTTCACAAGGAGATGTCTTCAGGGGGATGAAATTACATGTTCATGGGAATGCCATGAAAGCATTTTCAAGTTATGTCACTGCTCATAGGTCACCAAATGAGCCCTCCAATGTGCAAGACAGGGATTGCAGGGATGGTGACAAATTACTGTGTAACAGATGCCCCCTAAAGCATGAGGCTCAAGAGAGAGGGAGGGGTGAAATGCTTTACGAGAATGTGTCCAACTGAAAACTCCGTCGTCGGAAAACCCACGTGAAGAAGTACAAATGATGTCTCAAATACATGATATATATGTGGTATGGGCACAACCATCCATAACAGAGTATACAAGAATCTCGATCCAAGGAATGGACGCAGCCATCCAGTGGGGATCAATAAATAGACTCAGGTATGGTTGCAGCCATCCAATAAGTGAGTCATGTAAATAATCATAATAATCCACAAAATCGTAGCCTGGATTACAACAGACACAATCCAGGGTCTTGCGCTCCATCTCAATCCGAACACAGCACAAGTTCAAGCATGCGAATAAGTGAGCTGAAGTCGAACATGCAAGAACATCGTCTGATTACCAGCCAATGATGAAAGCTATTAATAGACGTGAGAGGTACCACCAATAATGACAATGGCCCTCAAGGTACTACAGGTACAATCTATGGCATGTGAATCAATGAGCTGGCGTCGAACACCCGTAGAATCACTCGATCGGAGGCCAATGATGAAAACCTCGTGTCGAATGTGAAGAACCTGCCATTGAGGCATGAAGCCTCCAAGGCACCAGAAGGGAGTCTCTAGATTAGCTTCTTGGATAATGAGCTAAAGTCAACAGGAAGTGACCTTGATCGAAGGTGGGCCATAGTGTTTCCCACATCATCGACGCGAGACAAAGGAACATAGTGTTTTTTTAAATCACGATCAGATGAGAATCAGAGGAAGGTTGGTACTTGCAGAGGTCAACTTCTCTTCAACATATGAACACCATGAAAGTGGACTTGGAAGTATTTGACATCAAAAGATCAAAGGTCATAGTGATGAGGAAAAGAGCAGATGAGAGGTCAAAAGGGATTACCCAAACCCACAGAGGAAAGTGACAAAAAATATGAGATGTCCCCAACCCAACACGAATGCAGACAAGTGCCATGTTCAAGAGCGACATACTGCTGACACGATAATGATGCCGGTTCCATTTTTTCCCCACCATTTTTGGCGAGTACCCAAATTATTTTTGATAACAAGCTTGAAGGGGATAACATATGCTTGTAATATAAGTCCGTCCTTCGGACGGATCCATCTTAGTACATTTAACGAGCCCTAGGAAGGAAAGACTCGAGTAACATCATTATGACTGAATCCGATGTCATCAGGGTTTAACGAGTCTGACAAAGGAAGAAATAGACATATTTTCATGTTTAGAGAGTTTGAAAAGACAACAGAAAAGTTAAATAGTTCCTCAAATCCGAAAAGGTAGAAAACTATGTCTGAGAAAACCTCCTAGTCATAATAGGCTAGGGTATTCCTTTTTCGTAAATAATCTATCCCAACCTGAAAAAGGGGTAAACTTATACTGGGTAGATTTCATTTTTTGGCCACTTTAATGAGATCGAAATGACAAGGGACTCGACAATATTTTCATGTTTAGGGAGTCAGAAAAGAGTTCAAAGTTGACTTCTCCTAGAGGAACGAGTGGTATAAAGGGTAGCAACTGGTTCTGGTAATGGTGGAACTGCTCAAAACAAATAAAGGTTAAGAGGATGACTAACAAGACCACTCATCACAGCGGTTCCTCAGGAATAGGTAAAACAACCAAGTGAAGGCATGTGATTAGCCAAGTAGATGGGGATGATGGAATGAGAAAACCAAGGCTCATCTGGCAACAACAGGCTGATGAGATGGCAATCATGAGAGGTAAAATGGGAAAGGTTTCATTTTTACACAAGCTTGAAACAAAGATAAAGTATGCTTGAAACCGGTTTCATTTTTACACAAGCTTGAAATGGAAACAAAATATTCTTGATAAAGTAAGCATGCCCCCAGCATGGTGACTCAATTTGAGGTACATGCCCCCCAAGCTTCAATCCATATGAAAGGAAAATGGAGTGAAGGTTCAAGTTATGAGATCTAAGAAAGACTCGACTGGGATTTTACGAGATCTGATCAAAGACTCGAATTGAACAAGAATGTGTTTCATTGTTTTAACGAGGTTGACACATTAAAAGAACTATCCTCAGGACACCTTGTTTCATGGTTTAAGGAGCTTAGCACAAGACAAGGAACTCTACTCTGACAACCTTGTTTCATTTTTTAAGGAGCTTGACACAGGACAAGGAACTCTGCCCCGACGACCTTGTTTCATTTTTTAAGGAGCTTGACACAAGAAAACAAACTCTGCTCTGATAACCTTGCTTCATTTTTTAAGGAGATTGACACAAGGAAACGAACTCTGCTCCGACCAGAGCCGGTTTCGTTATTTAGGGAGCTTGACACAGGAAAGGAACCGTGCTCTGACAACCTCATCATAATGAAAAAGAAGTCATGGCTTCCAATATTTTCCCGTCCGATGGAAGGAAAACATCTTGGAAGTCTGGACCCAATGCCCCCAACACACGATGCATGATGGCACTATCACTGAGCACAAGCACGGGGTAGGTAGCCACATAGTTGAACTATGCTGGGGTAGATACAACGGGTGGATAAAAGCCAGGAAGGGATGATGGCGAGCCAGCTGCCACATCAGGACCAAAGAATGCAAGCTGGTCAATGGTCACGATCTGTCCTTCATGTGGAAAACACATCATGCGAAAGAGGGAGGAAAAAAGTTCTCCCATGGCATAGGTGTAATCTCGCCCCAAAAGCAGATTGAAATCCAAGGGGCCTGGAACAACCATCACGTCCATATGGATGGTTTTACCTCCCAAAGTAAGAGGTAACTGTGGAAGTATCCCTAATGGTTGGCTAGTCCTTTTTTTGAATGTCAACAGATTCTGTGTAACAGGTGCAAGCGGCGGTGAACCGAAAGCTTGCCAGGTAGTTGAGGATAGAACACTAATAGAGGCACCTTCATCTATAATGGTGTTGGGTACAACCAGAACAAAAGCCTGTACCGTGATCTTGAAAGGCACATAAGATGGGAGGCGGTATCCTGTAAATCAATTCCAATCAAAGGAAGCAACCAGACTACTCGGAGGGGCTACCATCGAACTGCAAAGGTCTTCCCCTGATTTTACAGAAGAAGGAGCGGTATCCATGACCTCCATCTCGAAGGTGGGAGGAGTAACCTTCAGGACCTCCATCACGGGAGGTGAAGGTGCTTCTTCTTGAGGAACGGGAACAAGAGAATCTTTCTCCAAGTCTGAAGAATATGAAGAAACTAGAAGGACATGAGGTGTGTGAGATCCACTCTCAACAGAAAGGACCTGGCGTACCGTGGATGGAGCCAGCTCAACCGATCCCACGACCAATGGTTGGTTGGGGATGGGTTCCTGAATTTGAATTTCCGGGGGAGTGGGATCGATCAAAGATGACTCTTGACCAATCGTGGCATCAGCTGGTGGAGGACTCAAAGACAGCTTCTGGTAACCAGGCGGAAGGCACGGTGCATAACCATTTGTGTTGTCCAAGAATCTTTTGGCTTTATCCATATATGGACAAAGGTGTATGGCATGGTGCCCTTCACACAACTTACAGGGATTGGTGAGCTTACCCTGTTTCTTAGGAGTCTTATCAGCACCATTTGAAGAAGTGCCCCCAACCTAACTCCCGGAGGCCAACGGCAATGGTGGGCGACCGTCGGACCATTCTTCGAGGACCTTGGGAATGCCTAGGCAGTCTTGAAGAAGATGGTCTCACATGCACAACATGCAAGGGAACTTGACTTTGCATGGAGGGTTGGGAGGTTTATCAAGAGGAGATGTTTCAGAGGCAGTAGCTGCAGCCTTAGCCTCTCTCTTATCTGAATTCTTCTTCTTTTTCTTCTTCTTCTTCTTCCTAGCCACCTGGTTACTCGAATCCAGACTTTCACCAGGCAAAGAAGAGGAGGAGGACGCGGAAACAGGCGAAGAAGGGGAGAGGTCCACCTTGGAATCAACATGATGCTATTCAGGTGGAGGAACTGATTGAACAGTAGTTGAGACATTCGGAACCATAGAGGTTCAAAATAACCAAACAGGAAACCCAACAGTTAACCCAGGAAGGGACAACGTGGCCATGTAAGGAGCGCCAACATTCCCAAAAGGAGGAAAATGACTAGGATTCCCATCGGAGGGGAGCCCTTGGTTGGTGAACTCTGGAAAAGTTGCCATCAACAACTCAAAACCACACACGGGCTGAAAAAGAACCAAGGCACACAATCAAACGGCCAACAAGAAAAATCTAACAGGGCGTGTGATCATGGGTGATTAATTTTATGACATTGAAAATTAGAAACTTCATTGTTTCATGTTTTAAGAGTCGAGAAATGGATTAAAGGTGACTCTATCTCTTTTAGTTTTGGAGCAAGTGTGAAAGGACAAGCGCTTGGTGATCCTTTCAAATTTAAAGAGTCAGAAAAGATCAAATGACTACTCAGGAATACTAGGCAGAGGGTGTAGCAAATAACCGTGAACTGCAATATACACCTTGGTTTCAAAATGAAAAGAGAAATCAACCAAGGACTTACGTACGTGCAGGAAATCTCCCCGAATGATGTGTTCAGTGTATCACGGGTATAGGGCGGTGACTCGGCTTCCTATGGATAAAGGATTGAAACCCAGTGGGGTCTCCCTTTATATACGTGACGGTATGGGGAGCACAAGTCCGTACTAGCACTGTTTAAATCCAAGAGGCGAATGACAGCTACTAGGTTTTAAGACACCGGAACACGTCTCTAGCCTAGACCTCTAAATGTGTTTCGTTAGATTTCAATGCTGCCTTAGTGTAAATTGAGTAAATTTTAAAGTTTATCTTCAATTACGTTTCAGTTTTCAGGCCCTAGCAAATGTAATGTTTAAAAATCTCCTAAATGCACTCTATATGCCACAGTATATCATTTCATTCGATGAAAGCTATTTATGAGAGAGTTGAGAGCTTTTCACACAAATAACGAAATGAATAGAAAAAACCAATGATGTCTCTAATGTAGCTAATGAAAACTAAGAAGCTTTTCATTCAAGGTTACCAATCACTAATAACACCGAAAAGATCTAATTCACATTAACTAATGAAAAGAAAAAGAGATTTTTTTTTTTATATTTTCAATATTTCAGAGCAAAGTGCGCTAAAAAAAATGAAAACTAATGCAAAAGCGATTCGAGAAATGATGATAAGAGAGAAAAAACAAACAAATTTCACTCAATAGAAAACACAATCAGACCTCAAATCGACCAACAGTCCCTCAAAACCAAGAAAATCCCAAAGACACAAATGAGTTGTGTAATCTAGGCCCAAAACGAGACAAAGTAGAATTCGAATGCAGGAGGAGTCAATCACTCAAATAGTGCAATAAAATGATAAACAACTGTCAAACGAATGCAGGGAAGAAATCACAAGGTTGATTGGACCAATAGAAACCAAAAACTCCCAAGGGAGGCTCGACACACAATAGCACCTAGATGACCTAGGGCTAGAACACAAAATCAATGGAAATGGGCAAACAACCAAAGGACGAAGGTAACAATCAGTCAATCAAGGCTCCAAAACACTCAAGCAGTCAAAAAAATGAAACCAAAATCAGAGATCAAGCGCAGAAAGCTCAAAATCAAGCAAACCCTAGTAGTCCCCAGCAATGGCACGACTGTCAGGCTGGAACTAGCGCCATATCAGAATTGGCGTAGGTAATACCTTGACAACTAGCACCAATTGGCGTGACTGTCACGCTAAAAAACATGCCAGTCAAGTTTTCTATGCTAAAATAAAAAATAAGTAATCCAAGATCATACCAGTGATGTTTGGAGTTTTCAAAAACCCAAATTCATAGAAAGAACCAGCCCAAAAGAGCTGATCAAGCAAGAAGAATCAAGAATCAACTGAAGAGACAAGACAATGCTCCAAGTGTTCATTTTACAAACTAAACCAGAGATTGACTGAAGCAACTTTGATCTACTTCGCAATTGCAGAGAACAAGCGTTTTGAAGGCTATCTGGCCAACTTCAAGCTCCGTCTATAGCTCATAAAATGAATGACAACAAGCTAACGATCACTAGTGGAGTCGCCAATTTGTTGTGGAGGTAAATCCCCTCTGCGAACATAGGCGATCCCTACTAGCCCAGACCGGGTCTAGCAAAAATCATTCACGCTATAGCGTAGGTTCCTAATTGCAAATAAACCAACTAGCGATGAAGGCTTACCTGGAATCCAACATTGTTGCTTGTAGAAGAGGTAGCGCTCCCATTCCTTAGCCCTGGCAGATCACGATCCCCACGATATCCGTTATGGACAGCTGCACATGCTAGAAACAAAAAAAAACACAAGCGTAAAATCCAGTAGATGCAACTATATGTCACTCAGAAAGGACATAACTCATTATTATAAACAACAACAAGAGTGGAACCATAACCAATAGTTGTTTATTATTAGCCAATCAAAGGAAGAATACAACCATAGTTCTGACGCTGAATTCTCCTTCGGAGGGTTGCCAGCAGAACACGTCTCGAAAATCCTGTCAAGGATGGGACAAACCTCTCTCTTAAGATCTTGACAATAGTCTCCTTGCTTGTATTTGGCCTTAGGGGAATAATCGAGGCTCTTGTAGCATAAGGCTCTTGGGAATTTGGGAACTTGAAGACTAGCTTGCAATGGAGATGAACAAGATTTTATAGATGGAGGAAGGGGAGTTGGGATCCCTATAATCATGGGATTTTCCCTATCATCAAGGAAGCTTCCATGAGAGGTGGCAAACAACTTCCTCTGTATGGAAATCCGTAGCCAAACCTTCCAACTCAAGATAGATACCAGTCCAAGAATTTGTTAGGGCAAGACTTCTGCCATTTATTTTTAAAAAACACTCCTTAAATTGGCTGGCACGAGTGCGAATCTGGGACAGAGCGCCAATTGGCGTGACCTCTTTGAAGGATTTTCCCCATTGGCACGAGTACTGAATTGAATGCCCGCGCCAATGCAAAAAGGGCCATTTTAAGGGTTTTTCACAAGGACATGTCTTCAGGGGGATGAATGTACATGTTCAGGGGAATGCCATGAAAGTATTTTCAAGTTATGTCACTACTCACAGGTCACAAAATGAGCCCTCCAATGTGCGAGATGAGGATTGTAGGGACGGTGACAAATTACTGTGTAACACCTTTGTTTCTTGACACTGGTTGAGGGTAGGGTGTGTATTCGATTATTTGCCCATTATTCTAGAAATTAAGGGCCTATACAAGAAACCTGGATCACCTGAAATTTAAACGCATTGTGGCTCAAGGACGAGTCATAAAATCAACTATTAAAGGATACCTGGAGGAAGGGGGAGGAGGCTAGACATCGAAGAAAGAGCACTCACTTAATGGAGAACATCAAACAGATCAAAAAGGCTACTTTGGAGTGGGAAAATGCGAAAAAAATCAAGGAGGAGTTTTCCCTGTTGTTGATTAATGAGGAATTGGACCACTTAGAGTAGTTAGAGGGTGTAGGATATGAATCTAATGAAATGAGGGATAGAATAAGGAGCCTTGAATCAGCAACAAAGAAAAGTTTACTTGAAAATCAAGAAAGGTGGTGCCTCAAAGTAGGGAAATATAGCTATTAGTAGGGGATAAAAATACCACTTTCTTCCATAACTATGAAAAAGGTTGGAAAAATATAAATACCATTTTGGGGATGCAGACGAGGGAAGCGAGAACTACAAAATCCTTCTAGGAACTATCTAGCATGGGATGCAAACATTTCAAATCCTTATTCAAAGCCCCAATTGAACCCTCAATAGCTGAAGTGATCATATTGGCTCAGTTTTTTCCTAGATATATTGAAGAGGAAGGGAATGATTGTATAATGGATGTAGTGTCAAAAGAGGATGTGGAAGGGATTCTTAAGGCAATGCAGAAGGAAAAAAGCCCTGGCCTAGATGGATGGATGGTGGAATTCTTCCAACACTTCTTCAAATCAATGGGAGAGGATCTACTTGCGATGTTAGAAGAGTCAAGGATCACTGACACCATCAATCAGCCCTTCAATTCCACTTTCCTCACCCTCATCCCCAAAAATGATGACCTAAAAATTTTGAGGACTTCAGATCTATTTCTCTCTACACCTGCATTTACAAAATCATTGCAAAGGTGATTGGCACCTGCATAAAACCTTTCCTTTCAAAAAAAACTTCCATGGACCAATTTGGGTTTTTATATGGAAGGAAAATCCATGAGGCGGTGGGGGTGCCCCTGGAAACTCTACATAGCCTGAAGAGAAGTAAAAAAAAAGGAACAATATTGAAAATTGATCTATCCAAGAAGTATGATCGAATAAATTGGTTTTACTGTCGACTGCTCATGACCCATCTTGGGTTCAGGAATGATTTCATCAATTGGGTGATGGGGTGCATCACCACCACTAGTATTTCCATCTTGATCAATGGGGCTGCAACTTACTTTTTTCAAGTTCAGAGGGGCCTTCGCTAGGGCTTCCCTTTATCACCCCTCCTCTTCCTCCTTGTACCAAAAATCCCGTGTCAGATGATCCATGATGCAAAAAGGAGAGGCAGATTGAAAGGTGTTGAAGTATTAGTCAATTTATCCATTACCCATTTTCTCTTCATAGATGATATCCTTCTCTTCAGTAATGGAAGGAGTGAAGACATTAGAAGAATCAAATCAATGCTTGATCTCTTCCTTAAGGCTACAGGTTTAAGCATCAATAGCAAAAAATCCTCCATAACCATGGAAGGGGTTTCACGGGCCGAAGCGGGTAGAATCTCATATGTGCTACCATTTGAAGTTAAATATTTTGAAGATAGTTTCAAGCACCTGGGCTTCCATCTAAATTTAGACTATTATAGAAGCCATTATTAGCACTAGCTTGTGGAAAAAATTGAGACTACAATAAAGCACTTGAGCTTCAAATGGTTGTCAAGGGTAGGAAGGCTTGTGTTGATAAAATCAATTTTAATGGCTATTCCAGTGTATTGGGTTTCCTTATCATGTATCCCAAAAGGTATAGTCTCAAAAACTAATAAACTCTATAGCAGGTTCCTATGGGAAGGCTCAAAGATTGAACCTGTAATGCCATAGGTGGTGTGGGAGAAAATAGCGAGAGAAAAGACTTAAGGAGGATGGGGAATAAAGGAGCTCTCATCCTTCACCCTCTCTCTAGCAGAAAAACTGGGATGGAGGTTGATCACCCTGAAGAAATTATGGACATCCATGATAAAAAGAAAATACATTGACCCTATGTCAATGGAATCATGGTTGCGCCTCCCTACAAATAAAGTGAAAAATGCTTCGATCATTTTGAAAGCCACGCTGGCCTCTATCAGGACCATTAAAGAAGGATTGGAGTGGCATGTAGGGAACGATGAATAGGTTAGAATTGGACAGGACCCATGGGTAGGGTGCAATGGAGGATATGCACTCTCCAGAGATATGCTGAATCACCTAGAAATCAAAGGTATTCACACTCTAAGTTATATTGAACAGGTAGACCAGTCAACCATGTGGAGATAAGCATGGATATCAGGGGAGGCCCTACATCTTGAAGGAAAATTAAGAGAAGAATGGCATAGATATATCAATGAGCTTCATAGAAAAAATGTTTGCATCTACGAGAGGCTAGACAACCTATGTTGGGTACACTCTCCCACTAGTAAGTATGCACCGAAATTTGGATACAAATGGTTAATGACACAAAAAGGGTGGGTTGAGCTGGATTGGTGGTATAAGAAAATGTGGGAACTCAAAGGACCTACAAAATCGAGGCAATTCTTCTCATGCATATTACAGAACTAGGTACCCTCATCAGAAAATCTTCAGAAAAAGGGCAAGATAGGGTTGGGTTGGTGCTCCCTGTGAAAAACTAATTTGGAGTCTACTCAGCAAATTTTCCTATCCTATAAATTAACATGAGCTTATGGGCATAAACTGTGCACCATATAAACCTCTCCCAGTGACGGGAAGGTCCATCCATCTTAGGGGCCTAGAAAAGGTGGTAGAATGAAGCCCCAAATGACCATGTGAAAAATATCTCACTTATTCTTGCATGTGGTACCTGGATAGCCAAAACTAGGTCATATTTAAATACATTTTATTTCTAGTTTGTCTCCTAGCATCGAAAGGGGAATTAATCTATGAACATATTCCTATGCCCAAGGAAACGAAGTTGGTTAGAATCACCAAGTTGGAAGAAATCATGGGTGACATTCTGTGGCCCTATTTTGACGGGGCCTCTAACCCACAAGACAAGTGTGGGGCAGAGCTCACTATACACTTTCCATATCGAAATATCATCAAAGCCTCGGTGGGATTAGAAACTAGAAGAAATAATTTCGCAGAACTAAAATCCCTTCATTTTCTTCTTTTTTGGCTTTCTCATATTGAGCTGAGAGAAGTTCAGATCTTTGGATATTTAATGAATATCATTAAATGGTTCAATGGAACAAAAATATTCCACAACTATATTTTGATTCCTTTATTAGAAGAGGTTATGGTCTTAGAAGCACTTTTCAATCAAATCTATGCTTGTCACATTTATAGGAAACATAACATGGATGTAGACCTCCTATCTAAGGAGTTCCTACAACAAGCTATGGAGATTTGGGTAATAAAAGAAGTTGACGGAGACTTGGTTCAGGTCCTCGAAGAACCTCCTTTCACTCACTAAACAAAAATCAAATCAGGCTTTATTTTTGGATTTTGTTTTTACCTTATTTTACAAACTATAATTGTAAATGTTAATATAGAATTGCTTCATACTTATAACTCCACTTATCTATGTTTCAGATTGTTTTCCTCATCAAAGGAGATCTGGGAGACAACATAGGGGTTTTTTTTTTTCTTTCTATTTCATAAACTTTGTACATCTGGAATGGTGCCTACTACCTAGATGATTTTTTTATAAATCACAACAAAAGGGATTCTTTTGACCCCTATTTAGGGATGTTTTTTCCTATAAAGGAAAGCCCGGGGGTCGATACAAGCCCATATTTTTTGAAAACTTTTGACAAGGATGGTGTAAATAGTAATACTGTTTTCCATACAACTACAACTCCATGATTTTTCTTTCCCCTATGCCTAAAAGGAAAACATGCATTTTTTTTAATGCCAAGTGCATATACCATGTAAGCTTCTATGATCTTAATAGAAAGTTCAAATTTTATTTTTCAGAAAAGAAAAAAAAAACAAAAGAAGAAGACTTTTTACATGTAATTTCATATATAAAATTTTGATATAAGTTCACACACACACACACACACATACACACATATATCATTTCATAAATTTAAACATCATGACAAAAACCATTTAACAAACATAAACATAATCTAAAATACATGTTCAAATTCACTAACATCATGTAATTATAGACACATCTAGCACATATAAATGCCATTAGCTAGTAGACAAATCTAATAATTTAACAGGGCATCATCATCATGATCACATCTAACAATATCCCATACTAATTATATTGTTTTTATTTGTCTTCTTGGCATTTTATGTAATTAGTAAAATATTCAATTTAAATTGCTTGAAATTCTCATAACTTTAGTGATAAATTAAATTTGATTAAAAATATATATATTTAAGTTATACTAAATATAAATTAATTATACAAAATTTTAACTTAAGTTTTTTAAATTTAAAACTTAAAAAGTCATTTTTATATTTTTTTAAATAAATATTATTGATAATATTTTATTGATTTCATGTTGTTATTTATTAATTTTAACACCAGAAATTAAAAATATATATATAATTAAAATTAAAAAAATACATATTAATTCAAAAACTATATTTTAAATAATAATTGTAATTAATAAATATATTTTTTAATGATGCTTCACTCATAATTATTTTTAATAAATAAATTTTGATTTATTAAATTTATAAAATCAACTTAATTGTAATTTTATTTTAATAATCCAATATTTTATGAATAAATTATTTTAATTATTGGTTTTATAGACATATCACTTATATTATAAGCATTCAAAATTTTTTATTTGATGATTACGTGTTATAATATAACTTTTGAAAATTAATTCTAAATATTAATTAGATATTTTCTAACTCTTGTATTATAAACATAGGTCATAACTTTTTTCAAGATGCTTTCCGGATTATCCACAGTGTTGAAGAACATGTATCGACGTTTCGAACCCCAACTGGGATCCATCATCAGGACAATTTAGAATGAAGAATTTTGAGAAGGAATATAGACCATAAATAGTGATCAATTTCATGAAAAGGTAGCCGACCAGGAACTATGTAATTATTGTATTTTAATAATTTTAATTCTAAAAGTATTTGAATAGTTCTATATTTTATTAAAATAATTAAACATAAAAATAATTAATTAAATATAATTAATTAATTTTAATACTATAATTAATAAATTATAGTTTATAATTAATCATAACATTATGATTTCTATGCTCGATTATAACAAGAAAGATAATTTTGTTTAGAGGTTTGTACAATTTAACTGTGTGTAAAATGAATTATTGTGCTCACAACCCTTCTTTGAAAAATAATTTAGTTAGAATGAATATGTATGAACTATCTATACCATAGAAAAATATTTATGGTAATTTTAAAATTATAATTTCAACGGTGTTAAAATTCTTAATTTATAAAAATATATTTCCATTTCTTATTTCAAGTAAGTCACTTTTCATGTAATTTCATATATAGAATTTTGATATAATTTCACCAATACATAATCTATAATACATATAAGTTCATAAAAATTAACCTCATGATGATAACCATCTATCAAACACTAACATAATCTAAAACACACATTAAAATTCACTAACATCATATAATTATATACACCTCTAGCACATATAGCTGTTATTATCTAGCACATAAATCTAATAATCTAACACGACATCATCATCGTGATCACATCTAAAAAAACAAAATCATTTTCTAAGATCATCACCACACACATCTCCAAATATACATCTCATGTTTTAAAATAAATGCTATAACATAAACATCTATCTACAAGCATATTAAATGAGCATATCTAACATGACCTAATAATATACACATCAACATGAACATAAAAAGTGCATCATATATATATCTGCTATAAAATATCTGATACAATAGTAGTAGTGGCAGCCTAGCCTGTAGCATAAGAGGAGGAATGTTTAGCTACATGATTAAGAGTAAAACTATGAGGTGAAGGATGGGGTCGTTTTCTTGCTCTCTGAGAATAATCATGAGGTAGTGGGTGGTAGTGAGGTAAATGAGGAGGAGGTGTTTGAGTACTATGAGAAGGATCACCGACACCTTGACCAACATTCGATGGGGTAGTATGTTTGGGTGAATACTTTGTATCTAATGCATGGCCATCCTAAGAAGGTTGAGTACTACTAGATGGATGACCACCATCATCATTATAATCTAATGGGGTTTAGTATTTGGTGAAGACTATGTATCTGCTGCATGGTTATCCTTCCTCAATTCTAGTATAAACTTGGTAGCTATGATCATATCAAACATAAGATTCATCATATCCCATGGCAAGTTTGTCCAGAGCTCTAGGAGCTTAGGGTCTACCCTGATGTATCGATCGGTCGTAGGCTGGGTTCCCACCTACACCCAAAGTTTAGAGGGTCACTCGCCTAACTCCATCCTTAATATAGTATTGGGCCTATAATGTGGGGCAGGAGGATATTTCCCAACAAATGTTCCAATGTATACAAAGTTTATAGTACACAACAGTAATTAGAGAAATTCATTAAAGAATTTAATAAATTAAGTTAAAAAATGTGTTAGAATAAATTTTATTATGATTAATTAATACAATAAAATGAAACTAGACTAATTTGAAGAAAACACTAATATTACCTTTTACATTTATTGGCTCATCCTATGTGAAGAGGATGTCGGGGCACTATCTCCAATACATCCCTGCGTAAGGATATGACACTAAGATGAACATGTGGTCGACCTCAATGGCCAGTAACCCTAGTGCCTCGATGAAAATCCTAGTTGGATACTCTAGTTGGACCCTCTTGGGAATCATATCACCCCACATTTGCATCCACACCACAGTCATTGGCCTTGAATGGCAATGGTAAAAAGTAAGTATCATCTCTAGAAACCTCTCAAAAAATGAGAGAAAAAAGATCTGAAGAAAAACGGAAATTCACCCTCCCATGTATCATAGCATCACATCTATCTAAATCTATATAAAAATGTAGCTAAAAAAAGGCATACCGCCTAATGTATCATGGCCTTTGCAGCAAAAAATAAACATGAAGTAAAAAACGTAAAGTAATGCGCTACCCATCACTAGTATAGTGTGCAATTATACTCACCAATAGTGAGATGCACCTGACCTCCTATGCAACAAAACAAGTGATCCATAGTTGTACACCATACATATGAAAATATATTGGAGCAACTACATGATCACTAACATATCTCTAAGAGTAGACAAGCTCACTCTTTGTTGAAACACTATGGGAAACATCAAGGAACTGGGAAAAATCCTCCCCTCTCCTGGATAGGCCAGTTCTAAAATAAATGTCTTCCTCAATGGGATGAAGCCACGTGTGGGGACTGACAGAGAAATATTTTCAGTGGAAATCCCACCGATAGATTAGCTATGCCGACAACCCAGAGTGCCCCTTCAAGGATGCAGCCTCCTCATATTACTTAAGGAGTCCTACATTCCACAAGAGGTCATTTCCATAAATAGTATAATTTTTAAAGTGGTGCATCGTGGAACTTCACGTACTAGTGCATTTCCTTTTACCAAACTCACCAAAGTAATAACAATGTGTTAACGTTACACAACAATTTGTGTTGCACCCTGTAAATTTACAGGGTGAACAATGAACATAGTGAGATGAACATATGGAGTTGAACAAGAAAAAATGAATAATAATAAAATTAAATAAAATTTTCTCATCCGGAGGCATGTTTTTTTTTTGTGTAAATCAACAGTTGTATTAGATCACAAAAATAGTACATAATGTTACAAAAGGGGCCTGCTTGTTCCTAAACAACATGAGAAACATGGGGCCAAGCCTAACAGAGAAGCAACTTAACATAAAAAGATAGCACCAGAAACTAAGCCAATATTGGCTCAAAACAAACTGTATGCCAGTTACACCAAAAGCTTTCTTACGAAGATTAAGAATGATAAAGAAAATGGCTAGCCTCGTAGGGCTGCCTAACATAGATAGGTAAACTAACATAACTAAATGACATAAAGCTAACATTTTCCAATGGAAATGTGCCAAAATACAGCCAGCCAGGAACAACATGCTTACTTTTTAGGGTGTTCGGCTTCAGAGGTGCTAACACCACTTAGGCCTGCATCGTATTTACCCTTAGGCACGCTGTGAGGCTTGAAGCGCTTGATGATGGTCATCTTGGTAATTTACTCAGGAATCTCAATCGAGATGTTCAACACATGCCGAAGGTAGTGCTGAAAGAGTTTAATAAAACCCTCAAGATGCTTAGATTTCATTCTCAGTTCTTCAACTAGCGACTTGAGAGTAATATCCAGGTTGTCCAACTACAACAAATTCTTGGTCGAGGTAAGGGAGTTAGCCTGGTAAGTGTCCTTGATAGTCGCTCCTTGCATTCTCATCAGTTTGGCCAACATTGTTTTCAGTTGCCAGGCTATGTTCTGTGTTCTTAAAAACTGGGTGACTCTGGTGGTCAAGGTGCCATGGTCCATTAACCAGTCTACCTCTTCACTAATAGCCTTGTTATCCATTCCTTCACTTTCTTTATCCACTTCTATTTGTATAATTTCAATTTTTTGTTTCCCTTTGTTGGAAAAAAGGAGTCAAAGCCTTCCTTTGCTCTCTATAACTCACGGGCGGCCTTGGAACTATGGAGGTTACGCTCGACCATGGTTTGATACCAGTTACTCTTTCTTCACTCATAGGCAGCTGCACACGAAACAAGATCAAAAGGAAAAGAAGCAGAGAGATTTCGCAAGCAAGCAAGGTTGTATTCTTTACCATTTAGCATTGGATTTATAATTGGGCAATTGGTATAAGGAGCCTTGGTTTGAATAAAAACCCTTGTCTTTTCCTTCTGTCTGATAGCCTGATTTGCATGTAGGTGATGGATGAAATCCTAATCATTATGGTTAATCCTGCTCTGGTTGCCACACTTTTTTTTTATTAGATGAGGCCACCTGTATAATATATCGGACTTGGTGTTCTGTCATTTGTCAGTGTAATAAATCTTCTAAATTTTCCATCATGAGCCATAGGACATTAGCCAACGATGCCACCTCCATGAATGAAAAATTAAAGAATAAATATAATGGTGGGACCTCATTTATCATTGATGATCAGTATACCATAACTTGTCTGTATCACCTGACATTCCCGTTGGGTCTTTAGCTAAAATCTAAAGGCATTCTTGATGCAGGTTATTGCATGGGATATTCTTCCAACATATGTCCAGGACACTCTCTTGGTTGTCCACCGCATGATTAGCCAGGACATCCGCAATAACATTTGCAGTTCGCCTAACTTCCTGAAACACAACCCCATTGAGAGTGGAGTGATGGGTAGCGATGAGAGTTGTGACCATGGAAAGGTGCCAATGCTTGGTAACCTTCGCTGGCTGTGAACCTTTTGCAATTTTTTTATCGCATTAATTGCTAATAGCGAGTCCCCTTCCACCATAGCTGCACCATTCCCCAGTCTGATGAGAATTTGCAGACCATGCTCAAGAGCTACAAAATTCGCCTCGTTATTGGTAGCTTCACCTAAATGGAAACTGTAGACATGCATGATTTCCCCTTTTTCATTGTGAATGACTCCTCCGAAACCAGCCGACCCAGGGTTTCCCCACAAAGCATCGTCAATATTTAGCTTGTAGTGTTGTGGGAGAGGGAGATGCCAAGATAGAAGCGATGGTGCTGACTATTGTTGTTGTGACAAAAAATTGGAGCCTATTGCACCATTAATACCAAACATGCTCAGAATTCGTTGGTCATTTGTCGAAGGCCTATCCTTCTACTCTTCATTACTTATGGTAAGGGTTGTTTCTCTTATGTTCTTCATTATATCAGTTTTAATTTGATCCATTTGTCAGAATTTATCTTGAAATATTATTATGTTTCTTTCCTTCCAAATAGAACACACGATGAAATGAGGGCTTAGTTGCCGTAGCAAGTTAAAAATATCATATTTAGTGTATTTGTTCCTCCAGTTGGATATGCTATCCTGTATAGAGTCTTTGACATTGTTCGTTTGCTGAAATATTTCCACCAACGAGTCCCATAAGTCATTGGCCCACTCGAAAGCGTTTAGGAGGTGATTCATGGATTCCTCTTCTTCCCCATAGAGAGAGCACCACGAGGGCCCAATAAAACCCTTTCTGCACAAATTCTCCCAAGTGAGGATTTTCCTGTGCATGAGAAGCCATAAGAAGGTTTTGATCTTAGGCCAGTTAATAGCATCCCATACGTTATTGTGCCAGTATACTTTATCTTCTTGATCTCTCTGTTCTAGGTAGAATCTTCGTTCTTTGAGGTTGAAAGTTCTACCTTCCAATTTCCCCCATTTGAGTTAATCCTCATGTTGTGAGCAATGAATTTTCCTTTTATCCAACCAAGACTGTAGGGTCGAAAGTTGGTTTTCCAACAGGCTTTCCTGAGAAGGGAGGTTCAGGTTCCAATGGTGCCAATGCTGGTCCAAGTTGTTGTTGGTCTAGTAATGGTGAACTTTAGTTTTGCCGAGATCATGAAATCTCTGTTGGAGGGCTTAGAAATTTGGACACTTGAGCTTTGGAAGCTGTTGCCAGGAATCTTCCGAGAAGAGAGCTGTGCGGGCATTGAATTTCTCAGAAATAATGGTCTTGGATGATTTTCTTGTTTGCTAATGCCATGTTCCAAATGGGGGATCCAGTGATAGAACCAATCATTCAGACTAGGTCTAGGGGGCGCCAATATTTTCCATACTTAACCTTCTAGAGCATAGCCCAAGGTTCCTGAGGTTCCTCGATCCATATCCACCAGAGCTTTTCTCCAGAAGCTTTTTTTATAGTTTCTGGGTCCTGAAGCCCCAACGCACCCAAGATTTTGGGTTTGCATAGTTTTTTCCAAGGCAAAAGGGCCAATTTATTTTTATCGACTTTCCCTAACCACTGGAAGGTTCTTTGAATATCTCTGATCTCTTGGAGGATTTATTTGGGGGAAGGAAGAATGGACAACATGTACTAAGGGATAGCTTGCAACATCACTTTAGTCAAGACTAATCTGCCAGCAAAGTTAAGGGCTCTATTCATCCAATAATGTCCTCTCTCTTCTGGGTTGGAGAGAATTTTTTCCTATTGGTTTTTCTTCAAGGGCTTATCCATCAGAGGAATCCCTAGATACTTAGAGGTAAGCCTTTTCCTTCTGAAACTAAGGATAGCTGTGAGGTTTCTCTGAACAACTACATGAGTATTAAAGAATAAAATAGAGGATTTTTCGAAGTTGAGGTCCATACCTGATGCCCCACTAAAGAGATCTAGGATATCCTTGGGCCTCTCGAACCATAGGAGTGCCATGAAGCATAGTGTCATCCACAAACTACTGATGAGTGGTAGCTGGGCAGTTATGCAGGTTCTGAAGACCCACAATAACATTTCTCTCTTTTGTTGATTTGATGATACGGCTTAAGCGCTCCATCAGAATTACAAAAATAAAAGGAGATATTGGATCACCTTACCGAATACCCCTTGAGGGAGTGAAGGGAAAGGTGGGGACACTGTTTACCAAAATCGAGAAACTAGGTGATTTAACCATGGCCATTACCCAATTAATCCAGCAACGAACCACCTCCAGAACTACTTCTAGGTACTTTCAGCTGACCTTGTCATAGGCTTTGGATAGATCAAGTTGGATGATCATGCCTGCTTTCTTCTAGGATTTAAGGGTGTGAGCCATTTCATGTGCTAGTAGGATGTTTTCCATAATTTTTCTTCCTTCCACATAGCCTGATTTCTCCTCTGAAATGATCAATGGGAGAATGTGCTTCAGTCTGTTAGCTATTACTTTGGAGATTATTTTATAAAGAACATTACATAAAGAAATAGGCTGGAATTTCAAAGGGGTGCAGACTACCTCTTCCTTGGGGATCAGGGCAATGAAAGTGGAGTTGAGAGACTTAAGGATGGAAGAAGATTTGCGAGAGCCTTCGACAACAACTCAAATTTCATTCCGCACTATGTACCAACAAGCCTTAAAGAAATCTATGGTAAAGTTGTCTGGTCCTAGTGCCTTCCCATTGGGCATCTCTTTCACCGCTTCGTCGACTTCCAACAGTGTGACAGGGTGGTCCAAATTTCAATTATGTTCCTCTGATACTATCTTCAGGATGGAGGCTGCCACTTCGATGATTTCCCCTCCCCTATTTACTTCTGGTTCCATTGAGATGTGCAAAAAATGATTGATAAGGATGGTGGAGATATCTTGATGCGAGTCATAGGAGATTCCTTGATCATATTTTAATCGAGTGATCTTGTTGGTACATCTATAGTCTATGGACGATCTATGGAAGAATTTAGTATTTTTCTCCCCTTCCTTGAGCCACTGTATCTGAGATTTTTGTTTCCACAGGATTTCCTACTGCAGACATCTTTTGTTCCATTTCTTCATGAGGTCCTGCTTTATATTGATGGAGTCCTAAGTGATATCTCCTTTCAGCCATTCTTTATGAAGCCGTTCCATTTGTTCTTCCAAGGCCATCTTCTCTCTAAAAATGTTTCCGAACACCTCTTGGTTCCATGTATGAAGATGGGATTTGATGAGTTTCAGTTTAGCTTGAAGACGGTACATCTTCATGTCTCTGATCTCAAGAGGTTAATTCCACCACTGCTTGATTTTAGGTTTGAAATATGGATGGGCTAGCCATAACTTCTCGAACCTGAAGGGTTTTTTTTTAGGAGTTTCGAGGATGGCTGCATCCAGGGTGATGGGCCAGTGATCACAACCCCAATTGGGTATCATATCCGACTCCACCATAGCTCCATCTAAGAGAATATCTTCTGTTAAGAGTAAGCGATCATGTCTAGAGGAAATCTACCTATCTCCACCCCTTTTAATATTCTAGGTATACAACCCATTTTTGGGGAGGATATATATTAGTTTTGTTGATCTAATGAAATTATTGAAAGCCTCTGCACCCGGTTTGGTTTCCTTAGCCCCCATTTATTTTCTCCTAATGAGTTATTCATATTGAAATATCCCCCATATATTCCTTTTGCGTTATTGTGTCTAAGTTGTGGCTTAGAAAGACGATCCAGCAGAAGCAGCTTGTCCTCTAATCTCTGGGGGTTGTAAACATTAGTCCATAGATAAGTGCCAGGTTCTCCTATAATTTTCATTTCGGGGGATATTAAGGATATTGTAGCTTCTGCATTGACTAGATAAAAGGAGTGGGGATTCCAAAAAAACACCAAACCTCCCTCCTTTATGTTTCCCTCCACCTCAGTGTATTCCACTCTCTTTTTAATTTTCTTACTAATTTCTTTCATCTTCTTACTAGAGCATCTAGTTTCTTGTAGAAATATCATGTCTGGGTTTTCAATTCCGACTTTATTTTTTAGAAGTCTTTGTTTCCTCTAGCTATTAAGCCCTCTAGCATTCCATAAAAGGATCTCCATAATAAACATGAGTTAAGAAGAGGATGTGAAAACCTCAAGGGCTTTCACCTTACCTAAGTTTAGGAGCATCTAGCCTAAGTCCTGGAGGGCTTCGTTATTTGTCCTTCTACCTCTCTTGTGTATGTGTTTGGCATTGTGGTTCATCTGGTGCATGCCCTAGGCCTTGATTCTCAAACCCTTTGTCGCTCCAAAACCCCTTTTTTGTCCTTTTATCTTTGCATGTTTCCTTGCTAAAAATAGGAAGTTTACCCAATCTACTTCTTCTTCTGGAATGTGTTCCAACCCTTTCGTCTTCCATTGTTCCACTATTGTGTTTAGGTGCGTACCTTCCCGCTCCAATATATCCATGAGTTCTATACCTTTGGTCCCTATTTCACTTACCGCCATTTCTGCATCTCCCTCTATATCTTTCTCTTCTTCTATGTTCTGTGGGATGTTATCCATTGTGACTATGTTAGGATCTAGGGATGCCTGGTTAGGAGTTCCCAACACATTTGGTTCAAAGTCTGGTATCTGGGAGTTTTTTGCTATCATTGTCGATGATCCCAAAACTTCAAAGGCATTTCCAGTGCCCTTATGTGATATTCCTGTTTTTGGTTGGTCTCATCTATTGGCTCTCTGTCTCCCACTTGGGTGTGAAAAGCCCTCCTGATCATTCATCGGAGTTTCGATCATTTTGTTTTATGCTTATTAAGAGGGCACTCCCTGAAGAGGTTCCCTTTTCATGACATTCACGACATCATAAGGGGATTGGGTCATAGTCAATGGCCTGAAAGAACACTTCATCCCTAAATTCTAGCTAAATTCCTTCATGCACGGCACCTGAGACATCCATTTAAACACAAATACGTGCACAAGAGGTGTACCATTTTTGCAGGGTGGCCTTCAAGGCTTGGATGTAGGTTCCCAGTTTTTTTCCAATTTGTTCAAGTGTAGAAGGCCTCCAGTAGTCTATGGGGAGAGAGAAGAGGTGGATCCAAACAGGGACATGCGTGAAAGTCTCATGTTCTAGGGCAAAGTTGGGTTCCCATAGTCTCATATAGAAACCTGTCGAGGCATAGAAATAGCATCCTCCATCAAAGATACGATCTCTATCTTCCAAGTTCACAAAGACAACTGTAAAGAAGCCCTTAGCTCCCAGATGCAACTGAACATCACCCTTCGGTTTCCATTATTCCCGTGAAATTCCATATCACAACATCTATGGACATATGGTCCCTATGTTCTTGCATTTCTGGATCTGTGATGATGACTCGAAGACTCTCTGAGGTTTTCGGCTTGCAGCGTCTGTGTTCCTCTTGTTTTCTGCACTCTGTAGTAGATCTTGACAGATCCGAGCCTTGCTGGGGTTGGGCCTTCTTCTCTACAATTTCTTTTGTTTTTTCTCCTATCCCAAGAGATTCCTACTCTAGATTAGGGTTTCCGTTGTCTCTTCCTTCCAATATCTTAATTCCATTCGATTGTTTCTAACCTTTTGTTTCCTTGGTTGTCTTGCCTAACTTTTTCTTCTTACCCAGCTCATCTTTTCCTACATTTTTAGATCCAGAAATATACATCCCTTCAACTAGGGATTTTCCTTTATCAATCATGATTTTTTTATAGGAAGGGGTCCCATTGGCACTAGCTCGCTTCATGTATTGGGCCAGGACTGACCCACACCTTCGGAGCTCTGCGAGAAGGGCCCTACCCTCCGCCAGAGCTTGCTACAGTGCCCAGACTGCACCACCAAACCCTCACCAAACCCTCACCTAACAGTGTGAGCTCAAAAATCATTTCCTCTTCCTTTCCTCTCCCTCATCGGGAGGAATGGTTACCACGTAAAAAAATAAAAAATAAAAAATTTGACCACCGTTCGAAAACATTTGAAAGGAATGTAGTGAAAAATGGATAGAGGGATGAAAAGCAAGGGAAGCATCAATGGTTGGGTGCTTCATAAAGGAAAAATTTGAATCGGTGCTTCTGATATCTACAAAATTTCAATTGGTAAAAATAAATTTTACAAATGGTAGGTTTTATTTTATTTAACCATGTTCCAGTTCCCTCGAGTAACTGGTGCACCAATGCAAATTATTTACTTGAAAGTGCACAACGATTTTTTAAATTAAAAATTATACCGCATTGCCTTTTTATATATATGCACACTCGCATCTTAAAATAAGAATGACACTAGCACTCTGTGCAATTATAGCACCAAAATGATGAAAATGAATTTTATGAAAAACATTTTTTTAAATTGGACCTTTGTCTGATGCTATTGAGTAATATATGCAATAAAAAAAAAAACAAAAAAAAATGACCTCTTAACTGAATAGACCAATGTGAAAAGAAATAAAGATGAAACAAAGATGGAAAAAGAGAATTGTTACCAGATGTAAAGATACGTCCATGGAAAAATGAAGCCTGAGTTATGTAATGGACGTCGATGAGGAGAAGATTTTGTACATAAACACAACTCCAATTATCTGTGGCATGGTCATCTTTGAGAGCAATTCATTCTTTTGTTTTTTGATTATTTCCAATGCAAAAAAACTCAGCACTAACAATTTGAAAATTGAGAGACCAAGAATACTATTTATACTTGTTGGGGAGACATTAAAATCCTAATTGGAGCCTAAAATTTTAGAATAGATGTAATTTTCATGAGCCTAGAGAGAAATTCAACTCTTTAGTGGAATCTCCCATAACAATTTTCTTTCCTTCACAATAATTTCACGAATCTAGAATAAATTCAGTACCAATTATGGTTCGAGCATGGAGAGAAGTTGTTTCGATTTGTAACTATTACCTTTTGTTTTGTACTTTTTTCTACTTCTCACAAGGCTTTAATGACATCTCCCTTAATACAAAATTATTTCCTTCATCCATGGGGGATTCACTCAATTAACCTATGAAATATTATGCACATTCATGGCATATTAAACAATACCCTTAATTTGACAAGATATTGGAAAATACCTATAAAAATCACATTATCTAGCCCGTTACCAATCCAAAACAAATACATCTTCCAAATTAAGAAAAACCTAATTTCACTAGATATTTTAGGTATCCATTTTTTCAATTCTGACTTTCTTTTTTAGAAGTCTTCGTTTCCTCTAGATATTAAGCCCTTTAGAATTTCATGAAAGGATCCCCATAATCAACATAGGTTAAGAAGAGGATGTGACTTTCACCTTACCTGAGTTTAGGAGAATCTAGCATAACTCCTGGAGGGCTTCGTTATTTGTCCATCTACCTCTTTGCGTCTGTGTTTGGCATTGTGGTTCGTCGCATGCATGCCCTAGGTGTTGATTCCCAAACCCTTTGTCACTCCAAAACCCCTTTTTTGTCCTTTTATATCTGCATCTTGCGTTGCTAAAAACAGGAAATTTACCCTGTCTACTTCTTCTGGAATTTGTTCCAACCCTTTCTTCTTCCATTGTTCCACTATTGTGTTTAGGTCCATACCTTCCCGCTCCAAGATATCCCTAAGTTCTAGATCTTTGGTCCCTATTTCACTTACCACTATTTCCGCATCTCCCTCTATATCTTTCTCTTATTCTGTGCTATGCGGGATGTTATCCATCATGACTGTGTTAGGATCTAGGGATGCTTGGTTAGGATTTCCTAGAGCATCTAGTTCACAGTCTAGTATCTAGGAGTTTTCTGCTGTCACTGTCGTTGATCCAAAAACTTCAAAGGAATTTCCAGTGCCCTTATGTGATATTCCCATTTTCGGTTAGTGTCTTCTATTGACTCTCTGTCTCCCACTTGGGCAAGAAAAGGCCTCCTGATGCTTGACCAAATTTTCCTTCTTTTTTTTTTGTATTCTTATTAAGAGGGTAGTCCCGGAAAAGGTGCCCTATTCATGAAATTTATGACATCGGAAGGGGATTTTTTCATAGTCAATGGCCTGAAATAACACTTCATCTATAAATTCTAGCCACACTCCTTCATGCAGGGCACCTGAGACATCCATTTCAACACAAATATGCACGCAAGAGGTGTACCTTTTTCCAGGGTGGCTTCTGAGGCTTGGATTTAAGTTCCGAGTTTGTTTCTAATATGTTCAATCGCAGCGAGCCTCTAGTAGTGTATAGGGAGAGAGAAGAGGTGGATCCAAATAGGGACATGCATGAAAGTCTCATGTTCTGGGGCAAAGTTGGGTTTCCATGGTTTCATGACCTTTCGAGGCATAGAAATAGGGTCCTCCATCAAATATACGATCTCTGTCTTCCAGGTTCACAAAGACAACCATAAAGAAACCCTTGGCTCCTAGATTCAACCAAACATTGCCCTTGGGTTTCCATTGTTGTTTTATCCATAGACATAGGGCTTTTTTTGATGGCCAAAAGCCCATGAACTTGCATATCACAACATCTATGGACATATGGTCCCTATATTCTTCCATTTCTGGATATGTGATGATGACTTGAAGACTCTTTGAGTTTTACGGCTTGCAACATTTGTGTTCATCTTGTTTTTTGCTCTCTGTAGCAGATCCTGACAGATCCGAGCCTTGCTGGGGTTGCACCTAGTTCTCTACAGTTTATTTTGTTTTTTCTCCTGTCCCAAGAGATTCCTGCTTGGGATTGGGGTTTCCTTTGTCTCTTCCTTCAGATATCTTGATTCCATTTGACAGTTTCTAACCTTGTGTTTCCTTGGTTTTCCCACCTACCTTTTTCTTCTTACCCAGCTCATATTTTGTTGCATTTTTAGACTAGCAATCTGCACCCCTTCGATTGGGGTTTTTCCTTTATCCATCATGATTTGTTTATAGGAAGGGGCCCCATTGGCCCCAGCTCACTTCATCTATTGGGCCAGGACTAACCCACGCCTTCAAAGCTCTACGAGAAGGGCCTTGCCCTCCACCAGAGCTTGCTACAGTGCCAAGAATACACCACCAAACCCTCACCAAACCCTGACCTAAGAGTCAAAGATCAAAACTTGTTTCCTCTTTCTTTCCTCTCCCTCATCGGAAGGAATGGTTACCACGTAAACAAAAAAATAAACAAATTTGACCACCGTTTGACAAAATTCGAAAGGAACATAGTGAAAAAAGGATAGAAGGATGAAAATCAAGGGAAGCATCGACAGTTGGGTGCTTCATAAAGGAGAAATTTGCATCGATGCTTCTAATATCCAAAAAATTTCAATTGGTAAAAATAAATTTTGCAAATCGTAGGTTTTGTTTTATTTAACCATGTTCCAGTGCCATCAAGTAACCGATGCACCGATGCAAATTATTTACCTGAAAGTGCACTACGGTTTTTTAAATTAAAAATTATACCACATTGCCTCATTATATTTATGCACGCTGGTTTCTTAAAATAAGAATGACACTACTGCTCCATGCGAGTATAGCACCGAACGATGAAAATGAATTTTATGACAAACATTTTTTTAAATTGGACCTTTGTCCGATGTTATTGAGTAATATATGCAACAAAAGAAAAAAAAAAAACCAATGATCTCATAATTAAATAGACCAATGTGAAAAGAAATAAAGATGAAACAAAGCTGAAAAAAGAGAACTGTTACCAGATGCAAAGATACGTGCATGGAAAAGTGAAGCATGAGTTATGTAATGGACGTTGATGAGGAGAAGATTTTGTATATCAACACAACTCCAATTATCTGTGGCATGATCATCTTTGAGAGCAATTCATTCTTTGGTTTGTTGATTATTTCTAATGCAAAGGAGCTTAGCACTAACAATTTGAAAATTGAGAGACCAAGACTACTATTTATACTTGGTGGGGAGACATTAAAATCCTAATTAGAGCCTAAAATGTTAGAATAGATGTAATTTTCATGAGCCTAGAGAGGAATTCAACTCTTTAGTGGAAGCTCCCATAGCGAGTTTCTTTCCTTCACTGTGATGTCACGAATCTAGAACAAATTCAGTACCAATTATGGTTCAAGCATGGGGAGAAGTTGTTTTGATTTGTATTATTACCTTTTGTTTTGTACTATCTTCTACTTCCCACAAGGCTGGAATGATATCTCCCTTAATGCAAAATTATTTCCTTCATCCATGGGGGATTCACTCAATGAACCTATGACATATCATGCGCATTCATGGCATATTAAACAATACCCTTAATTTGACAAGATATTGGAAAATACATATAAAAATCACATTATCTAGCCCCTTACCAATCCAAACCAAATACATCTTCCAAAAAAAAAAAAAAAAAAAAACTACTTTCACTAGATATTTTATGTATCCATTTTTTCATTAAAATATTTTATTCCCCTTTTTCATTAACCTTACGCTCCATTTTTTATACCTGTCAATATAGAAACTCTTTACCCCTTATATATCCCCCAATATATTATGTCATTTTTTCCTCAACATATATCCCCCAATATGAGCACATGTGGTATGGCATTTCTACCCCATTGAAGCCGTCATTCCATCACCATTTATATGATGATATCACATACATTGTGCCAGGTAAGGTGGGAGATGAAACTCTCTTTCATTTGTGTTTTTATCATTACAAGGTGGGGAGGAAACACCTCCTCTTGGGCGCCCTCGTTGGCGAAACTAATATTCTCATTATAATTTAATATGTTTTAGTCTAATCATTTTATGTTTTTTTTTTTTTTAACTAGAAGAAACATTTATAGAGAATAATTAAGTTTGAAAGATTTGTTGTCACTCTTACACTAGATACAACTATTTCATAAATGCCACAAACATGCCAATTACAACATGACTCCAAATACTAGAACCCATGTCATTGGGATAACAAAATTCTCACGAAACCACTCTAGAAAATATCCTTTGGATTTTGTTTTTGTTTTTTTATCAGAATTCATCATTTTTTAGAGAAATCATGATTTCTTGTTATTTAAAATGTGTTTTTACAAAATCTCTAGGAAATTATGTATATTATAAAACTATACTTGTGGTTCCAACAAATCCATTTCAAATTTTAGACATAATGCAACAAAGAATACACCACAAAAAAATACCAAAACATACAAAACTAAAAGTATTGACATTTTTTTCCCTCATTAATGTAAGCCTTGAGAATATTGACACACCTAACCTATGTCTTCAGTAGCTGTAACCTAGGTGCATCTAAGCCATTAAAATCACCTAAGGATTGCACCCAGCCTTGGAAATACCAACCCTCAACATGGCTAGATATTTTCAGTTTCGAACTTGTGGCCTTTCTTTGGATAACTTCTCTATTATTATCTGTGTCGCTCACAAGGAATAATGCATTTGATAATGCATTGACATTCAATTTCTTGCTAGTTGACAAAAATTTAAAAGAGATGGACGTGTAACGTTAACATTATAAAAATAAATAATTAATTTTATTATTATTTTAATTCAATTTTTTTTCTTTCAATTGGTTAAGTGATCTCACATCCTGTTATGCAATGATGTTCCTGAGCCCTCGATCATGGATTTGCAGTGCCTCTTTAGATCATGCATATGCATTTATTGATTTCAAAAGGTCTCTTGCCAACCTACAGAGGGTTTCCAATAGTTTATACTTGATACAAGTACTCTAAAGATTTTATGGATTCTTGGTACTCACTAGTAGAGCATGTGATCTTTTGATCCAGGATTCTTTTTTGGTAATTGATCCAAGATTCGACGTTGCTACTTCATTCTACTACTCAATAATGCTGCATTTTGATGCTAGTTTGTGATGGCAAAGAGTCAATATTGCTAATAATGAAGCAAGAGGCAATGATGAGGTGAAAATACATATGAAAGACCCGAGTATGATTGAGAATGCCATTTTTTTTCATATTTCGAGACCGTAGACAACACAAAGAATGCAACTAGAATTTAGCTGATTAGAGAAGAGACAACAATCACCCACTTTGATACCATGTCAAACATACATGGAATGTGAACACTAGATTACGATAAATAATTGAATTATGTTATATTAGCAATATTCACATATAAATACAATTCATTGTGACCCACGGTCTTCATATACCAAGTGGTCTATGGGACTCCTTTTGACCATTCAACTCGCACACCAACCCTCACAAAAATAGGTGTCCAACAATTTTATTAAAAATGTGTTTTAAATAAACAAATAAATTTAATTTAAAAAAATTGGAAGTATTTAATTTGCAATTTTAATCCTTCTTTAAATAAATTTTAAATAAAATTAATTAAAAATGTATTTGGAAAAACACAAAATTTAATTTTAAATTATATTTTTTAACAATTTGTTTTTAAATGGAAATTTCTTTAAATTCAATGAAAATACCCAATTAAACAATTAACAACAATTAAAATTTACTTTAATTTGGTTATATATAAAATTTAATTTAATTTGATTATATATAAACTAAGATGCGAGAATGTGAGCTATGTGGCCTTGTTTTATAATAGTTTTCTTACAATTAAGTTTATATTATTGAGATGTGTTTTCTTTATAAAATGTACCACCGCTCATAATTTAATAGTTTTTCATCATGGTTACAGAATTGTATGGGTGGAGTGTTCACCAAAAGAAAATCAGAATGGGAAAAGTTCCTCACAATTCTCATATAAAATTAGTAGTAGTAGTTGTTTTTTTTATTATAAATTTATCAACTAATAAAACTAAGAATATTTTTCAAACGTAACTGCACGGTGGAGCGATGGCCAAGACTAACCCTAAGGTTTTTTTCACCTACTCCTCTCTCCCTACTGCCGCCAAGTCTTCTCTCAGCCCTGCAGATCATGGAAGACAAAAGACAGGAGTGCTCCAGCTCTTCCCCAAGCCTTGCATCAAGGGCAACTGTGCGAAGGCTAACTTGAAAGGAGGGATCAATGAATGCCCTCCCCCCTATGCATAATACTAGGTTGCGGAGATCACACTTGAGTAGCCCCTTGGATCATGCGAGGGTGTGGTAGTGATGGGCCACATCCTTGCCCTCAATGTTGAAAAAAAAACCTCCCAAATCTCTATCCACAATCACATGATAAGCTACGATGATGAAACCATGGAACACACACTAGAAGAAGGGAACCTCCCACTGAAAGGCTTCCGTCATCCTAAGGACTTTAGGCTATCGATCCAGAAGTCGAAAACTATGGTAATATGCGTTAAGGTTGGGGCCCCCGTCTACCACACCATCTCAATGCTCTCAAAGGACAAGGACTGTGACGTAAGTTTAGTAGACGGGGGCATCGAATGGAACGAGAAAACTGAGCGGAGGACCATGCAGGTGGCTGAGATGGGCTCGATCTACTTGGGACTGAGGGTCTGCAGAGGCGAGGAGAATTCTCCCAACAGCCCTTTGCTCATGCCTGGAGGCACCCTTGAGGCTTACGTTCTAAAAAGCTTCGCAGCCGTCACTGTCATTGAGACTGTTACGACAATAGGTGCTACAGAGATTGAAATACCCGTAACCTCTCTTGGCCTCAGAAATGGAGATCACATCAGGCCACCGCATCTCAGCCCCACAGATCCACAAGCTGGGATCTCAGTAGACCGACAGCTAGATGGACGGATCTTGTTCCAATGTGACGTTGATACACGATGGAAGCCTCTCGCTCAGATTTGCATCTGCGCGCAGCTCCCGACATTTTTCTCACCTCAGATCTGCTTGGTTGCACGATGGAAGATGAGGGAACAGACCTACATTGATGCCCACTCCCTAGATGTAGTCTCATCGCTGATCTGTGATGATGTGACGGGCCACCTGATCTGTGATGATGTGATGGGCCACTTGAGCCTAGTCGCATTCCTATCCATGCATGTGTCCCCCTACACCAGGAGTGGCGCATCCTTTGAAAAGGAAGTCTCAACCGTCTTGTTCCAGATCCAGATCTCACTTGTCAATTGAAAAACCCAGCTCTGCTAGGTTTGATTTGAAGACCTCAACAGGACTACATCGATTCCTCTACATAGGTAAACAGCTCGAAAACTCCGTCCACCTCTTTTTTTATAATATTGGAAAAAATGCCAATATGTTTCTCTCCCTTTGTCTAGGAGGAGGGGCTATAAGGCATACATCCTCTTCTCAATCTTTATCTTACAAGGAAGTTTTCCACGCACAACATCCCAACAAAGCTTCCCACCCCCATGAGGCTCCCAAACATTTTTTAGTGGATAAAATGAAGGACATACCAACAGTGCAAATCAGCCACCCAAGAGTGGATGACCAGCTTGAGACATATGCTGAAAATTCCATTATCTTTTGATTCAATGGATTATGGCCACAATCAGCATATCTTTATCAATGGTTAATTCAAATTGGACCAATAACAACAGAACTTTTCTTCTACTCAAAGGGTTTCTTCATAGTTTTGTTCACTTTCGATGAGGACTATCAAAAAGCTTTAACAGGAGAACTTTGGTTTTGGGAAAAATCTAGGCTATTCCTCACACCATCTTTTCCACACTTCGACCCTTCCACGACCATTATCACCAAGATTCCCATCTGGGTCATGCATCGAAATTTACCAGCCCCTTTATGGCAATTTTCTGTCTTTCAAGGAATTGGTAACACCTTGGGCCACTTTCTAGAAATAGACACCTCTAGGGGGGAATCAGGAATATACAACTATGGTCGAATATGCGTTGAAATAGACATTAACAAGGGCTTTCCAGATCAAATAATTCTCAAACTAGGATATTACCATTGGACATAGACCTTCGACTACATGAACACAGCTTTATGTTGATGTCATTGTTGTCAAACATGACAACTCCGGAACGATTGTTGCTTGTTCCTTGCTCAGAAGAAAGGGAGTAACCGCAAATTTAACTCCAAAATATGGAAACCTTGTGTATCCCCTCCCATGGATGACACCAACTCCCTCATCTCGGATGAGGAAGAGATCGAAGTAGATGTGGAAGTTGTAAAACAGGAGAAGGACGTGACCATGACAGACCCCAAAGTGACCAATGGCCCCTCGAGTGCTCAGAAATGGTCTCATGAAACCTCCTCCTCAAATTTAGATAAGGAGCCCACTCCTTCAAACATCAATAGGCTCCAAATGATACTAGCCCAACTACCCAAGGAGGCTTGGGTCAAAGTCTAAAAAAGAAAGAAAGGAAAGAAAAGTCATATTGAGGATGCTACCCACTCTAGGTAAAATACAATGATTATCTTTTAGCTCCCTTGCTTATCTTCTTGAATCTCTTTCTTCTCTTTTGACTATTGATCGGGAAGGAGGCTGAATGTTCTTCATTTCTCGCTCCCTATTGTCTAAACCTCCTGATTGTAACACTTTTTGTACCATATGCTTTTCTAATAGAAATAGACTAATTTACCAAAAAAAAATGGTAATAATATTTTAGCATGTAGGTTTTCATAGTAAATAATATGTTGATGTTGAGAGCTTCTTCTCGAATATTGTGTCATTCCCTTGAGGTTTCCAATGCTTCGTGCTAACACTTCACCGAGATCCATAACAATAATAAATAGAGAATTGAAATGAGAGTCAGGAAATGTGAAGAAATGAAAAAAATTGAAAATTTAATAATATTGAAAACTTAGAATTAAATTAGAGTGAATAAAATGGAATTAATGAGAGGATTCATGAGCATTCAGTTGACATCAAACATGGAAGGTACATCTCCTCATATTTGGAAGAAAACATCACATATGCACATCTACATTGAAGAGGCCAAGGTTGTTGGAAATAATGAGAGGAGAGCGGGGGAGAGGGGGGAGGCGGGTGAATCAATATTCATTTCAATTAGTATTATTATTAATCTTTCAGAGCATTAGTTAATCTTCAATTATTCTCACTATTTGTGCAATGATAGTAGTAAACAAAAGGAACACAAATTCACACAATTTTTAAGGTGGAAACCCCATCCAGGTCAAAAACCACCTGAATGATTTTCTAATAATTCTTTAATATTCAACTCCAATTGAAAATAAATCTCCAAATTCCTAGAATCTAGAAAAGGATTCTTCTCCATCTCCCTCTGGATGGATGTTCCAATGCCCGAGATTCTTCAGTAGTCAACTAAATGGATGCGCCAACACCCAATGAGTTACTTGTTGGAATCACAATTTATGTTAGACCAAAACCCGTAGTCATTAGTCTGTTCTAAATTTCCAAAGTTTGGATCTACGAGAGGTGGTTAGTCCATGTCACAAAACACATGGCCAGCATTGAGCCCAATGTCCAACAATATTCCCGCCAACGCGAGTTGGGTGAGTTTCGAGCTTGAGATATGTCTCTATGATACCACTTGTTGGGAATCAGGATTGTCATTAGACCAAAACTTGTAGGCATTAGTCTCTGCTACGATCACCAAAGTTAGGATCCACGAGAAGCGGTTACTCCATGTCGTGAAACACACGGGGAGCATTGAACCCAATGTCCAACAAAGTTCAGTGCAATGTTTGATCATTTTCATCACTGTAAGTTTAGGGAGGCCTTGCAAATTGAAATGAGACCTATCAATATGAATAAAGACAATATTTGGAGTATTAGCGAGTGCTTGATCCTTGTCTTGTATTCCTAAGTTTTTTTATCTCTCTCTCTCTCTCTCTCTCTATATATATATATATATATATATATATATATATATAAGTTTTGGTATTCCTTTATCTCATATTTATTTACTATTTATTTTTTTGACGATATAATTATGTTTTATTTAAATCATAAAATTGATTTAATTCATTATTTAAATTTTATTTTTTCATTTTCGTATTACTATTTTCTTTTTTCAAGTGGTATGAATTCATTATAGATTACATCAGGCTTGATCTTTGGCTTGATAAACCATGACCCAGGGAAATCTAAGTCATCAAAATCACCTGAGGATCACACCTGTCCTAGGCCACACCAACAAAAAACAAATGTGGTTTAACTTTTCTCCTCCCCCTAACAAGGGAAAAACAACCTTCGTGAGGTGTGATACTGGGTTTCCTTTCTCACGAGGCCCATCTTGAACCAGGCATGCTAGTGGGCCTTCACTTCTTATTACTATTTCTATTTTTCTTGTTAAATTTTCTACGATCATCTAGGCTTGACCTGTGGCTTGAAGAGCGGTGACCAAGGTGCATCTAAGTCGTCAATGTAACCCGAGGATCACATGGGGCCTGGGCTACAATAGCCCTTTAGTTGACAAGATTTTTTAGCATGTCTCCTCCCCCTAGCAGATACATTATCAGATTATATACTCGATGGCCTTAAGCTGCCCATACGAAACTAGGTTTGTTGGCCATCTCAGAGCATTATAAGCTAGCCTAAGCATTATAGGTTTGTTTGGTCTCTTGCTATATTAACAGATATGTTCTCTATCTTAACATCTAGTTACATATAAAAAAACGTAAATTCTATCTGTTCTATAAATATCAAAAAAAATAAAAGAAGTATCCACTAAACTTGGTCATCTAATGATTCAATGGGTGTCGGGTCCTTGACACTTGAACCATGCATGTAAACTTGGCTCATGTTCCAAAGTTACCTGTCTATTCTTCCAAGGTGGGCATTATGATGATGCTACTGGAGGTGAATCTCCCAGATATATGATCAAATTAAAGCTAGAATGGAGGCATCCTTCTGATCTCCTCTGATCTCTTCAACAATGATAATTACTATAGCCAATAAACACTTCATAGTCCAGTAAATATGAATAAATTTCTTGAATAGTGACAATATAACTGTGGTGTTTCATGTATCTGTTAACATCGGATCCATCTATTCATCAGGGATGTCTTCCTCCACTTTGGTTTTAAGATCTTGTTCCCATCCAAAAATCAATGTTTTTACATGGCCAGGTGTCCCTTCTCCATGAGCGTAGAAGAGGTTCTGCATAATTTCCTTCCTAGATTTCCTTGCCCTTCTGTTAAGCCCCACTTTTCCCTTTCCTTTGTACTTTCCCTCTCTTTACCTAGACTGTGCTTTCACCATTTTTGTTTGATATTGGTCTCCCAACAGTTGAGCGTTCACCTAGATCCACACTGGGGTTTTCCCCTGACATGCAATGGCCTGAGGGTGAGATATGCTAGGAAGGCCACTAAAAGGAAACAAAATAACAATATTGAATTCAAAGGGATAGTAAAGAATAATATATTTCTTATTGGGGGTTGTCACCAACACCATTTTGTTAATATTTTGATCCTCAATCTAGGTTCCTTTTACTCTAGAAATTTTTATGTTTGGAGCCAACAACATCCTCTTGAACTAGCCTAAGAGTATTAGACACTTCTAAATTACAACTATTCCAAAACTGGTGCGTCATGAACTTGCCACGACCTTCCAACTATTGTTATATATCCCCTTCTCAACATTGACCACAAACATCAAGAAAAAAAAATGAATGAATCCAATAAATTCATCAGTTTCTCCCATGCATTCCCGAAAAAAAAAATCCCCCTATTTAGGAATTGAGTTAACCCCCCCAAGTAGCAACTAAAAGTTGGTGTGATGCTCCAATCCCCCCTAACTCTACTAACATTATCAACAATGTCTAACCCCAAAACTACCCCTGAGTCTACTAACATAATCAATATAACCTCTATCTGATGAATTTTCATTGTAAGACATGCATGTGATTTTCTAAAATTTCCTTGCAGAGTTAAAACAGTGTGAGGAGGGGCTCTGAAATTGGCCTACAACTTTGTTAACCTAACAATCAGAACTACAGAAATGTCTAATAGAGCTTTCAAGATTATATGCGAGACTATGAAGTAGACTTACATAACTATTAAAAATGACATGAAGGGTTGTGAAAATGGCATGTAGAGCCATGGAGCTGGCATGCAATGGTCTGAAGTTGATATACTGCACTATAGACTTGACATGAAAGATTATTTAAGTAGTATGACAAATTAAGAAATAAATTAGAATGAAAAACCATGTCAGGGAAAAGGGTTTCCCCAAAACTTTGAGTCACCACCTCCCTTGCATTTTCCATGCCTAGGAAATGGGAATAAACACAACCAGTCAAATGAGAAAGAATGATGGAATCATGAAAGATAACTAGAGTGGGGGTTTCATACAAAAATAGATCCCAATAATCAAACTGGTAGGAGCTATCATCCTTTGCGAACCATTTTCAATTCCTATGAGACAGATCATCTTCCATGGAAAACATAATTTCTAAAATGTGTTGGTATGCATCCATTCCAAGCGCAGAAGAAAGAATCAAAACATATGAACCAAATATTTTTGTCATCGCAGACAACTTTATATTGAGGGAAAATCTAGATACATACCGAGGGAAACAACACACAGCATTTTACAATTCCCTCAACTGCTCACTTGCCTTGTTCTCAACTGCCTTTGTAACCTGCTCAAGAACCATCCAGTCATGAGAAAAAAAAATGTTTTTCACCTCCCTGTTCTTCCTCCAGGTTTTCCCCCAGATCTTTTTGAGAATCCCCATTGTCTCTCATACCTGTTAAATGCAGTCATTACTTGGCGTGGGTGGAGCTTCTCGCAACTATCACCATGTGTCCTCATACATACTCTGTGTGGCTTGCATGACCTGTTGCCACCTCACTTCTTCCACAACACACTTGGTACCCCAGTCAGGGATTCTTATCACTATTTTTAGTTTTATTGTTTAGAACAATTAAATTTGACCTTCTTATTTTTATCTTATTTATTTATTTTATTTTCTTATTAGTATTTTTTAGTTTCATTATTTTGAATAATTAAGTTTGGCCTTATTATTACTCAACCCTACTTTCCATTAAAATAATAATAAAATTGATTTAATTCCGTATCTACAACTCATTTCCATCTATTACTTTATTTGAATTAAAAAATTGTTTATTAATTAATGATATCTCTTTAGTGAAAACATAATCTAAAATATTTTTATGTGATTTTTACCGAAATATCTCTCAACATTCATAATATAAATCACATAAGCCTAAATTCAAAAATAAATTAATTTATTGAGAAAATAAATTAGTTTAAAAAAAAATAATTAAATTAATTGTATTATTTATAGACTAAAATTATTTAATTAAATTAATTAAAATATAAAATAAAGGAGGGGTTAAGGTTGCCATGGAACAATGGATTAAAACTGATTTGTCGTTAATGCCACTTTTTGAAAAAAATCAAGTTATTTTTAGGATCTAATTTGTATAAACTGAGGTTTTTTAGGGTGTTAAATCAATATATGCAGCGAAATAGCATAAACCAAGATTTCAACTCAAATTGTTTCGCTTGATTGGGGCCACATTTTCAGGGTGTTGAATCCATATATGCAATCAAATAACATAAATCAAGATTCCAACTCAAATTGTTCCGCGATTGAAGCCAAAAAATCCACTAGAAACTTTAAAAATCTTCATTACAGACAACTCTAGTTAAAAATAATAAAATATATTTTGATAATAAATGATAATAATTTTTTTATTAAATTACGGATTTGAAACTAAATTATGGATAGTTAATTCGACCTATAGCTTCTAACACGAACTAAAATATTGGTCAAAGTAAAATTAATACAAGAATGAGATAAATGGTAATTTATTAATTTATTGTTTAAATATATTATTAGATACAAAATTTGAATTAAATTAATAAAATATATAATAGATTAGGCGAGAATTGAATTAAATTGCAAAGATTATTGGTAAGAAAGGAAATCATATTAAATTGGAAAGGTTATTGATCCTATTAAATTATCAAATTTTCATTAATATAGTAAACTAAGTAAAATTTAGAATTAGCATTAAACAAATGAAATTTGAAATCAAATTAAAGAGATAAGGTCAATTCTTAAAAATAATTTCAGAAAACATGGGTTAGATTTAACAAAATTATAAACATGGCCACATTGAAATAAATATAAAAAGAGAATTTATTAAAATTAAGACATTATTTTAGATTAAATTATTATAAAATTATGAAATAAATAAGAAATAGATATAAATTAAAATAATAAGATTAAAGAAAAATGTTTATAAAATTTAAATTAGAAAAGCATTGATTAAAAGAAACTAAGGAAAAAAGAGGGTGGTGGTTGAGGGAAGGAAAGGATAAAAATAATTTGAATATCCATGTTGTAGTATTGCTAAAAACTTTCATAATGAATTGATTAGATTCAATTTAAAAAAACACTTATAATTATTTATTATTAAGTATTATCTAATTTTTATTTTAATAATTATTAAACATTACTTAAATCTAATTTATAAATGAAATAGTTTTTTTTATTAGAATTTTATAATACAATTTGAAGTAAGATTTTTATTTTTATTTTAAAAAGATTTTTGATTGCATAAATAGATTTAAAAGAAGACAAATTTATAGAAAACTCTAGTTTTATAGATTAAAGAAGTTAGGTTTTTAAAAATCTCTAATATATTTTGGGTAAAACACACAGGAAAAATACTGTCAAAAAACTCATTTCCACTATAAATTAGACTACACCATGTTATTATTATTTTATAATATATTTGATGTAACTTAATTTTATAATAATTTTTTTTTTTTTGTGTAGTAGTAACTTGTGTCCAAAATTCACAAGATATGACCTAGTCATCATTACTAAAGCCCATTTCTTTCCCTTTAAAATAATAGTTTTTATTACTATGTAATGTTTTTCTTGTAACTTAATTTTATTATGTTAATAAGCACCTCTAGTTTGCAATGGTTTTTTATAGTTTTAATTTAATTATCAATAATTATTAAGTGGATGGTAACCATTTAATGTGCATGAAACATTATAGAATATTCATAATAATAAACACCAATCAAAGGTTGAGATTATCTCGAAAGTTGTTATTAATGTTTTCCCCTTTTAAGTAAATTTATTAATTAAGAAAGATGTCTTCTGAAGTGAGTTATGATATTTTTGATGTGTCGTAGTGATAAGCCATAGTATTGGCCCATAATATTGTAACTAAGAGTGCTTACAAATACCCTTAACAATATATAATTTTATTTTTTAAACTATGATGAATAATTAATTTGTTGAGCATAATGGTAAGACCCACTCTCAAGCCTAAATGATACCACTATAAGACAAATACTATATATAAGTTTCCAAGAGCCATCCAACGAACTATAACTGAAACACAGTGTGGTGGGGAACACATTCCTTCAAACTTATCACAACTATCATTAACCACTTCAAAATAATTTTATTTTAATATCCAATAATAAGAAACCACACCCTACTTATAACTAACCAATGTGGTTAGTGTGGTAGAAAGAAAAACGATATTCTTTTAATCAGAAAAATAGGTAAAATTACTACCTAAGGTGTTTTTTGATCACTCTACTCTCGAGTTTAATGCAACCACCCACAAACCTGGCTAGACAGGTAAACTCAGTTTGAAACTTGAAAGGACTATTAGTTGTATATATTATTAGCTACAAAGATTATTAGCTATATAGATAAATCGAGTTACCAATCTCGAGAAGGCCGCCTTCTGGTACAAAACACCGAAAATCCATTATTCACCATTTACCTCAATCCATTCCATTCATCTCAAGAAACTTTCTTCTTGTGGGCATCCCGATCTTAAGTTGTTAAGTTTCAACAGCGTGGGAGTTGCTTCAGATTTATTATCCATGCTTCCAGATGAATTAATTTGCTCCATTCTTTCCGAAGTGCCCATTAAAGAAGTAGTGAGATCGTGGATTCTTTCTAAAAGATGGAGATATGTCCATACCCAACTTCCAAAATTTATCATCACCCCCAATCTGTTTATGGTTAAACAACACCCTGATCCATTATTCATAAGAAAAGTGGAGGATGTAATCTCTAACATTTTTCTTTCGCATTCCTCTGATGTAGAAACCTTCGATCTGTCTAGTTACTTGAAATCTCTTCTCGAGTTGTTACTCTGGATATTCTTGGAATAATATCTTATCAAGAGCTATATGAATGTGAAACAAGGTTAGCACATATAAAACAAACAACAAAATAATATAAAATACAGACCAGTGAGCTCAACCTCTAATCTCATATTGAATCAAGTATGTAAATGCATTGTTATATAAGAAACCTATTGCTAATATTATTATCTATCAACTACTAATTATCTGCTGACACTACCAATAATTTTGACCACTGGCCATTATGCACTGTCCATCCTAATAATTTGCTGCATTAATTTATAACGAGAGTGAATCACAAAATCTAATGACTAATGTCAGCAATTACATGGGGATTTAAACATTATTCTCAACACAGTTGACATTGAACATGGAAGGTCCCTCTCCACATCTTTGGCAGAAATCATCACATATGCACATTTAAATTGAAGAGGCCAGAGTCATTTTAAGGTTTAATAATTTTCATCACCGTATATTTAGGGAGGCCTTTCAAATTGAAATCAAACCTATCAATATGAATAGAGACAATAGTTGGAGTATTAGGAGTGTTTAATCCTTGTCTTGAATTGCAAACTTTTTATTATATCTATCTATCTATCTATCTATATATATATATATAATATGAAGTTTTGGTATTCCTTTATTTCATAATTATTTACTATTATTTTTTTTACCATATTATTTTATTTTTTGATTTAAATAATAAAAATGATTTAATTCATTATTTTTATTTTATTTTTTCATTTTCGTATTACTATTTCCTTTTGTGAGGTGGTATGAGTTCATTAGAGATTACATCATCCATGACCTCTGGCTTGGGAAACCGGGACCCATGAGCATCTAAGACATCGAAATAACTCAATGATTGCACCTGGCCTTGGCCACACCAGCACTAAGCTAATTGAGTTTTATTTGTCTCCTCTCCCTAGCACTGGTGCGACAACCTCCATGGGGTTTGATCATAGGTTTCCTTTCTGACAAGGCTCATCCTGAACTATGTGTGCTAGTAGGACTTTAATTCGTATTACTATTTTTGCTTTTGTCTCTTAAAATTCCTATGATCCTCCAGGCTTCACCTCTCGCTTGAAGGGCTCCAACCATGGTGCATCTAATATGTCAAAGTAACCTAAGGATATCATGTGGCTTGGGCAACACTAGCCCTTTAGGTGACTGGATATTTTAGCATGTCTCCTACCCCTAGCTATTAGGTCCCTACATTATTAGTATAGTCCCTTATTGTTGTTAGTGTAATGCCCTTATTGTTATTATTTTACCCCTATAACCCCCATATTGTTATTATTGTGCCCTTAAATTGTTATTGTTAGGTCAGCTAGGATTACATTGTGGCCCCATGGACTTCTATGTATAGAAAAGAGGTTTTTTAATTTAGATCATCGAAGAATTGTTCATTCATGTAATGTATTGGAGGTTGCCCCTCGAAGTGGATTATTTATAAGGCATTGATATCTCTTTTCTTCTATTTTTTGAACTTGTTTCACAACATTTGGTATCGGAGTTTTGGATTGTAGGGTTTTCGTTGCTCCAAAATAGTCATCGTGGCATTTTCGCTATAAATTTGTTTCTATGAAGGTTAAAAAGCTGAAATTTTTAGAGTGCAAAGCCGAATTATTGAGGAGCATCGTCACAAAATTTCAGAGCTTGGTTTGTAATAGTTTCAGAGATATGATCTGTGGAAGTTGGGGTTTTTTGTAGGCTCCTCAATTTAACCTAAACCGGTCATCACGAAATTTTCACTATAACGTTTTTTATACAAAAATTCAGAAGCTAAAATTTTTGGAGAGAAAATCCAAAATCCTTAGGAAACTCTTTGCAAAATTTCAGAGCTTGGTTCATAATATTTTCAGAGATAAGATCTGTGGAAGTTAGGTCTTTTTTAGGCTCTCGAATTTCATCTCAAAGAGGTTATTGTGTTAAAATCTTCATAACTCTCTCTATGAGCATTGGATTCGAATGCTGTAAAAAGTGGCCGCAAGTACACAAAATATAGTTTCTTTTCTATCAACTTCAGAGCCAAAGGAGGAAACAGGAAGATGTGGCAAGTCGTATAAGTTCACTCTACTGAACGAGTCCATAATTGGGTCATTGTGGGAGATTGGACATATATTTCCTTTGAAGAATCCAAATTGGGTAAAACCTATGACATTTGAAAGAAGCTTTAGAGGGCTATTACAAGGCCTAATTTCAGATATTGAGGATCCGAAATTATATAGATAATTCAATTTCAATATAGAGCTCCTCAAAATCAAGTAAAATGTGTGTATTTGTTATCGCGAATTGCATAAGTCTTGTTTGAAGAATCAAGTTGAATTGATTGCAAGGGCATATTGTAGAATATATATTAATATTGGATTCTAAAATAGCCCCTAAAAATAATTCAACACCCATTAAGCTTTTATAAGGCTCTACTATGACTAATGAAGATGAAGAATGGCAACATGACATATCAAAATTACAAGAAAAAGTGCAACGAATTTCATTCTCACAAACAACAACAAAGAATGACATGGAAATTTTGAAGAAAGGCATGGAAACTAAGATGGATGGTTTGAAGAAAGGCATGGAATCTAAGATGAACGGTTTGAAGAATGGCATGGAATCTAAGATAGATGGCATGGAAGATGGCATGGAATCTAAGATGGATGACATGGAAGCTAAGATTGATGAAAAAGTAGAAAACATGAAGAATTATCTAAAAGAAAACATGAAAGGTTTGAAAAATTTGATACAAGAAATGTTTCCTAATGGTGAAAATATAGTAGAGGAAACTCATGATGAGAACAAAATAAATGTTAATCATGATTTCATAAAATCTAATGTTGGCGGGAAGAACCACCATATTCTAAAAATGGATATGAGGAAGTTTGACGGAAAGGATTCTGTAACATGGATACTACAGATGGAGCAATATTTTGATCTCCATAATGTGCAAAACAGACAAAAGGTATGCATTGTAACTTCACATTTAGAACAAAATACATTTGTATGGTATCGATGGCTTTTCTCCCGTAAAAAAATTGTCACTTAGTCAATTTTTACGGAGGAAACGATAGCACATTATGAGGATACAAAGGGAAACACCTTCTTTAGCCAATTGATAAATCTCAAACAAAAGGGTTTAGTGGGGGCGCACATTTAGGATTTCCAAAAATTGAATATAAGGGTAACTGATATTCCAGAGGAACATAGGATTGATCTTTTCATAGGTACTTTAAAGGATAACATCCAACATGAAGTTTGAGTTTGGAACTTGATTCATTGGAGAAGCCATTAAGGTTGGAAAGAAAATTTGAATGTAAAATTATGGTGACAAGGAAGCCTACCACTCACTTCTATAAAGAGGGAAATTTTGCTACTCGTAGATTTCCACAACCTACAAGGTTGACACCACAATAATTGGAAGAAAAAAGAGCAAAAGGGCTTTGCTATAGTTGTGATAGCAAATACACTAAAGGTCATAAGTGTGCTGAGAAGAAATTATTTTACATAGATTGTGAAGAGGAAGAAGAAAATGAACAAGAAGATGATATACACCAGGAACTAAACCAAGAAGAGGAAGAAATGAGTCTGACCATATCATGTAATGCATTGGCAGGAATTACCACTCCTCAAACTCTCAAGATAGAAGGACATATCAAGAAGAAAAATGTAATAGTGTTGATTGATTTAGGTATTACCCATAATTTTATTGATTGTAAAGTAGCCAAGCAATTGAATTGTTTCCTATACCTAGCACAAAAATGTCAAGTGTGGTTGCAAATGAAGGAACTAAAAATTGCTCTAGAAAATGCCATAATATCAAGCTAACCATTGGGGAATATCTATTGAATAGTCCAATTCTTTCCATTCCTATGGGAGGTGCTGATGTTGTACTAGGAGTACAATGGTTACAATCTTTGGGGACGGTAGCTTTTAATTTTCAAGAAATTTTGTTGAAATTTTTTTCAGGAGGAAAGGAAGTCGAATTACGGGGTATTTCAAGGAATACGGGAAAGATAATAAGCTCAAATGTCATGAAAAATATTCTAAAGAAATAACAACGAGGCATAATTGCACAACTATGCTCACTAGAAGTTCCAACATCAAAATCATCTATTTCTGTATATCTCCAAAAATTCTTGGATAATCATTCCAAGGTTTTTGAAATTCCCAAAGGACTCCCACCTATTCGTGATTATGATCATGTTATTCATTTGATTCCAAGAAGTGTTCCTCCAAACATCAGACCTTATAGATATCCTTATATCCGAAAGAAAGAAATTGAATGTATGATTGCAGAAATGTTAGAGGCTAGTATAATTCAACCTAGTCAAAGTCATTTTTATGCTCTTGTTGTATTGGTACACAAGAGGGATGGATCATGGTGCATATGTCTAGATTATAGGGAACTCAATAAGCTCACCATTAAAGATAAATTTCCCAGTCCTGTGATTGATGAATTATTGGATGAATTACATGGAGAAATTTATTTTACCAAGTTGGATCTTCGTTCAAGATATCATCAAATTAGAATGAAGGCTAAATATATCCCGAAAGCAGCATTTAGAACACATGAGGATCATTATGAATTTTCGGTCATGCCTTTTGGCCTTACCAATGCACCTTCTACATTTCAAGGTTTGATGAATTCTATTTTCAAACCCTTCCTTAGAAAATTTGCGCTAGCATTTTTTGATGATATAATAATCTACAGCAGGTCTTCGAAGGATCACGTTCAACATGTTGACAGGGTGCTCAAACTATTGGAGGAGAAACAATTATATGCAAAAACATCCAAATGTTTCTTTGGAGTAAAAGAGGTGGAATATCTAGGTCATATTGTATCTCACGAGGGTGTTAAGGTAGACCTTAACAAAATTAAAGCCATTGAAGAATGGAAAGTCCCCACAACCATAAAGAAATTGGGAGGATTTCTCGGGTTAACAGGGTATTATTGCAATTTTTTTAAGAATTATGGGATAATAGCAACACCTCTAACAACCTTATTGAAGAAAGATGCATTTTCATGGACTCCTGAAGTAATTAAGGCCTTTGAACATCTTAAAGATTCAATCTTCCTAGCACCAGTCTTAGCTACACCAGAATTCACAAAAACCTTTATTGTCGAATTGGTGTTGTTTTAATGCAAGAAGGAAGACCCATTGCTTTTGAAAGTTGTCTAATAAAAGGAAAGTATTTACAAAAAGCTATTTATGAGAAGGAAATGTTAGCAATACTGCATGCACTAAAGAAATGGCAAACTTACCTAATGGGAAGACACTTCAAGGTAAAAATTGATCATAATAGTCTTAAACACTTTTTGGAACAAAGACTATCTTCAGAAGAGTAGCAAAAATGGGTCACAAAGATCTTGCGTTATGACTTTGAAATAATCTACAAAAAAGGGAAGCTAAATGTTGTTGCAGATGCACTCTCAAGAAATAATGAAGAGGGGGAGGCATTGCTTTGTTCCATTTGCATTATCCAACCAGAATGGATAACTGAAGCAAGGGATGAATGGAAGAAGGACGAAGAATTTTGGACACTCATTCAAAAGTTCCAGCAATATTCTAGTACATCTGATACATTTAGTTGGAAAAATGATTCCTTATGGTACAAAGATCGCTTATATATTTTTAAGAATTTCCAACTAAAACAAAATATTCTTTTGGAATTGCACGCTTCTCCTTAAGGAAGACACTCGGGATTTTTAAAAACTTACCACAGGGTGAAGAAAGATTTTTTTTGGGATGGCCTTAAATCTAATATTCAAATTTTTTTGGCGAAATGTTTGATTTTCCAGCAGAATAAATTTTAGACAATTAAGACCGTGGGTCTTCTACAACCTTTATCCATTCCAAGTCAACGTTGGGAGGAGATTTCAATGGATTTTATCAGAGGTTTACCTAAGTTTGAAGGAAATAATGTCATCATGGTAGTAATTGATAGACCTACCACGTATGCACCCTTTTGTGCATTATCTCATCCATTTAAAGAAAGTACAGTTGCTACTACATTTATGGACACAATTCAAAAGCTACATGGAAACCCAAGGGTTATTGTGAGCAACAGAGATCCCATTTTTACTGAAAATTTTTGGACATAGTTATTTTCTTGTTTGGGTACTCAATTAGCTCATAGGTCATCTTATCATCCTTAATCCGATGGTCAAAATAAGATATAGTAAATAAATGTTTGGAAGGATATCTTCGTTGTTTTGTATCTGATAAACAAACACAATGGGTAAGTGATTACCTCTCCCTGAATGCTGGTATAACACTTCCTTCCATACTGCAGCAAAAATGACCACATTTATCGCACTATATGGATATCATCCCCCGTCCATCACATCATCTTTAAGAGAAAATTTGAAGGTTCAAGTAGTGGAAGATCACATCGAGCATCAACAAGAAGTTATTCAACTCTTAAAGGATAACCTTAATTTGGCACAAAATCGAGTGAAACAACAGGCAGATCAACATCACAGCGAGAGAAGTTTTGATGTAGGAGACTGGGTATTTTTACGACTACAACCATCAAAAAATTTCCCTCAAGCAAGCTAAGAAGGATAATAAAATATAGCGAAATTACTATGGTCCTTACAAGGTGTTGCAAAATATTGGTACTATGGTATACAAATTGGAGCTTCCTGCTTCTTCACGAGTGCATCTAGTTTTCCATGTTTCATGCTTAAAGAAGGTTATAGGTGAAAATATTCCAGTTAAAACAATATTGTGAGAACTTGATGAGGAAGGAAAAATCATATTGGAACCTCAAGCAGTCACAGAAAAAATAACTCGACAACTACGAAATCAATCAATTTCAGAGTATCTCATTAAGTGGAAGAACTTATCCACTGAAGATTCTACATGGGAGGATGAGAATTTTATATAGAAGCACCTAGAGCTACTCAAACGTTGAGCACAACACTTTTTTGAAGAAGAGGGGCATCTTAGGTTCATATATTACTAGTATAGTCCCTTATTGTTGTTAGTATAACCCCCTTATTGGTATTATTGTACCCCTCTAACCCCCATATTATTATTATTATTATTGTGCCCTTAAATTATTATTGTTAGGTCAGCTATGATTACATTGTGGCCCCATGGACTCCTATATATAGAAAGGAGGTTTTGTAATTTAGATCATCCAAGAATTTTTCATTCATGTAATGTATTGGAGGTTGCCCTCTCAAAGTGGTTTATTTCTAAGGCATTAATATCTCTTTTATTCTCTTTTTGGAGCTGGTTTTACAACACTAGCACAAGGCATAACCACCCCACTTGAGGTTTTATCCTAGGAAGCCTTGCTGCTGAGGCACATCCCCAATAGGTTGTGCTAGTGGGAATTGACTCTTCTTATTACTATTTTTTTTCGTAAACTAAGTAGTGCCTCTCTATTCATTCATTTATTCAAAACAGTAGGTTACATTATCAGATTTTATACTTGATCGCCTCAACATGCCGATAGTAAACTAGGTTTGTTGGCCATCTCAGAGCGTTATAAGTGAGCCAAAATTGAAAAAAAAATTGAATCTGTCTCTAGCTATCTTAACAGGTCTATTGTCTATCTTAACATCTAGTTACATATAAAAAAGTTAAATGTTATTTGCTCTATGCATACAAATAAAAATAAAACAAGTATCCACTAAACTCAATCATCTAATGATTCAATGTGTGTCGAGTCCTTGAAATTTGACCCAGGCATGTAAACTTGGTTCATGTTCTGAAGCTACATGCCTATTCGTCCAAGGTGGACATTATGATGATGCCACTTGAGGTGAATCTCCTGGATATCCCAACAAATTTATGTTAGAATGGAGGCAGCCTTCAAATCTCCACTGGTCTCCTCAACGGTGATAATTTCTTTAGCTAGTAAACACTTCATAGTCCAGTAAATATGAATAAACTATTTGAATAGAAACAATATACCTCCGGTGTTCCCTTAATCTGTTAGCATTGGATCCATCTAGTCATCAGGGATGTCTTCCTCCACATTAGTTTTGAGATCTTGTTCCCATCCAAAAATAAAATATTTTTGATGGCTAGATGTCCCTTCTCCATAATCCTGGAAGAGGTTTTGTACAATGTCTTTCCTATATTTCCTTCCCTTTCTACTAGGCCCCACTTTTTCCTTTCCTTTGTACTTTCCCTCTCATTTCCCAGACTATGCTTTCACCATTTTTTTTTGAGACTCGTCACTAAGCAACTGAGCGTTCACCAAGAAAAAAACTGGGGTTCTCCCCCAACGTGCAATGGCATGAGGGTGAGATATGCTAGAAGGCCATTATAACGAAACAAAAGAAAAATATTGAATTCAAACAGATAGTAAAGAATAATATCCTGCTTGTTGGGGATTTCCACCCCCACCATTTTCTTAATATTTTGATCCTCAATCTAGGTTCCTTTCACTCTAATTTTTTTTATGTTTGGAGCTAGCAACATCCTCTTGAACTAGCTTGAGAGTATTATACACTTCTCAGTTATGATAGTTCCAGAACTTGTGCGTCGCGAACATGTCGTGGCCTTCCAACTATTGTTTTATATCCCCTTCTCAGCATTGACAAAAAACATCAATACTAAACAATGACTAACACCGATAAATTGATTAGTTTCTCCCATGAATTCCCACAATAAAAAATCCCCTGTGTTTGGGAATTGAGTTAACCACACCAAATAACAATTCAAAAGTTGCTGCGCTGGTCAAGTTTCCCTTGACTCTAATAACATTATCAACAGAGTGTCTAAACCCCATATTTCCCCTGACGCTACTAATATTATCAATAGAACCTCTAACCCACAAATTTTCATTGTAAGGCATGCAGGGAATTTCATAATATTGCCTTGCGAACTTAAAATAGTGACAAGAAGCGCTTTGAAATTGGCCTACAACACTGTCAATGTGACAATCAAAACTATAGAATTGTCTAACAGAGCTATGAATTTTATATGTGGGACCATGAAGTATACTTACATAACTATGAAAATGACATGTAGGGTTGTGAATCGGACATGAAGAGCCATGAAATTGGGATGCAACAGTCTGAAGTTAATATACTACACTATAGACTTGACATGCAAGATTATTTAAGTAGCATGAAAAATTGAGAAAGTAATTAGACTGAGAGACCATGTTAGGGAACACAGTTTCCCCAAAGCTTTGAGCCACCACCTCCCCTACATTTTCCATTCCCAACAAATGGGAATAAAAAAAATGAGTCAAATGAGAAACACTCATGGACTCATGAAAGATAACCATAATAGGGGTTTCATACAAAATAAATCCGAGTAATCAAACTGGTAGGAGTTATCACCCTTTGAGAACCATGTTCAATTCCTGTCAAACACAACATCTTACATGGAAAATAACACTATTAAAACATGGTGGTACACATCCATTCCAAGCAGAGAACAAAGAACAAGAGCATACGAACCGAATATTTCTGTCATCGAAGAGAAAATTATATTGAGGGAGAAGATAGATACATACCGAGGGAATCGAAACGCAAAAATTTCCAATTCCCTCAACTTCTTACCTACCTTCTTCCGAGATGCCTTTGTAACATCCTCATAAACCATTTAGTCATGAGCAAAAAAAATGTTTAACCTTCCTCTTCTTCCTCCCGCGCCGAATTCCCCCCCCCCCCCCCCCCCACAGATCGTTCTCACAATCCTTGTTGTCTATCATCCATGTTAAACCAAGGCATTACTTGGCATGGGTGGAGCCACCCTCAACTATACCCCACTCCTTCAGCAACGAGGCTTCTTATTAATATTTTTAGTTCTATTGTTTAGAACAATTAAATATGATTTTCTTATTTTTATTTTATTTACTTATTTATTGGTTTCATTTTCTTATTACTATTTTTTAGTTTTATGGTTGAGAATAATTCATTTTTACCTTATTATTACTGAACTTCATTTTTATTAAAATAATAATAATAATAAAATTAATTTAATTCTGTATCTACCAACTCATTTACATCTATTAATTTATTTAAATTAAAAATTTGTTATTAATTAATGATAACTCTTTAGTCAATAAGTAGTAAAAAAAAAAATTATGTGACTTTTAGCAAAATATCTTTCAACATTCATAATATAAAGAACATAAGCCTAAATTCAACTAATTGAGAAAATAAATTAGTTAAAGAAAAAATTAATTAGATTAATTAAATTATTTGTAGAGTAAAATTATTTAATTAAATTAATTAAAATAGGAAATAAGAGGGGTTAAGGTTGCTATGGAACAATGGATTAAAACGAGTTGTCTTTGATGCCACCATTTGAAGAAAAAATTTATTTATTTTATGGATCTAATTTGTTTAAACTCAGGTTTTTGAGGGTGTTGAATCCATATATACAATCAAATAACATAAATCAAGATTGCAACTGAAATTGTTCCCCTTGATTAAGGCCAAATAAAATAAATCAAGATTTCAAGTCAAATTGTTCCGATTGATTCACACCAAATAACATAAATCAAGATTTCAACTCAAATTGTTGGGCTTCATTGAGGCGAGAAAATCCCGGAAACTCTAAACATTTGCATGAAATACAACTCCAATTAAATGTAATATAGTATATTTCGGTCAAAAAGGATAATAGTTTTTTTTAGAATCTAAGCTTCTGTGATCCATCATACAAATTGTAAAATTATTTCAGTAATAATCACATGCAATGGAACATAATTAGTGTGGTTCATGAGACTATGTTCAACATAGTAAATTTTTTATTAAATTACTAAATTAAAACTAAATTATTCATAATAATGCGATCAATAAATTCTAACCAGAACGTCAAAGTAAAATGAACTACAATATTGGTCAAAGTAAAATTAATAAAAAAATTATAAATGTTGATTTATTAATTTATTATTTAAATATATTATTATTAAGTACAAAATTAGAATTAGATTAATAAAATATATAATAGATTAGGTTAGAGTTATATTAAATTGGAAAGGGTACTGATAAAAAAGGAAATCATATTAAATATGAAAGGTTATTGATCCTATTAAATTATCAAATTTTCATTAATATACTAAATTAATTCTAAAATTTAGAATTAACATTAAACATATGAAATTTGAATTTAAATTTAAGGAGACGGCTAGATTCTTAAAATTGATTTGAAATTTAAGGGGTTAGATTTAACAAAACTATAAATATGGCCAAATTTAAATCAATATTAAAAAGAAATTTTCTTAAAATTAAGATATAATTTTAAATTTAATTATTATAAAATTAGGAAATAGATAAGAAATAGATATAAATTCAAATAAAAAGATTAAAGAAAAATGTATATAGAATTTAGAATAAAAAAACTTGGATTAGGAGAATAACTAAAGAAAAAAGAGATTGGTTGTTAAGGGAATCAAAGGATAAGAATAATTTGAATATCCATCTTGTGGTATTTCTAAAAGTTCTGTAATGAATTGATTTGATTTAATTGAAAAAACACTTATCATTATTAAGTATTATTTAATTTATTTTTTCCTTGAATAAATATTAAATATTATTTAAATCTAAAAATATAAATGAAATAATTTTTTTTTATTTGAATTTCATAATGCAATTTCAAATAAACTTTTTTTTAAATAAATTTTTGATTGAACAAATGGATTCAAAACTCGACAAATCTATAGAATACTCTAATTTTATAAATTAAAGAAGTTAAGTTTTTAAAAATCTCTAATGGATTTTGGATAAAATATCAACAAAAAATATTCTTAAAAAACTCATTTCGTCTATAAATTAGACTACATAGTTTTTTGTTATTTTATAATATATTTATTATAACTTAATTTTATAATATACATATTTTTTGTTGTGCTAATAACTTGTGTCCAAAATTCACCAGATATGACTTTGTCATTATCATTAAAACATATTTCTTTCCCTTTCAAATAGTATTTTTTTATTACTTTGTAATGTTTTCCTTACAACTTTATTTTATTATATCAATAAGCTTATCTACCTTGGAATTGTTTTTTATAATTACGCTGTAATTACGCCGTAAGGCGTGTTTATTTGAAAACATCCCACCTAAAGTGCCACCTGTACTATTATGCACCGTTGATGTTCATGTTAGACGATTCAAATGATTTCAACCTTTGATGGATTATTCAGTTATGAAAACGCTTTTATTCAGTTTCAAGTAGAGAATCATTTTTCAACCAGATTCTTATATAACACGAAGCTACAGAGCCATAGCGCAATGGTGGAATCGAGGCTTTCCTTCAACCTATCGATAATTGTTGCCTTTCGCTTTCTGCTCCGTATTTCACAGAAGTATCTCCATAATCATTCTCAACTTCTTCCGGGTGGTTCTCAATTTCTGAATCTGTCGAATGATAGAACTCGCAGTCGATAATAGCATAGGGGTTTTCTTCATAGGACTTTGACGGACTTGCTGCAATTAATTTGAAGTTTTAGAGGGGATATCGTAGACATTGCTGCACGAGCTGGAGCAGTTGGAGTGATTGTATATTCTGATCCTCGAGACTTTGGAGGGAACAGAACACAGGGATACTATCTAGATTCTAGATGGTTGCCTCCATCTGAAGTTCAATGAGGTTCTATTTTTGAAGAAAATGGGGATCCTCTAACGCCCGGTTGGCCTAGTCCGCCTGATTCAGAACGCTTATCAGTAGACGATCCTAGGACTAAACTGCCTACGATTCCATCGATTCCAATATCAACAGAGGATGCCACAACCATAATGAAGTTGCTCAATGGCCCGGTTGCTCCTGCAGAGTGGCATGGTGCTCTGGACTTGCCTGCATATCGCCTTGGTCGGGGACCAAGTATTCTCAGTCTTCACTACAAGGTAAGCATGCCCACCTTTATTTAATCCAACCCTGCATCCATGGACCATTCTGTATCCCCAAAATCATACATCTCAGTCATCTACAATAAGGATTTTATCGATCTTTTTGCTTCAAACCCTCTAAAAAGCTCAGAACTGAATTCAGCTGAATCTAAAGACGCGATTTACTCTCTAAAAGTTAAAATTTTAGGGTTTAATTAGATAATAATTAAAAAATTTGAAGTCATATTATGAAATATTTATAATTTCCATTTTCAAGAATATTAAAACTTGTCAAATATGTATGTATCTTTCAAATTTTTCATAATTTCGAAGACTTTTTCTCAGAACTTCTAACCTTCTGGAGGAGCCCCTAAGTATATAAAACAATGTTGAAAAGTGGATAAACTAAGAATTAAACAGAGGACTTGTTCTTGAGTCCTACTCTATCGCTGACCTATATGCCCCTTTCAGCATTAACTTTAACAGTTCATCTAATTTAAAGGTGTGGATAGCTAGCGTCCTGTTACTCTAAAAGCACAATAGCAGGCTATTTTTTCGTCGAGGAGCTTCCTATTTTTCTAAAACATGGTGTGGATATTTAGCTTCTGTTGCACCGAAAGCATAATTTTAGGCTATGGTTTTGTAGAAGGGCTACCTATTATTCTGAAAAGTGTCTTCTGAGAATGATTTCTGAGAATGATTTCGGAGTAGCTAGGCTGCGAAAGACATTACTGTGCCCATGTGATGACGCATAAAACCTACTCAAGGCCAGTAAAAATTGGCCGAAATAAGAGAAAAGACTGAGGTTATCAGCATCTCCGAAGTAGGAGGAGAATAGAATTTTTATGAGATTTAAATTCCATTTACTGATGAAAGGCTCAGTTATTTGCCTCCATGAGACTGCCTTCTCCTCAGGGAACCATTAGTTTAGGACAAATCTAGTGATATATGCATATTTCATGGACAGTTAGACGCATGGCGTTCTTACAGTACATTTTATATTTGGGTGAGATTAGGTGCAATTGCTAGTTTTATTTTAATTATCAATAATTATTAAGTAGATGGTAAAAATTTAACTGGCATGAAAAGTTCTAAAATATACATAATAATAAAGACAAATCAAAGGAGTTGTCTACCCATAGTTTTTTGTGGGAATCTAGTCAACTAAAATTCAAAAAATCAAGTAGTTGGAGTGTTTGGAATGGAATTGTCTTTAGTGCCACTTTTTGGAGTTTCATGTGAAAAAATTTGAGGTAAAACCTTAGTTTTTGTTATTTAATCTGGTTTTTTGACTCTATATATGGATTCAACCCCCTCAAAAACCCCTAGGGCACTTCCATTGTGCAATATTAGCAATCAAACTTCTCTTTTCAATAAATTCCTGCGAGATTTTAGAGAAATTACACCGGAAAAAACCACCGTAAAAGCCTTCAAAAAGTCGCACTAAAGACTACTTGGTTTGGAATCCATTTTTATAGTGGAAATAGATTCAACACTATCAAAGACTTTTAGGGCACTCAAAATAATAAATTTTAACAACTTACAAAAAAAATTTCTTTGTGAGATCTTTTCAAAATCTTTGCCGAATTCTGGGCCAAAACGTTGTGATTATCTTGAAAGTAGTTAGTCATTTTTTTCCTTTTCAAGTAAAGTGAATAATTAACAAAGATGTCTTGTGAAGCGATTTATGATCTTTTAATTAAGAGTGCTTACAAATTAAGAATCTCGATGGTAAAAAAAAGGTAAATATTTATGTTTAAGAATCTTGTTCCATATTTTTCCAAATATATATGTTATATAATAATTATTTTTCCAAATATCACACCCATCTTAAACTCGACTAACTATCATGAATTGTTTTTTGAATCTCTTATTAAAATAAATTTCAATTTTGTCAATTTATAAAATATCACTGTGAGAATCCAATAGCCTTAACAATATAATTTTATTTTTTAAGCCAAGATAAATAATTAATTTGTTGGGAGTAACGACAAGACCCACGCTCAAGCCTAGAAGATACCACTATAAGTCCAATATTATATCTATATCCAAACAAATATCACTGAGACATAGTGCGGTGGGGAACACATTCCTTCAACCTTATCACAACTACATTGACCACTTCAAAATAATTTTATTTTAATACCCAATAATAAGAAACCACGCCCTACTTATAACTAAAGAGATCAGCGCCGTAGAAAGGAGAACCCTATTTTTTTAACCGGACAAATAGGTAAACCTAGTGCCTAATGTGTGTTTTTGGATCACTGTACTATTGAGTTTACTGCAACCACCCACAAACCTACCGAGACAGGTAAACTGAGTTTGAAACTTGAAAGGACTATCAACTATACAGATTATCAGCTATACGGATTAACCGAGTTTCAAACCTGGAGAAGGCCGCCTTTAGGTACAGAACACCGAATAACCATTATTCACCACTTACCTCAATCCATTCCATCCATCTCAAGAATCCTTCTTCTAACCCTTCTTCTTCCGGGCTCCGCGATCTTAAGTTGTTAAGTTTCAGCAGCATGGGAGTTGCTTCAGATTTATTATCCATGCTTCTAGATCAACTACTTTGCACCATTCTTTCCAAAGTGCCCATTAAAGAAGCAGTGAGATCGTGCATTCTTTCTAAAAGATGGAGATATATCCATACCCAACTTCCAAAACTTGTCATCGCCCCCGATCTGTTTACGGTTAAACAACACACTGATCCATTATCCATCAGAAAAGTGGAGGATGTAATCTCTGACATTTTTCTTTCACATTCCTCTGATGTAGAAACCTTCGATCTGTCTACTTCCTCGAAATCATTTCTCTGGCGATTTCAATCTGAAAATTTATGGAAATGGATACCACTTGTGACCTCAAAGAAGATCCAACACCTTTTCCTCCGAAATTTCCCTCAAGAGCGAATACTGCCTCCTACCCTTTTCTGTTGCAATACTATAACCAGGCTCGAACTTTGCAACTGCATGATCTCCAGTATTCCACCCAGTTTTCATGGATTCCACCATCTCATCACCTGCGAATTACTAAATGTGAAATTCAAAGATGACTCTTTAGATCGCCTGAGTTCCCTTTGCCCGCAACTCGAGAATCTCTACATATTAAATTACTTTGGGCCGCGGTCGATCAATATTTCCGCTTCCAAGATTACAACTTTATGCGTTTCAGTTCACACGCGGCCGGCCGAGCTTTACATAAACTGCCCCAGCCTCATATCTCTGGAGTTACTTTCCACAAATTATTACTATATCAAGCACTTGAGAGTTAATGGACTACTGTTTCGGGAGCTTTCCTCTGCTGTTTGGTGCCTAGAAATGCATGGTGGAGTTAATCTGATTGAATTTTCATTGGTTTGGCCGACGGAGAGACCACTTGGTCTAACTGACAAGAGATTTGCTGAGATAATGGGGACATTTACATCCTTGAAGCAGTTCTCTATCTATAATGAGCGCTCGCTTGAAAAGGAAAAAGATGTCGGTATTCCCATTCCGAGCCTGCTGTGTTAAATAATTAGTTTCGCTGCTGATTAGTTTAGAATTAGGTTACATTCAGTTCCATTTCAGTTCCTCAATAACCATCAGATTACTTGTATAAATAGTTCACATAAGTAATTCTTCATGGCAGGTTTTTCTCCAATAATTTGTTCTGTACTCTATTGTTTTTCTGCTTCTCTTGTTTTGTGAAATTGTTATGGTATCAGAGCTTGGTTAGAATCTCTATTGCCCGAGAGTTTGTGCAGAGGAGTGGTTGCTTGAAGCAGAGGAATCGGTGCATGAAGCTACTGTTTGAGGGATTATTTTGGAGATTTGTTTCTGCCGCGCTGTTTGTTGTCTGCTCCTATCTGCTGTGCTGTTTACTGCCACCAAAGAACAACGTTTTGAAGTTGCTATCCAGAGTGAGTGGAGCTGTTGTCTGTTTTTTAAATTATGGCCAAATTTGTAATAGAGAGTCACTATCCATATGTTGCTAACTGTAAATCATCCAGAATTGTAATTCTTGAACTGCAAGTGAACCATATAAAATCGGTAGTAAAGGCATAAGGAGCGTATTGTTCATTATTCACATTACGCGGTTGTTTTTCCAACTTTTATTTCTGTTCTTATATTCAAGAAGATTCGTAAGATCACCTTATTGGAACCATATTTTCAGATTTTTCATTGTCTCATGACTAAATTGAATAACGGGGTTGCTTATGATGTAAAAGTTGTGTATTATGTTCTACAATCAGAGAACAACAGTATGTTGAGTTGAGTTTTTTTTTTTATTTGCTTCTAATAAAGGAGAAAAGACTGCTGGCTTACTAAAGGTGATTGTTTTAAACATGGCTTCGACAAGTCAGTTTGTTATCCCGACGCCATTATTTAGTGGGAAAAATTATGATTTTTGGAGTTTTAAAATGCAAGCTTGTTTACAAGGCTTAGGGTGTTGGGAATCAATAGAGTTGGGGTTCACAGAACCTGACACAAATGCAATTGCTGGTATGACTCCTGCCCAAAGAAAACAATTTGATGAAATTAAATAGAAAGAAGGTAGAGCAAAGTCGTGCATTTTAAATTCATTAGATGACTCTATATTTCCTAAAATCACTAGTGTTAAATCTGCTAAATCAATTTGGGATATACTTAAGGCTGCTTATCAAGGAAATGATAAATTAAAAATGGTAAGACTACAGACTCTCAGAACCCAATTTGAAATGCTTAAAATGACTGACTCAAAAACCATTGAACAATTTATAACTAAAGTTATGGGTGTTGTTAATCAGCTTCGGATGAATGGTGAAGAACTTGATGACCAAAGAATTGCTGAAAAAGTTCTTAGATGTTTGCCAAAATAATTTGATATGATCGTTACTGTTTTTGAATCGAGAGAATTGACATAATTATCTGTGGAAGAATTAACTAGTTCTTTGTTTGCACATGAAGCAAGAATTAATTTAAATGTCAGTGATTTAGAGCATGCTTTTAAATCTAAAGCGTCAGTGGATAGAGGTAGAGGCAGAGGTTTTCGTGGCAGGAAAAGTAAAGGTAGAGGACAATCTCAGTCTGATGATGGATCACAGGTAACTGAACCACATTTAGAGAAGTCTCAAAATGATCATGGTCGTAGGTGGATAGATAAATCTAAAATTCAGTGTCACTACTTCAAAAAATATGGCCATTATAAGTCTGAATGTCAAAAACTACAGTATGTTCTGAAGAAAAACAAAGCCAATGTCACAAACGCTGAATGTGAAACATTAGATGCTTTATTTTTGGCATTCCAAGTAACTGTGGAAGTACCTAATAAAGATTTTTGGTTGGTTGACAGTGGATGTAGTAATCATATGACTGGTCATAGTGATTTGTTTTCACATCTTGATACATCTTTGAGTTCATCTATTGGTTTAGGTGATGATCGTCAGGTTAAAGCTTCAGGAAAAGGTGTTGTACCTATCTTAACCAAACAAAATGTTGTGAAGAATATCTATGATGTTTATTATGTACCCAATTTCAAGCATAATTTGTTGAGTGTTGGTCAGTTAGATGCACATGGTTATGATGTTAGCTTTCACAACACTACTTACACGATTGTTGATAAACATAAATCTCTTGTTGCAAAGATTCCAATGACAAAGAACAGGTTGTATCAGTTACAGTTGAAAAGTGAAAAGTTGTATGCACATAATGTTTCAACGCCAACTAACTCTGATTTCTGGCATTTGCGATATGGTCATTTACCTATCAGAAGTATGATTTTGTTGCAAAGTCAGTCTATGGTGAAAGGGTTGCCTTCTTTGTCTGATCATATCTCTTCCTGTACAAGTTGTATTATGAGTAAACATAAACGAGATAGTTTTGCTTCAGCCTCTAATAGTGCCAAAGAACAACTAGAGTTAGTGCATACAGATTTATGCGGTCCAATGCAAGAAAAATCAGTTGCTGGCAGTCTCTATTTTCTTACTTTCATTGATGATTTTAGTAGGAAAATTTGGGTGTATTTCATCAAATATAAATCAGAAACATTTTCAAAGTTTAAAGAGTTCAAGGCCGAGGCTGAAAAACAAAGTGGCAAGTTTATTAAAGTTCTGAGGTCTAATAAAGGAGGTGAGTATGAATCTAACAATTTCATTGATTTTTGCAAACAACATGGTATTAAAAAACAAACGACAACCAGCTACACTACACAGCAGAACGGAGTCGTAGAAAGAAAGAATCAAACAATTATGAATATGGCTCGAAGTTTGCTTAAAACATGAAATTTGTCTAAAGATCTATGGGCTGAAGAATTTGCATGTTCGGTATATATTTTGAATAGATCGCCAACTTCCAGTGTTCAAAATTTTGTACCTGAAGAAGCATGGAGCAGACAAAAGGTAACAGTTTCACACTTTCACATATTTGGTTGTATTGCTTTCGCTCATGTTCCAGAAAAATTGAGAAAAAAACTTGATGATAGGAGCGAAAAGTATATTTTTATAGGATATAGTGATCAATATAAGGCATATAGATTGTTTAATCCTATAACTAAGAAATTTGTCGTAAGTCGAGATGTGAAATTCTTGGAAGACAGGTCTTGGAATGAAGTGGAGAACGATACTCGTCCTGATCCTTTTATTCTGTTAGATGAACATCAAACATCTGCAACAAGCACTCCAAGATTACAGGTTCAAGACAAAACCAGTAGTAGTTCATTAAGCAGTAGCAGTTCATCATCTTTTGAGTCCGATTCTGATAATCCTAAGATGAGAAACTTAAGTGATATTTATGCACAGGATGATGTTGATGATATTGTAAATTTTGCATTTCTTTCATTCCAACCTACTTGTTTTGAAGAGGCTATAAAGGACAAAGTATGGGTAGATGCTATGAATAATGAAATCGATGCTATTGAAAGAAATCAAACTTGGGATTTGGTTGATCTACCTCATGATAAAAACCCAATAGGTGTCAAATGGGTTTTTAAAACAAAGTTAAATGAGAGAGGTGAAGTTGATAAGCACAAAGTAAGATTAGTTGCCAAAGGATTTTCACAACAACCTGGCATAGATTATGGCGAAACATTTGCACCTGTAGCAAGAATTGATACAGTTTGATTTGTATTAGCTATTGCAGCATAAAACAAGTGGCCTATTTACTGAATGGACGTAAAGTATGCTTTTTTGAATGGTGTCTTGAATGAAGAAGTGTATATTGAACAACCACCTGGTTTCGAAATCAAAAATCACGAACATAAAGTGTACAGGTTGAAGAAAGCGCTGTATGGCTTAAAGCAAGCTCCAAGAGCTTGGTACAGCCAAATAGACCATTACTTGTTGAATAATGGTTTCAGAAGGAGCGACCATGAGCCCACTTTGTATATCAAGAATGATCATCAAGGTAATATTTTGATACTATGTCTTTATGTTGATAACATAATCTATACGGGTAACATGCAGTTAGATGAATTTAAATCTGCAATGAAAAATGAATTTGAAATGACAGATCTTGGATTAATGAGATACTTCTTAGGTATCAAAGTGAAACAAACAGAGGATGGTATGCTTATGAGTCAACAGAAGTATTCTACTTACATTTTGAAAAAGTTTAAGATGGACAGGTGTAAACTAGTTGATACTCCTATCGAAATTGGTACAAAGTTGAGTAAAGATGATGTGGGTACTTGTTAATGCGACTTTGTATAAGCAAATTGCTGGTAGTATTATGTATCTTACTGCTACTAGGCCTGATATAGCATTTGCAGCTAGTTATATCTCCAGGTTTATGGAATCTCCTAAAGAATGTCATTGGAAAGCTGGAAAAAGGGTGTTAAGATACATTGCAGGTACATCTACTTATGGTTTATCGTACGCAACCTCTATAGACAGTAAGCTTGTTGGTTATACAGATAGTGATTATGCAGGATGTATTGATGATCGGAAAAGCACTTCTGGCTATGCTTTTCTATTTGGTAGAAACTTGATCTCGTGGTCATCCAAAAATCAACCCATAGTTGCACTATCTTCAACAAAGGCCGAGTACGTTGCAGCAAATTCAGTATCATGTCAAGCAGTGTGGCTAAAAAAGACTTCTCTCTGACTTTGGATACACAGAAAATGAACCAATTTCAATCTTTGTGACAACACTTCCGCTATTTCCTTGTCGAAGAACAATGTCTTTCATCAAAGAAGAAAACATATCGACACTCGTTTTCACTTCATTCATGAACTCGTCAAGAATGGTGACATTTTTCTCAAATTTTGTGATTCCAAGGAGCAGTTAGCGGATATTTTCACCAAACCACTAGGAAAAGTTAATTTTGAATTTCAATGTCAAAAGTTAGGAATAAACAAATGTAACCCTCAAAATTAAGGGGGAGTGTTAAAGAATTAGTTCCGCTGCTGATTAGTTTAGAATTAGTTTACATTTAGTTCCATTTGAGTTCCTCAATAACCGACATATTACTTGTATAAATAGTTCACATCAGTAATTCTTCATGGCGGGTTTTTCTCCAATAATTTGTTCTGTCCTCTACTGTTTTTCTGCTTCTCCTGTTTTGTGAAATTGTCATGCTGCAACGCCTTCCTCATCTTGAGCGTCACGACCTAAAGGACGTGTTGTGTCTTGTAAGAAAATCTTTGAAACTCTTAATGCAATTCCATCATTGATTAGTAGGGACATTATTCTATTTAGAATAGAAAATGAGGGTTTTGAAAGCAAGGGTTTTAGAGTAAAGATTTTTTTGGGTCAGTTTTTTAAGGGGTTTTGAAAACAAGGGTTTTAGAGTAAAGTCTTTTTGCATCAGTTTTTTATGAAGCTATGATGATTATCCAAAATCCGATTCCGAACTATATATTTTAAAATTCTCAAATTAAAATATTTGATTATTTGTGTTTTGGGCTGAATAAGAATGAGATAATATTCAATAAACAAGATGTGAAATTAATAAATCAACTCATACTTCATCTTTATCTCAGCATATTTTTATTTTTTTTCAATTGAATGAGAATAAAATAATATGCAATTAACAAGATGTAAAGTCCATAAACTGACTGCATACTGTATCATATTTACCATTTTCTTTTTAATATTTACCCTTTTTATGGTAATAATTACTTTATTTTGTACTGCATTTTGATATTCATAGCTATTTACATTCTTTTGTTTAATATTTACCCTTTTCTGGTAATAATTATTTTATTTTGTACTGCATTCTGATATTCATAATTAGTTCTTTTTGTGCAAAATGGTGCATTTTGATATTCATAGCCATTTACCCCTTTTTGTTTAATATTTACCCTTTTCTGGTAATAATTACTTTATTTTGTACTGCATTCTGATATTCATCGCTAGTTATTTTTGTGCAAAATGGTGCTGAGACATTGATTGGTTTTTTATTTACTATTCAATGCAGGAATTCAGGAGAGATCCCAACCCATCATCTCTAGATTCTCCTATGTTCAATGTTGGCACAGTAAATGCCCTTCTACATAATTTAGATAATAAAGAAATAGCATGATACACGGGTTGCTTGAGATAGCTCTTGCCCTCCAAACCATGGTAGTCCCAATACCACAGCGCAGCGCAAGGGAGGAAGAAAAGTACAAGCATTTTTTAACAAAGCTGGAGGATTTGAAAGGAGCAGAATCTAGAGAAGAAATACCCGTCATTGAATGAAAACGTGTTGTTGAAATTGGGAGGTAACAAGACTTTCCAGATATTGAAAGGTATTGATTTTATTTGTGTTAGAGTGCATGATGGTGGAGCCTTACAATGTGGTTTTACTATATTTATTTATTTATTTTTGTAAATTTGGTGGGACCATACTATTTTTTATTTATAATTATAGGACAAGCTACAAAATATAAAATTTAGGCTGTGGTCTCAACCTGCCCGTAGGAAACCAGGTCTGTTGGCCACCTGAAAGCATGAAAAGCATACCAAAACTGAAATTGTTTCATCCGTCTATAAGTCACATTAGCTATCTGTCCTACTACTGTAGTATCAACATACGTATGACATAAAGAGAGTTCATATACAACTAAAAAGTGCATCAAAAAGCATAATTCAGAAAACAACTAGCCATCTGATGAGGAAACTAGAGCTGGGTCTTTCACAATAGACCCAAGCATATCAACTTGCTGCAGCTGCTGGAGCAGCTTCTCCATACGACCTAATCGATCATCCAATCTGCTAATACGATAAGTTGCCTGCTATTGAGTGATCTTGATATGCTGCAGCTGGTTCTGTATGTCCTGAAACAGTTCCTGAAGGTGAGGTTCTATCTTTGGCGGGTCTGCCTTAGCATGGATAGGCAGGAAACTATGAATAGCTTTTTCTATAAGACATTTGACTATCCCGTATGTATGAATGGTCTGATTGAATAGAGTAATACGCCCATTATGAAATCAAAGATCTCAACTTTTGCTTCATTATCTTCAGGATCAGTCTATATATCCCTTTCCTAGCCACGTATTTCTTGACAAACAATTGAAGAATTACCCATCACATAATTAGCAGCTAGGGTCTCTAGATGCTTCTGGTTTTACTATATTTATATTTACGCTGTAAATTGTTTTTTTTTCGAACAACTCCCCCAAGTTGACACTGGTGTCATTATGCACAGTCAATTGTGCACCATATATTTTTATAGTGGAGCCTTTCATAACCTTTTTAAATTGGACAATTTGCTATTGGCATTGTTGTTTATTGTGGCTTTACTATATTTGTAATAATGAGTTAGCATATTTAGTTTATAGTTGAAGGAATCTCCATTGCATTTCAACTACTGTATTATCATTAATATTTTTTTGGTTTAGATGTGGTAAAATTTAGTTTTATAATTTCCTTAAGCAGTAAGTTATATTTAGCTATATTTATAATAATGAGTTGGCATATTTAGTTTATAGTTGAAGGAATTTCCACTACATTTCAATTATTGTATTATCATTAATATTTTTTTGGTTTAGATGTGGTAAAATTCAGTTATGTAATTTTCTTCAGCAATAAGTTATATTTAGTTATATTCAGTTAGTTGTTTTTTTTATTGTGTTTAGAATTTCTTAATTATAAATTGAAGACTATAATTGAGATATACTTAACTGTTATGATAACATTCAGATCACAATTGTGATATAGTTAAGTGTTATGAAATGATGTTTTGAATGACTTATTATTTTGTAGGTTCTTCAAGTGCCAGGTTCTTCGGAGGGAGTGGTTATTTGCATAATAAGGACGTGAAAAGTGCAGACTGACAATAGGTAGATATGGAAGTGGAACAAATGTTAGAAAATCATAATAAACTAAAGTTAGTTGGTATTGAATTTCTACTAAATTACACACTATATATTTAGTTTTGTCGATGTTTTTCAAGTTTATTTATTTTATTAAAAGTATATTCATATAAGGAAAGTAAGATTATTATTTTTAATATGAATATATTTTCATATATTATCATACACATATTCCAAACTTCTTTAAGGATATTTTTAACAATTTGAGATTGATCTCTTTTTACACTGAGTTATGCTGTAATAGCATTTTCTATAATATAAATACAAACATTTTTACTATACTTAATTGTAGTTTTTCTATGGAAAGATATAATTCTTTATTCAGAAATTCTTTGAATGTGAAAATATAGAATTGAAGTTGAATTTAATTAAACAGCCTCCTTGTGTTTCTTTTTTGGAAGCAACATTTTCTATTATATGAAAATATCTAAAAATAGATACATCATGGCATAGTAGCATATTGTGGTAGATGGGAAAATTCAATGAATCTTTAGTTTATGAGAGTAGTGGCTATTAGAATAGAAACCATTTAGATAGTGGCAACTACTTTCATTATTTCTCTTTGCTAAGATGTGTTTTTAGTTCTGTGTACCATGAATGAAGAGGTTTCTAGTCATTAGAACACACATAATATCATGGGCCTATAGTATAGATGGGTTGTTTTATGCCTCATTAGCTGACACATAATATCATGTGCTTGTAGTATAGATGGGTTGGATTGTGCCTACAAGAACTTCAATTTCTTTTCCACCATAATGTAAATGGAAGGGGTTGCATGGCTTAACATTAGCACCCATACTTAATTTGAAAAGTAATTGTAATGAATGTTGTTTATGACATTGTAATTCCTATATGTGCATGGATGCTACTCTTTGCAACTAAAATTTTGGGATGAATCCAAGAATGATGTAGATGTAATATAAAAGTTTGATTAATAAATATAGCTAGGAACATGGGTGCACTTATATAGGGTATGATACCACTAGTGAGAAAAATATGAGAGAATTGCAAGATTTGTCTTTTCATATCCTTGATATAAAATTTTAATTTAAATTTCAGCCTTTTTCTCTCTACACAAGAAATATCTGATTTTGAAAGACTTTGTAATGGGGATAGTTTCCCTCACAAATATGGAATTTAGGGAATTTAGGGTGATAGTGGCCATAGTTCTTTAGAATTTAAAGGAAGGAATGGGTTGGGTACATTCTTTGGACTTTGTAATTGTTTAATAGATTTCTTATTATAAAGAAGTAAATATGGGATTCTACAACAAAAAATTACATACATTATGGCTAAATATGGAAGGGGGTAGATATCCACATGATGAGAGGCATATGGTTCACTAAGTAGGTAAATTTATGAGTAAACTGTCATTAATACTAAGTGGAATGATTACTTTACTAAATAATTGTCAATGTTTATACTAGGTTTTGGGTCCCCAAATATGCCAAAAAAAGTTTCAAATGTGGATTGGAGTATTGTTGGTGTGTTTTAGGCTCTCTAAAAATTAATTTTGCATGAATATTACTCACCAAAGATCTTTGGAACATAGTTGAGTAGTGAGGGTCATGAAATGAAGCACATTGGGCTAGTATGATAAGAAATGGAAAATAAATTAGTGAGAAAACTTTAGAGTAGTGAACTGATAGCATCAAAGACTTCTTGAGACCCTACTCTCAACACAAAGATTTATTTGATGTTTTTTATCTTGTTACCTTCACCCAACCTAGTTTTCTATGTATTAACTATTTTCGTTTGTGGTATCATAGCCTTGTTAGGGTTTGGCCAACCATAGAGTAGGAAGTGGATGTGCCACTAAGACTATGTTTAGGTTGAAAAGGCTAATCTCCCTGGAAAAGTCTCCTCCTACATCGCTTTAGAGCTTGAAGTTTTGGTTAAGCATTTCCTTTACTCATTTTTTTATTGTCAATCTTATCTCAAATAAATATAGAGAAACTTGTACTCATTAATTTTCTAACAATGAAACTTTGAATGTGTCAGTGTGTGTGAGAGATTTTTTCATCTTTTAGAATGAATGTATGATATTTCCTATTTCTCTACCCATTTTTATGTGTTAAATAATCCCTAAATTATGGTGAACAATAGTCTCTCACAGTTATTCTTATTTATACATGAATTTATATATTTTGGTGCAAACTAATTCCTAAATTATAATGGGAAACAACTCAACAGTATAAAGAACATTGGAGGTTTGAATATGGTGAATTCTAGCAATAATCCATTAGATGAGTGAAATTTCTTCTAATGCATTACCTCTATGAGAATATCTATATGCATAGAGTCAATTACATTCATGAAGTTCTCTGGTTTAAAAATTGAAAGGAATTTCTAGGAATTTCTAGGAACGCTTTTTGCCCATAAAAATGATAATTTGGATCATGATGTAAATTTTATTATTCATATATTTTATGGAGTCATAATCCCCTCTAATTTCCCATGTAAATTGTGTGTGTTTTTTTTTGTGAATTTATGCTTGATGGAATCATGTGGGGTCAACATCGAAAGTCAAATCCCCATAGGTTGGTAGATCGACTCTTGAAAGCATATGACACTCTTGTAACATTCTCTGAATAGAAGCCTTCACTGATGGAAAATCAATCACAAAAAAAAAAAACTTTAGGAAAAATAGATGGACAAACCGAACCAAAAAAAAATCAAATATTAACTGCACTACCCAAAATCATAGCACAAATACTATTTGCATATGCCATTGCACCCTTCCATGAGTGACTTACCCTAGTCTAGTTTTGATAGCAATTTAATATTACTAATCACACCCCCCGTTCGGGGTGTCGTGTGGTAAATGAAGACAAATTGGTCGTGTTACAGGGCAGTGCCCACCACACTATTGTTATAAGTCATTAAAACCCCAACCTTGAGCTAGATGGAGGCAAGTACCTTCGCATGCGAGATAATAATGGTAGCAGAAGAGCGCCAACTAATCATGTCAGAAAGCATTGGAAAAAGTAGAGTAGTTGGTTAAGGAAATAAGGGAACAACCGAAAAATCATTCTTCTCCATGAGTAGTTGATGACTATTACTCACCAAAGATATTTGGAACATAGTTGAGTAGTGAGGGTCATGAATTGAAGCACATTGGGCTAGGATGATAAGAAATGGAAAATAAATTAGTGAGAAAACTATAGAGTAGTGAAATGATAGCATCAAAGACTTCTTGAGACCCTACCCTCAACACAAAGATTTATTTGATGTTTTTTGTCTTGCTACCTTCACCCAACCTATTTTTCTATATATTAACTATTCCCGTTTGTGGTATCATAGCCTTGTTAGGGTTTGGCCAACCATAAAGTAGGAACTTGATGTGCCACTAAGACTATGTTTAGGTGGAAAATGCTACTCTGCATGGAAAAGGCTCTTCCTACATCACTTTAGAGCTTGAAGTTTTGGTTAAGTGTTTCCTTTACTCATTTCTTTATTGTCAATTTTATCTCAAATAAATATAGAGAAAATTGTACTCATTAATTTTCTAACAATGAAACTTTGAATATGTGTGTGTGTGTGTGTGTGAGTCTTTCATCTTTCAGCATGAATGTATGATATTTCCTATTTCTCTATCCATTTGTATGTGTTAAATAATTCCTAAATTATGGTGAGCAATAGTCTCTCACAAGTATTCTTATTTATACATGAATTTATATATTTTTGTGTGAACTAATTCCTAAATTATAGTGGGAAACAACTCACTAGTATAAAGAGCATTGGAGGTTTGAATGTGGTGAATTCTAGCAATAATCCATTAGATGAGTGAAATTTCTACTAATGCATTACCTCTATGAGAATATCTATATGCATAGAGTCAATTACATTCATGAAGTTCTTTGGTTTAAAAATGAAAGGAATTTCTAGGAATTTTTAGGAACGCTTTTTACCCAAAAAATGATAATTTGGATCATGATGTAAAGTTTATTCTTCATATATTTTATGGAGTCATAATCCCCTCTAATGTCCCATGTAAATTGTGTGTGTTTTTATTTTATTTTTGTGAATTTATGCTTGATGGAATCATGTTGGGTCAACATCGAAAGTCAAATCCCCATAGGTCAGTAGATCAACTCTTGAAAGCATATGAAACTCTTGTAACATTCTCCGAATAGAAGCGTTCACTGATGGAAAATCAATCACAAAAAAAATATTTAGGAAAAATAGATGGACAAACCTAACCAAAAAAAAATCGAAGATTAACTGCACTACCCAAAATCATAGCACAAATACTATTTTCATATGCCATTGGACCCTTCCATGAGTGACTTACCCTAGTCCAGTTTTGATAGCAATTTAATATCACTAATCACACCCCCTGATCGGGGTGCCATGTGGTAAATGAAGACAAACTGGTGGTGTTAAGGGGTGGTGCCCACCACACTATCACTCTAAGTCATTAAAACCCCAACCTTGAGCTCAATGGAGGCAAGTACCTTCACATGCGAGATAATAATGGAAGCAGAAGAGTGCCAACTAATCATGTCAAAAAAGCATTGGAAAAATTAGAGTAGTTGGTTAAGGAAAGAAGGGAACAGCTGACAAAGCATTCTTCTCTATTGAAAAACTCACTGAGGATCCGAAGGCAAAGAAGTGACAAGTCTACAACGGTTACGTCTATAGCTCCTCCGACCTACTTACAATTATCACAGGTGTTTGTTAGTGTTTGTTTGTTTGAAAAAAAATATGGTTTAAGGTCAACCTGTCAAACAACAACCTAAAGAAAAAAGGGAAGAAGAAGCTTTCGAAACCCACTACCGGTCCAAGCAAGTGAGGGAGACAGACGAAGAAAGAGGTCATGGAGAATCTCTTCTATTTTTACTCTCACGAAATCCACCACAGATTCACAATGTAATCCAAGGTTGGGAGAGGGAAAGTAATAGCAGGAAGAAGATATCGAAGTACAAGAGGATACCATGGATTTCATTTTAGATCCCATGAACACAAGAGGGAGACTATTCCTCATTCACTATTCCATCCATAGATATTGGACTCTCAAATGTGTGTTGGCCAAAGCTTTGCAAATTTTACATGAAAATGAAGGAAATTATAGTGTGGTCTCAATTCTGTAGGAAATCAAAAAATAAATTAAGGATATAAGACTATCACAGTATCATGCCACAGCTCATATTGGAAGAATCGAAATGAAGCTTCAATCTATGCAGCAAGGTAACATGCGAGGCTCTACTGCAGAAGACCCAATGCCTATAGACTCCTTGAGACAGTTAAGCAATGATGTTATAAGTTTCCATGAATTTTGGGGTTAGCTTTTACTTTTCATGTTTTGAGTTATACTTTTCTTTTTACAATAAAATGGACATAACTACTAGTTGACGAAAGAAACTATTTCAGTACTGATGGCGTTTAATGATTTAAGGTGGTCAATAGGCATGGTTTCCTTCGGGCATGTTGAGGATACCAAATTTGTATATGTTGCAACTTTCTCTTATTTCTGATAAATAGAGAATGGTAAGGCACTACAAAAATTACAATTTTCTTTTTCTTTTTTTTACTGATCACACATATTGTATATAAATATTTGTAGGGTTGTTTTAACATAGAGAGACTATTTTTGACACATAATTTATTTTTGATAGAATATCTCAATCACATAATAATCTAGGAAACATCTACATCTAAACAAGTAATGAAGAATAGAAACAAACTACTTAATTTAGAAGGCACCACATCTAAAACAAGTAGGAATTATATTTTCTATGTCTTTATTAGTTGTACTCTTGGAACATGAAAATATAGCAAGACTCTATCTACTTATTACGTAGAATAAGAAATATATAACTCAAACTTTGAGTACAAACAAAAAACCAAATGAAATTACTCATCAATATTATTAGTTGAGAGAATATCTTATGCACACATTGGTATAAGAAACATTTAAATATAACCAAATACTGAAAAATAAGAATAAACTCATTAATTTAGAAAAAATCACATCTAAAACAAATAAAAATTATATCTTCTAAATCATTCTTCACTATCTTTTAAAAACATGAAAATATAGATCTACTTCTTCTTATTCTGTAGGATTAGAAATCTATAATTTAAAAGGTCAATGCAAACAAAAAGTGAGATGAAATTAGCCATCAAGATCACTAGTTATGGTAGCAACAATGCATGTGAGGTTCATTCTTGAAGGAAATGCAGTGCACAATGCTACACTGGAGGTTGATAAGCAGACAATGGCATTCTCTATAGCAGGAGAGTTGGAGGGTCCTGTTGGGATAGAACATGTAATTTCTAGCAAACCTGGAAAACCTCCAAAAAATACAGAATATGTAGGTAACCTTGAAGAAATTTGGAGCTATGGATTTTCTGAAGGATTCCATCATGTTATTGAATTTGATTGTCTTAGCTCTATCCAAAAACCTATGTTGCACCATAGATAATCACCATCATTATTCAATATTTTATCTGATGAAGATGAAGATTCCACCAACATAGAGCTACGATTATTAGCAGTCAAACATTAGAAGGAATTGATGGAACTTCAAAGAAAACATGAAAATCCCTCTTAGAGTTTGAAAATTAATTGAAAAACATAACATCTTTAGAAAATAAGAAATCCAGTCCTGCAATAAATGATCAAAATCAAAAATTGAATGTGAATGGGTAGTGTTAGAGTTGGTATCTTCATCCCTCCGTCAGAGATCAAATCTCTCTTGTTGCATTTCATTTTAGGTGTCTCATTCAGTTCATTCAGTTTCATTCCATTAGGAGCATGGATCATCTGACAGTAGGGTCTTTTCACTCATATCCCTCATGTCATGTACCTGCTGGTCTAGTTCTATTCATCAAAATCATTTATAGTCATTTTTGGTCTCCCGGTTGGAAAAGAGTCATTTTAGGGTTTTTACTCTCATTAAGTCTAGGGTTTTATTAATCAGGTCTAAAAATATCTAATAATGTCAGCAGGCACATGAGGAAGTTTCAAATAAGGTTTCAGTGCAAAAATTTCATTATCATAATGCTTGATAATGATTTTTCTTCAAAAATCTGTTTTGAAGAAAGATTGTTTATTTTATCCTTTTGTAACAAATGCAATGTAATTTTTAAAATTCTTCAGTTGTAATAATGTTCCATTTCCAGCCATGGTTGCCTTTTCCAAAACTCCATGCCATCCATCCCTGTAAAACAGGAAACAAACTCATCACTCAGTTCAAAAATTAAAACCAAGCAAAACATAGTTCTTTTGAAAAAGTGCCAAAGTTTTCAAACATTTTAAAGTGGGTTTTTTCAAATCAAAAATCAAATTTTTTGTTGCAAATACGATTTTTGTCTTTCAGCAATTCATTTTCATGCCAAAGACATCAATGATTCAAAGAAAATCGTGGAGGAAGTGAAGAAACAAGTTTGGACGCTGAACTGTGTTGAAATAGAGGGGCACGATGCATCGGGCATTGGTCACGGCATATAGGCTGAGCACGACACATAGGTCCACTCTCCTTTGTGTAAATTTGAACCAGCATGGTGCATCAGGAGGGCGCAACACACTGGGCATTGGTCATTGCACATTGGCCCGAAACGGTATTTTTTGCCATTGCTTCCAAATTTTTGAACCGAATCGGTCCTTCTTGCGCCAAGTAAGTTCATATGATATTATATCACCCATAAACCCATGCTTGGTTTGATTATATTATTGATTATGAGAATTTGAATACACAAAAGCCAAACCCTATCATTTTTTTGAGAATTTCTCCCTTAGGGTTTTAAAGTTGGTTTTTTAAAATTGGCTTTGGTGCCAAAAATTTTCACCTCCCCACCTTATTTTCCCCATTTCCCATCATTGTTATCTAATTTCTACAGTTCATCCCCTATCTTCCTATGTCCCTAAAGATACTCATACCTATCCCATTTGCAAAATTTCCCCAAATCCCAAGTTACCCCAAAAAATCAAGTGTTTGTCCCTTGTCCCTAAATTGGTCAAATCACAAGTTTTCAAAAGGAAAATTCCAGTTGAAAAAACTTCATTGTCCCCACTACCCTATTTCCCCACATTCCCTCCCACACTACCATACATTTGGCACTAAAGCAAAAGTACCCAAATTCTCATTTTCATCTCATACACGCCAACATACACCTTGCATAGACCTTGGACATCATGGAGACAGAGAATGATACATCATATGACCGAGATAGTGATTCCACCACTAAGTTACATGCACCTAGAAGGCCTCATAAGAGTGGTAAAAATGTGAGAGAAGAGCCCACCTCATTGGTTGAATTGCGGGCTTGTCGACTTACCATGACATGTTTTTGAGAGCAGTCTTGTTTTCAATTTTGTGAAATGATTGCTAGAATTAATTATCATTAGGATTTGGCTCATTTGTTTGTATTGAATTTACATGATGTTCAGGTAATTCTTGCTGGTGTAACTTTCACTTTGACACCGGAAACTATCTCTCAAGCAACTGGAATACCGAATGTGGGTGAACAGTGGAACAAAAGACATCAGGTGGACAGAGTGCATTATGAACCATATATCAGGCCTAACTTTGTGAGACAACTCAGCAGAGTGTTCCCATTCTGGTTCCTAAAGGATTCCTATGCGCCTCTGATGAAACTCATTATCAGATATTTCAGTTGTGAGGGTTGGTTTTCACGTCTCTATGCCTATCATATCAGATTATTGATGCATTTCACCAGGGTGAGGATGATGAAAATCCCTTATTTCATGTGCCAGAATATTGAGAGAATGACCACTCTTGTGCAGAGGAAAATTCCCGAGCAGTAGTACAACAGTATTTATCACTATGCACTCATTAAGATCGTGGTTGTACATCAGCTTGGATTGCAGGGTATTTCATGGGAGGATTTCATTTCCCATGATTTCTTCATAGATCCTCAGGTTCCTCCGGAGGTTATTCATGATGCAGGAAAACCTTCACATTAGTATGGAGGTCAGAAGGCAGAGACTACTAGTGTGTCGATGTATATCACTTATCAGAGAAGCACGAGAGGATTATTTGCAGCAGCCCAGTGAGTACTATCTCCACCTGAGGTGGAAGGGATCCCGTTTCCGTCATCAAAAAAATAGGTACAGGTACAGGACAAAGGTAAGAGGCCTATGCAGGATGAGGGCCCTTCAGGAGGCCAAGAAACGGGTTTCATACTAATTGATGAGGATTTGAGCTCTCCAAGCTCAAAGTTGAGAGAGACTATTCAGGGGCAGAAGGCGGAGATTGATACCTTGACTGTCATGTTGAAAATATCCCAATGGATCATAAAACACCTAGAGTGTCGAAAAAAATAGTTGGAAGATCAACAAAAAATCATGGAGTTGCAAAACATTCACAAGAGCCAGTAAGCTGCCCAAAGAAGCCAAACTGAGATGACATCCATTGAGCAAGAGATTGAGGGTGATAGAGAGACTTGGCTTGAGAGGGTCAATACTCATCTTGAGAAGCTATTGGAGAAGGCCAACAAGGAAAACAACATGCTCAGGCACATGAAGAACCATTATTGGGCGCGAAATCATGTTTGCAAGGCGCGAAATAAAATCCTGAAGGCAAAACTAAAGAGAGAATTAAAGCGTTGCAAAAGGCATGATAGACTCCAAATTTTGGCCAAATCTTGTTTGGCTCAACATAGCACTTGATGGTGGATCTTCAATCCAAATTTCAAGAAATTTGGGAAACTTTTTGTCAATTTTGAAACTTTTGGCCTTAAAACAGATTTTCCTGCCCGACGTGTCGTGACACTTGGCGCACGCATATAATTGGTAGCTCCTCTTGAGGAAAAACTTTCATTTCTAGATTTTTCATCAAATTTTATGCATGCCTACCCATTACCTAAGGATTTTGACAATTTTTGGGTTGCTTGAAGGGTCAAAAACACCCTAAAAATGGCCTTTTTGCCCTCTTTTGGACACATAGGAAGCAGTGCACGGAAAACTCATTTTTGGAGGGCTAATGGCAACCAAATTCAGAAATTTTACTTGGGTTGAAATGTAGACAAGTAGATCTTTCCAATGAGCTATCATGCACTCAATTTGGACTCTATTAAGGCCCTCAAAGTCAGCCTCAAAGTGGCACGACACATAGAGATTTCAGGCGCGGTGCATTGGGAATTTTGGCCTAATTTTCACTCAGCAGTTCAGATTTTTGCCTAGTTTTGGTTAGTTTGACTTTTTATCTCCAAATGTGAAACTCCTGATGTAAATTGATGTAATTTCATGACTTTGATGTAATTTTGGCACATTTTTACTCATCCAAGTAGATTCATTCACCAAAAAGTGAAATGTAACTGAATGAATCAGTTTCCTATCTTATAGAGGCAAGCTGCTTCATTGCCTATTTTCTAGTTCTTAGTTTAGATATTGTTGAAATGGCTCCTAGAATGGTGATCTCAACCCCTTGAGGCATGGGAATGAGTTATGCTTGTCTATATCTTGTAATTCTTCAGTGGTTTTCAGGGTTGGACACTTGGGATTGCTTGGCACTTCATTGTACGTTTCATCTCTGTAATTTTGGTAAAGGAATAGACCAGGGTTTGCAGAACTCTTTGGGATCCATGTGGCTCTATGTTTTGATTGTATGTTTCTCTCTGTGATTTTACGTTTACTGATGTTTCATGTGTATCATTTTCCTTCTCCTTTCTTCTCAAATTAAACAAACAAGTTATAAAGGTGGAATTCATTAGATTGCTTTGCTCTGCCTTGAGTTTTGTTAAATTTTCCATGTTTTCATCTATTTGAAGAGGATTCTTGAAAGCCTCTTGCTCTCTTCAGCTCCTCACCGATCTGAAATATCCATTCACTCAACCCAAAGCATCAAAACAACTGCCTTCCTTGCCCCATTCAGAACTCTGCAAAAACTAGGCCTCATCCCTGGACCCAAAACTGCCTTTCCCTTTGATTCCAACAAAACCCCCAAAATCAAAATCAAACTCTTTTACTTATATACCTAGCCTAAAATTAGATTTTATTTCAAGTCATATCAAGCCTCATTGATTATTTTTTCTGAGATTGACAAGGAGAGAGCCCTCTTCCGATCTGGTAGGGCTAGCTACCAGATTAAGCATGGTTTGATGTTACCCTAGTCTTTGCCTTCCTTCAGCCTGAGGTAGATTTAGGCAATAATAGGTAGCAAGAGCACTGGGAAGATATCTCAGGCAAACATGGTATAACTGGCAGGATAAGGAGTTTGTAGCCGTGAAAAAACTTGGATCTGATGTTAAGGGAACAAGGCTTTCGAGCAGTCCCTGTCATAGATTATCAACCAAGGAACCAACAGCCAGTTCTAATTTTCTAGGTCCAAGTAAAATTTCAATGTATTCTTTTCCAACGCCTCCTGGTAGGTCTATTAATAGAAATATAGCACCAAAACAAAGGAAAATAAAAATTCATTTTTTTAGTGGTGTTGACAGTCAATGTTCTATTAATTCTATAGCCAAAGAAGTTACTAGACAGAAAAATTACCAGACGATTGGAGAGTTTCAAACAAGAAGTGCCAATGATAAAGAAACATGGTGGTGAGGGGCTTAGATGATTCCCATCTATATCTCATAAATATTTTTCAAGGAACGGCAAGGAAGGAAAAAGTAGATAGTCTGAGAGAACTGAAGCACACTATGTAACATAAATTTATTGCCCTTAGTTTAGATTAGAGTATAGATTGGACACCGCACTAAAAATTTACCAATTGTATACATAAAATTTCCCTTCTGGAAGAAGAGGTAATGGTTGATGGTAATGTTATGTAATGTTCTGCCGAAATGATTCCTTAGCCTTGGCACCTTTATGGTCTCCCAAGAATTTTGTTAGTAAGGGGAATATTTTGAAATTATTCAAGGGAAAAATATATGTATCCTCTTTCATCAAGATAGGCTACAACTAGGAAGGGCTATTACATTGTTTACATGTACTATGAATTCACCAGTTCAACTAATTAAACAAGTCAGATGAATTTGTGGGTTATAATCCAAATAAAGTGCTTTTTGGTTGGATAGAATCCAGTTTTTCACCAGCCTTTCCAATTAACTGAGAATTCATGCTTTTGGGGTCTTTTAAGTTATGCCAAGCTCTTGGGAAAATTTGCATATTTTCACTATTCAAGATTTTACAGAGCATAAGCTATAAAAGAAGATCAATCATAAATGTATTATTGACATCCAATTCTTTGCACTATTCAACATTTTATGTAGCATAAGCTATACAAGAAGATCAAGTAGCATTGTATTATTCACATCAAATTCTTTTCAGTATTAGATCAATAATAGGAAGGTTGATGCCGAGTGGAAGACATGCAATTATGACTTATCTAAATGGCTTGATTCTCTCATCATCAATGATAGCATCATACAATTAATTAGTCTCACTTACCAGATAAGTGATTCATCAATAAACATCTGAGCCTAATAAGCATACATTACCTTTTTGGACTCATTTCCTAGATTAGTTCATTGACATATAAAAATTTGAGCCCTATGATCCTCCATTTCCTTTCTGAACTGACCCCCAATATTCGTTTTGGGGCCAAACCATTTTGATGATGGATGAGTACCTCTATTGTGAAATATCTTACATAGAGATTGTAGAAACACCTCATACTTGGTGGACTGAGATCAATCAATCAACTGTGTCACTTGGAGGATTCGTAGGTAGATGAGAGGGTACAAACTCTAAAATGTTGGCAATCAAACCAATGCCAGTAAAGTTACATATCACTAATCACCATTTAATTAGATATCAACCAACCATAGGGACACATGTTAATGTGTTGGTTTCACCTTTTTGAAAAATGTTGAAGTTTAGTTCTTAATATTGTGTTGCATACCATGCATTCTAACCACCGACAGTAACTTTGTGCAATAGCGTAAAACAACTGATGAGTGATACAATCTAGTTCCTTCCAGTTTTCATGAGAGAACAATGCACATATTCACGAGGTAGTATTGGTGGCATCCAACATAGACCTAAACATTGATTCCAATCTAGTTCCTTCCAGTTTTCGTGAGGAAACGATGAACATATTCATGAAGTAGTATGGGTGACATCGAGTAGAGACCTAAACATTGATTTTAACCCAAAATAGATTCACATAAAAATTAAAATAATTTTGATCAACCACCAAAATAGGTTGATCTCTCACATAAATCAAAATAATTCTGATCAGCATCCAAAATAGGAAAACAATATAATTTCCATCAAATTTTTTTTAAGTATGGGAAGGGCTTCCACTCTTCACAGTTAACATCAAGGTATATTTTCATTTTTTTTTTCTTAAATTCATTATTTATATAATTTTTACTTATGATTTTTACTTGATATATATGACCAGTCTCCTTAGTGTTATTTTTTCATTGAGTAATGCTTAGATTTATATATCTAATATATACCCACTTTATATATAATGTATTATGTTATATATATGTAACTAAATTTTTTATAATGGTTACAATGTTGTTTTGAAGGACTTCCAGAGTTCACAGTTAATAATATGGCATAATTTCTTTGTTTTGAGTTCATCATATATATATATATAACTTGCTTTTTATAAAAATTATTTTAGTAGTAACATTATTTTAATAGTAGTCATGTTGTAATTCTATGGGAATCCTTATGGTGTTTTTCAGTTAGGTAGTTAGGAAGTTAGTAGTTAGTGATAACTAATTTATGAACTAATTTTTGAAGTATAAATGTAACCCAATTCAATGAATGAGATACAAAAATCACATGTTTATTATTTAACAGTGGTATCAGAGCGCTTGAGATCCAAGGAGGCTGATGGCAGCATTGATGCTAATGGAGAAAATTATTTTCAATCTGTGTCAACACTGCCAACAGAGTTTGTTTGCCATCATCTTCCTCAACTTTGTTTGGAGCGTGTGATTGACGAAAACCCTCATGTCATGCTGTAGTGTTGTGGCATATTTTTAAAAAGGGACTGCCAAATAATTTTCCTGTGTTGCGTTCATCATTTGATTGGAGCAGGCGTTGAGGAATATGAGTGCAGTTTGATTGTTGCATTCATTGTGGACTCTTAGGAGAAGATATTTTTTTTCTAGGAAAACAATTCAGATTGTTTTGCTAGCATTTGTTTTCATGACGATCAGCATGTTGCAAAACACAATTTTTTTTAAATAGAAAAAAAAAGTGAAAATCTCTGAATATTCAAAGTTAAAAACAATTTTTTTAAGAGAAATGTGTGGTGATTGCAAAAGCTTTTGTGGTTGAATCATATTTTTTGAAAGACAAAATTCTGTGCATGAGAGAGAAATATCTGTTGGTGATTACAAAAAATTGTTGGTGGTTGAATCTAAATTTTTTAAAGACAAATTTTGTGTATGTGATCAAAATTAGTTCTTTGGTGGTCAAAACATGAATTCCTTGGTATCTTTGATCGGGGTTGCTTCGAATGGAAAAGAAAATTACCAGGAATGGTTTAGAAAGGTTAAAAATATTGTCATTTTTAATGATTTATGTGATGGAGTTTGTGAAGGAGAAGGAGAGAATGCACGAGAGTAACCTGATAAATGGAAGAAACTCGCAATATGGAAAAGTAAGGATAAGAAGGCATTTGGCTTAATATCCACTTCAGAATCAGAAGAGGTAAGTAGATACATTACTCAGTGTAAAAAAACTTATGATGACATAACAAAACTAAAAGAGCTTTATGATTTACATTCCGAATTGGAGATAATTTAGTTATTTTTGAAGTTATTTAATCTTGAAATGAGTGATAATGATCCTCTAAAACTTGCCTCCAAAATTAAATCCATCAATCATGAAATTGAATGTATTGGAGTTAAAGTTGATTTTCCGCTTACTTCCTTTGTAAAATCTCTTTACCCTAGTTATTCACACTACTTGGAATCTCTCCAAGCTTGTGGGAAATTAAAAGATATATATTTTGACAAATTAGTAGGGAAAATTGCAGAAAGAGAGAAAGATATTGGCAATAAATAAGCATCACATATTTGTAATACCGAAACCCTATGTCTTGCTCAAAAAGACCAAAAAAATCATGAGGAATCTTCCAGAAATACTAGACATAATAGAGGTATGAAGAATTATAGAGGCAGGTGGGGCAGAAATATTCAGGGAGATAGGATGTGAAATGAAAAACAAAGAAATTTTTCTCATAAACAAGCTATAGTTTTAGATGTGGAAAACTTGGACATACTGCTGCAAATTGTAGAATTCCCTGGGATGAAATTAATGAAAAAAATAATTTCTTGAAAAGATAGATCATAGAATTCCAGAGAGAGGACAGTCTTCTGAGAATGCACATTATGTTGTCACACATTGTAATTTCCACATGGAAGATGTTTTTAGTACTTCTTTTGCTTCATGGTATGACAATTGGGTTCTAGACATAGGTGCCACATGTGATATGACATTTCAAAGAGATTTTCTTGATTAATTCAGTGATAATATTGACGCAGTAGTTTATTTTGCTAATAATTCCCAAATCAAACCATCGGGGATTGGTTCAATTCCGTTAAAAATTCCTAGACTTCCAAATTATATTTTGAATGATGTTCTTTTCATTCTGCAGTTCTAAAGAAATTTTTTATCTCTTATACAAATATGATAGAAGGGACATTCTATTCACATATTTGATGGTAAAGTAGAAATTAGAAGAGAAACTAACAATAAAACTATAATGTCTAGTGTGGAAGAAGATAAATTATTGAAGTTGCATGGTATGCTGTCTGTTGCATTGAACACAACTTATTTGGTTCAACAAAATGACACTCTTTCATATTCTTTATTATGGCATGCATGCTTCGATCATGTTAATTATGAAAGTATTCATATTATGAAACAACAGGGGATTAAGGGACTTCCAATAGTTCTCACAAAATTGACCCCATGTAATGCTTGTATATTGGGCAAGCATCACAAATAGTCCTTTCAGAATTCTAAGTCTAGAGCTACAAGAGAATTAAGTGTCATAAAATCTCACTTATGTGGTCCAATGCCTCTACCAACTGCAAATGGAAATAAATACATACTCACTTTTAATGATGATTATTCGAGGATGTACTAGGTTTATCTGCTTCAAGAAAAATCACAAGTTTTTTATGTGTTTAAGAAATTTCATCTCTTGACAACAAATGACACACAAAATACTATTGATACTATAAGGACTGATAATGGAGGAGAATATACTTGACATTCTTTTGAAGCATATTTGCAAGAAAATGGCATCAAACACCAGACGACAATACCATATAATCCAGAACAAAATGTTGTTGCTAAAAGAATGAACTGAACATTTATTAATATGGTAAGGTCAATGATGTTTTTTAAGAATGTAAAATTAATGTTTTGGGGAGAAGTTGTGCTCTGTGCGGCATACATTAGAAATCGATGCCTTTCCTCTGTCATTAACAACAGAACTCCATATGAAATTTTGTATAGTCGTCTTCTTTCTATTAAACATTTCCGAATTTTCGGTTCTGAATGTTATGCTTTGATTCCTAAACATCAGAGGAATAAGCTAAGTGAAAAAAAGAAGAAAATTCATATTTTTAGGGTATTCCATGAATTCCAGGGCATACGAATTATATGATGAAGTGAACAGAGAGTTTATTTTTTCAAGAGATGTAACTTTTATTTGAAACTGATAAAGATTCCCTCACTGTTGAGAGACAACTTAATCAGATAAAAAGGTTTGTGCCTCAAAAGTTTTATTATGAATCCGATAATATATTTCCCCATCCTGAAGGGGGGATTCATATATTAGATCAGTTTGTGGAGTTTCCTTCTCTGAATGATGAGAAATTGGTTGATGATTATAATTTCGTTGTTGTCGATGAGAAATTAGTTGATGCAAGAGTTTCTATAGAAACAATGATAGGAATGGCAATAACTGAGCGAGATGAGGAAGTTGAGTAACTTCCTAAAAAACTTCCTACACAACCTTTACGAAGTTCAACCCATATTCGAACATTTCCAAAGAAATATGATGAGTTTAAGGCTAGAAGTTCCTCACGTAAATATTATCATAGTGAATTTTATTTTTGTGTGGATTGTCAACCTACTTTCTCTGAAGAAGCTGTTAGTTATGAACAGTGGAAAGATACAATGAAAAAGGAATATGATGCTTTCATAACAAATGGCACATGGAGGTTTGTGGATCCTCTTGCTGGCCTTAAACCTATTGGTTGAAAATGGATTTATAAAACTAAGTTTAAAGTTGATGGTTTGCTATACAAGTACAAAGAAAGACTTTTAGCGAAGGGATATGCACTGAAAGATGGTATGGATTGTACATAGAATTTTGATCCTAAAGCTAAATGGGGCACTATTAGATCTTTGTTTGTTATTGCAGCTCAGAAATAATGGAAAATTCATCATATGGATGTCAAAAATTTTGTTTTAAATGGAGCTTTGCAAGAATATGTTTACATGTTTCAACTAGAAGGTTTTTCCATTAAAGGGAAAGAACAAAAGGTTTGCAAACTAATGAAGTCTTTGTATGGCTTGAAAGAAGTGCCACGAGCATGGTATGAGAAGCTAAATGAACATCTTCTTAATTTAAACTATAAACATTTTGACCTAGATGATGCAACTCTTTTTGTTAATAAAGTTGGAAGATCAGTTGCATATCTAGTTGTATATGTTGATGATTTGATGATCACAAGAAACAATGATGAATACATATCGTTTATAAAGAAGGAATTGAAAAAGGTTTTTGATATGACAGATTTAGCTTTAATTAATTATTATCTTGGAATTGAAGTTAATAAAAAACCACAACATATTTTCATCTCTTAGAAGAAATATGTTCATTGGGGAAAATGTGAAGTTGGGAAACACTATTTTCCCTTTTTTGACGTTGAAAATTGTAATTTTCTATGTTTTTTTAACTTCAACCCCACTAAACTCATATCTTCAATGCAAATTATGCTTTGACATAAAAATGAGATTTGTATAGAATTGTCTTACCTCCATACTCATATTTAAAAAAAAATAAAAATTGACATATAAATGGGTAAATTTTTTTTTACTAACTGCATATACTTGAAATTTTTAGGGAAACATAAATAGTCACTTTTTTAACCCTATTTTTTTTAGGGAAGGTTATTCATTTTTTGGAAATAAACCATATCATCACAATATACATAGATTGCAATAGTGCACTGACTATTTTTCGGTAATTTTCAGATTAAATCACTATTTTTTATTATTTTTTGAAATGGACGAAGACAAAAAAACGGTGATGTTTGAATACATTTTATGAGCCCTAGATTTTCTTTTCAATGTGATCATCAATAAGAATAATGATACTACCCTTTTGAAGAAGACAGGGAGAGGAATTGCAATATGGTTTTTCTGATTTTTTTGGTGTTGCCATTTTAAGGTTATTAAATTTTCATTCAGTGCAATTTTCAGAACAATGAAATCCCACGGTGACATAGTTTAGTATAAAATTAATAACAAACTGAAATTTTTAATGAAAATCCATGAACCTTAAATCATTAGAAACTAGGTTCAGAGATGAATCTAATGGTACTAGGTCCAAAAGATAACATTTTGCTTTTGTAGGTGTTTCGCCCCTCCAAATTTGCAGGTTCATGAAAACTGCAAATTTTTTTGGGTTTTTCGTTGACCAGAAACTCTCGGCTGAGATAATTTCTCAGGCGAGACATTTATTAAAATATCAACTGAGAAATTTCAAACTCTCGACCGATAGTTTAAACCACCACAGGTTACATTTAACCGTGCAGCTAAACTCTCGGCCAAAAGTTTTACAAACTCTCGGCCGAGAGTTTGTGCCCGAGAGTTTACCCAAGGCCGACTCTCAGATGAGAGTTTTATAACTCTAGGATGAGAGTTTTATAAACTCTAAGATGAAATTTTTATATAAAACTGTCGTCTGAGAGTTTAATAAACTATCAAGATTTATTTATTTCTCCAAAATTCAATCTTTGATCGTTTACATATTACACATCCCCTTGTAATCTATATTTTGTTTTCTAAATATTTTGAAATTTTCAACATGTGGTATGGAAAACATTCTTATACACTATTTTTTAGGCCATTTCCCTTTACTTGGAAGTTTCTATTTTAATTTCTTTTGGAAACATTTTTATGACTCTTTTCAAGTATCATGAATTTTCTTATTCATAATTGTATTTCTAAATAGTATAATATATAAATCTAACATGAATAATGTATGTTATTACTTTTAATAATAGTTTCCTCATGAATCATCATTTAAATATCAAATAGTTTAAATATTTTTTCTCTATTATTATTATAATCCAACCTCATGGGCATGGGTGGATTAAACTAGAAAGTGTTCTCTTCCATGTGTTGTACAACTTGTCATTGTCATCCTTAAAACTCTTTTTTACTAAGATATAACCACACCATATAACCAAATTTGCATTAGTGGGTTGTTTCATGTTGATCATGATTCTCCATATAACAATTTTAGGTTATGTGTAGGTTCTTGCACTTCCAATGGATTTCTCAAATCTTGATTGTGACCTTAACAATTCTTGCCTTCATAATTACCATTTGTAAATGGGTTTTTAGCAAATATAAACAACAACCAATTAAAAGGAATTTTTTTTATGATCATTTTCAAGTGTCATGAATTTTTCTACGCAATATTGTACTTTAAAATAGTATAACCTATGGATCTAACACCAAACATGCTACTACTCCTAATAATGGATTTTCAAGGTCATCATCAATCATCATGTAAATCTCAAAAATTTTTACCCTTCTTTCTTTCCATTAATAATGTCAAAAATATTCATAAAGGTGTGTTTAGCTATGAATTAATTCTTATGTTAGAAAGTTTCTCTAGTAATGGATTTCACACTTTTATATTAAGAGATAGTTATCCCACCGCTTGTAGCAATAAATCCAAAATTTTTTAGATGAAATTAATATTTCCAAAGGAAATCAACTCAACTCTCATCAATTTTTCAATATAGATGAAGAGAAATGGTTTGGTAAATTTCAAATTTAAGGAGAAATTTTATTCAAACTAGTTTATAGAGCAATTGATAGCTTCAACAAATTATCCTAATTTTTAAAATTGGAAGAAGGATTAGCTTTATTCTTTTATATTTTATTGATGGGGCATAAAATTGGAATCATAACAAATAGAGGCATATGTAATTTCGAAAGGGTTTAAAATCACTAAAGGAATAAGAATGAATTCAATCATTATGATTAATGACTCTAGGAGCAGTGTCATTCATATGATTAAACAACCATTACCCATAGGAAAATTTATAGCATGAATTACACATGGATGTAGATAACAATAAGGCATATATTCACCAAAATTCAATGCTACCATGTCTTGCAAGAACATAATGAAGACAAAAATTGGTGAGAAAATTCAAATTTAGAATAAAAATAGGGGGAGATTAAGGTTAATGGTGTATTATTTCACCAATTTATCCCCTAATTATTGTATATTTGAAACATATTTTGTTGGTACTATAACATATGGTTTAAAATTACTAAAGGAATAAGAATGAATTTAATGTGAAATGTGAAATGTTTCTATGTTTAAATCATAGAAACATGTCAAGTGTGTTTAAAGGATTTGGCCTCAACCATTAACCATAACATTAATATCCTTACATGAAATACGTATATCTACAATAAAAACATCTACCAACTATATATTAAAACATTTATGGTTCTCTAGAAAGGGTATATGATCCATCGATCACATAGTAGAAAAATTGATCGCATCCACCAATAGATATATTAGAGTATAAATTCACTGAATGCCACATAATAGAGTAGAAAACAATTGAAAACGTCTAATAATTAACTGTCATGAGCTATAATAATTTAAAAGTATTATTTGTGGCTTGGGTTTAACCGCCATGAGCTATAGTAATGTAAGATATTTATTTTTAGGGTTTCACTACCACCTATGTGGATTCCTTAATTGGCCCATATCCTTGTCCAATCCCACCATATTGTTGTCCATATAACAACATCTGTAGGAAAAGAGTTTTATAAATATAGGACAAGAGTTTTATAACTCTAGGATGAGATTTTTATAAAATTTAGTACGAGAGTTTACCTGAGAGTTTATTTCAATAAAACTCTCGGACGAGAAAATACTTAACTCTCATTCGAGAGTATTTTAACTCCTATCAAGCCGAATCAAATCTCTCAGGCGAAACATTAAAAATCTATTTAATCCGGATTTATGCATGAACATAACAGAATAAACATATAACCAAAAATACAGAGATGCAGTGGAAATAACACTTCATTTCATTAATATCAAAGAACTAAAATTTGCTTACACACAGAATGGAAATAAAACTAGCTAGGGCGTTGGTAGCTATCTCTGAGAAGAGATGTGGTGGCTACAGGTCTCTGAACTGAGTTACAATGAGGCTTGAGGGCATATTTATTATTTAGAAACAATGAAAAATCCTAAATAGCCAAAACCCTAAGCCTAGGAGATGAAGCGCCAAAACTATGGGCCCCGTTTGGGTAAATTGGTGTTTCAACTTCCCAGGGGCGTAACTTTGGCATACGATCTCTGTTTGATGCGTACCATACCTCGTTAGAAAGATATATCTGAGGAATAAAAATTTGGAACAAGAAAAATGGGTCCGTGGACACATGTTGCTCTCTTTTTTCCCAAAAAACGTCGTTTAGGGCCTCAAAACGGCTCTGGAAGTTCAAGACCCGAAAAACTAATAAAAATAGTAAACTGTGCCGAAACTGAAAAACTGAAAGAGACAATGGTGGAGCCCCAAGTGGAATAGGTGGGTGACCACCAATATCCACTTGGATCATTCCTCCCCCCTTAGGATGCAATGGTCCCCATTGCATTAAGTTCCTCCATGAGATGAGGAAATTTCTACTGAACTTGGTCCCTGGTGAACCACTTTCCTTGGTGCAGGAGTTGGCCAGCTTTGACAACCCGATATAGTTGGATTTTCTGTTGGCGAGTGTTCTTCATTTACATGTCCATGATACAATCTGTGGTGGCCTGTTCCATGCAGTCTGGATTTAACTCTGTTGGTGTGAGTTGTTCTGCAATGTCTGAGGTGTCCAGTAGCGATGGGAAGTAAGGACAAAGGTGATCCACATTGAAGACTGGGTGCAGAGCAAGAAATGGTGGAATACTGAGCTCGAAGGCATTGTTCCCTACAACCTTGGTGATGGTGTATGGCCCATATCAGAGCGGGAAAAGCTTGCGGTGGGGTCTAGTGAGGTGCTCCTTCTGCAAATGTAGCCATACTTTGTCGCCCACCTGGAAGTTGTGTGGCACCCGGTGTTGATCATGGCGTTGCTTGTACTTGGCATTTGCTCTATCTAATATATCATGAACCTATTAGCGGATGTGTTGAATGCGCTCGATGAAGCTACTTGCTTTGTCAACTTCAGACTGGACATGAGCTGAATCGGCCTAAGTAGCTGCAAATGGCATGGCTACGTCAATGGGACATAGTGGCTGGAATCCCAAGCCCACCTGAAAGGGGCTATGGCCGATTGAACTGTGGAGAGCCCGTTTATAACTATGTTGTACATAAGGGAGGCTCTCGTCCCATGTGCGTGGATGCTTTGAATTGTGCATGTGCAAAATGTGTACAATCATTCTGTTGACGACCTCTGTCTGGCCATCTGTTTGGGGATGGAAGGCTGTGGACTTGGTGAGGTTGGTATCCAACATTGACCAGAGGCTGGACCAAAATGTGTTGAGGAACCTGGTATCCCGATCTGATATGATAGACTATGGGATCCCAAAGTGCACCCACACTCGTTCAAAGAAGAGTTTAGCAGTGGCTTCTACTGTGATATTCTTCTTACATGCCACCATAATGGTCATCTTCGACAATCTGTCGATGACCACGAAAACACAATCATTTCCCTACTTAGTAGAAGGTAGGCCTGACATGTAATCCATGGAGATGGATTCCCAAGGTTGACTAGGGGTAGGTATAGGAGTATATAGGCCTTGCTTCTTGATGGTCGGTTTGGCAATGGCACAAGCATTGCAGGATCTGATGTGCTTCTCAACATCCTTTCAAAGGTTCGTCCAATAGAAATACTTCTACGGGATTGCTACTGTTTTCTTGACCTCTAAATTTCGATCGACTCGACTGTAGTGTGCTTCCCATATCATCTTGGCATGCTCTCTTGAAGGAACACAAAGGTGTCCCATGTGACATAAAAGTGCATCTTGGAGGTGAAAATTTGGAACTTGCGTACCCCCCAAGAGTGCCTTGTAAGTGGGGCTGAATTCTGGGTCACTCTCATAGAGAAGCAGCCAATCAGAAGTCTCGTGCCCACAAGAGTTGAGCACAGTGGTGAGCGCCACAATCGGTGGTCAACTAAGGCAGTCTGCAACATGATTGGTGCTACCCTTCTTGTACTTGATGTTCAAATGAAACTATTGCAGATATGTGGACCACTTCTGATGGAAATCATTCTGCAACTTCCCTTGTGTCTGTATGAACTATAGGGGCTAGTGGTCTATGTGGATGATTGTTTCCTTCCCCAAAATTTAATGCTTCCATTGTCGACAAGCTTGAACAATGGAATACATTTCTTTGTCATAAGTGGGATACTTGCAAACTGTGTCAGACAATGTCTCACTGTGAAATGCCACTGGATGTCCCTATTGAGTAAGAACTGCCCCAATAGCATAGTCAGAGGCATCTGTCTCGATATCAAATGGCTATTTCAAGTCTGGTAAAGTGAGCACTGGGCAGAAAAGAGGCGATTTTTCAATTCTGTGAATGCCTTCTATTGAGGTTCCGACCAAAAGAATTTTCTTCTTGCTCCTCCCTTGGTGACTTGACTCAAGGGCCAAGTGATATGAGAGAATCCCAACACGAACCTCTAGTAGAGATTAGCAAGACCCAGAAAGCTACGAAGCTCTGTTATAGTGGTCGGGGCTAGCCAATACCGAATGACTTGGATCTTGGCTGGATCCACATGCACCCCCCTTTCATCAATAATGTATCCCAGATATTGAACCTGGGTCATGCCAAAAGTGCACTTCTCCAAATTGGCACACAACTTGTGTTGCCGCAATGTTTGGAGGACTTGTCGGATGTGGTGAAGGTGCTATTCCCAAGTCTGGCTGAAGATCAGAATGTCATTCAAGTACACCACTACAAATGAGTTGGTGAATGGCCACAAGATGTCTTCCATCATCCTCATGAAGGTTTTGGGAGCATTCGCCATCCCGAAAGGCATGACCAGCATTCGAAAAGGCCTTCCTTGGCTTTGAAGGCAGTCTTCCACACATCAGAGGGTTCAATTGGTACTTGGTGATACCCAGACTTCAGGTCGATCTTGCTGAATTATTTTTCACCTTTGAGTTGGTCCAGAAGGTCATCAATCCGTGGGATTGGGTACCTATTCTGGATAGTGATCTTGTTCAGTGCCCGATAGTCAATACAGAGTCTCCACGTCCCATCCTTCTTCTGTACCAACACAATCGGGCTCCCACAGGGCGATGAACTTGGTCTGATGTGACCTTTCTGCAACAGCTTCTAAATCTGCCTCTTGATTTCATCATTCTCCATAACAGAGCACCAATAGATCAGTTTATTAGGTAGCGGCGCACCTGGGGTCAGATCAATCGGGTGCTTGACCTAACAGTGTAGAGGAACCCCTGTGGGTGAGGTGAATATGTCCCCGTACTCCTCCACAACCTTATCCATTTGTTGTTGTCCTGCAGAGGAGCCCTGTCTGGAGGTCGTGGCCATAGTCTTCTTCTTTCCCTAGGGGCAGATGATCAGGAAAAGGAATTTCCTGGTTTGGGAAATGAGCTTACTGCATTTTTTTGCAGTAACCAAAGAGATAGCGGCAGGAGGTGGTACCTCTGGTATTCTATACAACTTATTTCCCAAAGTAACAGTAACAGCACGAGGTCGAGACTCATACACAGCATGACGCTTCCACAAATATGGTTTTCCTAATAATACATCTGAAACATCAATAGGAGCAATGTCACATAATACCTCGTCCATGAAGGGCTTGATGTTATAGGGAAGGCAACACTGCTGGCTAACGCGGAGATCTCGTCCTTGGTGAAGCCACCCGATGGTGTATGGATGTGGGTGAGCTGTGGTTGGAAAGCCCAACCGCTTCATGGTGTCTGCTGAAATGAGGTTCTTTTGGCTCCCATTGTCAACAATGAACTGTACCGGGGAGCCCTTTACCCACATGTGGGAGTGGAAGAGACGTTCCTCCTCCTCTGGATCTTCCGGTTCCTCCTTCTGGATCTTTGTAGTGGAAACAGTGGCACTAGGCTCCGCATCAATAATCTGTTTCCATTTTTCATTCCCATTTTCAGGTTCTGATTCGGAGTGAGAGCATGCATCTGACTCAGAAGCCCTCATCTCAGCCACTAGCGACTACTTGGCCCGACACTCACTTGTGTTGTGAGTGGAGCTCTTATGGAGCTCACACCACTTTCCCGTGTCCTTCTTTGGCTTTACGGTGATGTTCTTTTCTTGTGGCTTCGATGAGTTGTCTTTAGTTGTCATGCCTTGTCTCTGTACTTTGTTTTGCGGTTTGGAAGCACCTTTCCCTTGCTTTTGATTCGCAGATCCAAAGTCTCGCTTCTTCTTCTTTAATTTCTTCTCAATCTTGGCAGCATACCAGTATGCTGTACTAAGCGAGGAGATGTCAAGGAACTCCATTTCCTCCTAAATGTATCTATGCAGATAGCTGTGATACTTTAGCACCAGATGTTTCTTTGAATCTTTGATACCCAACTTTGTGCGCAGGGTATGGAACAGATTTGTCAGCTCATGTGCATCGTGATCCCTTTGTTTTCGTAGCGTGGTCCATTGTATGTACTTGTTCTCATAGCTCCCCACGAGATATTACTATTCCTTTATGGCATCTCAGAAAGAATTCCAAGTTGAAGCCCTCATCTCAGCCACTAGCGACTGCTTGGCTCGACACTCACTTGTGTTGTGAGTGGAGCTCTTATGGAGCTCACACCACTTTCCCGTGTCCTTCTTTGCGTTTGCGGTGTTGTTATTTTCTTGTGGCTTTGATGAGTTGTCTTTAGCTACCATGCCTTGGCTCTATCGTTTGTTTTGTGGTTTGGAAGCACCTTTCCCTTGCTTTTGATTTGCAGATCCAAAGTCTCACTTCTTCTTCTTGAATTTCTGCTCAATCTTGGCAGCATACCGGTATGTCGTACCAAGCGAGGAGATGTCAAGGAACTCCATTTCCTCCTGAATGTATCTGTGCAGATAGCTGCGATAATTTAGCACCATATTTTTCTCTGAATCTTTGATACCCAACTTTGTGCACAGGGTATGGAACATATTCGTCAGCTCATGCACATCTTGATCCCTTTGTTGTTGCAGCGTGGTCCATTATATGTACTTGTCCTCATAGCTCCTCACGGGATAGTATTGTTCCTTGATGGCGTCTCGAAAAGAATTCCAAGTTGGTACAGCCAAGAACAGAGAGGTTTCTGTCTAGTCCTTGTTCTCACAGTAGGTTTCCCACCAGTCCTTAACATGGGGGGTAGCTTTAAGGAGTGAAAAAATAATCTTCTCCCAGTCTGAAAAGTCATGAACCGAGAAATATCCTTCTAACAGATTCAACCATCTATCTACAGCATCTGCATCTATTTGACCCTCAAATATGGGAATGTAAAAATTTACTTGTACCTTAAAAGGATTCACACCTCTAGAGTGGCTGCTAGATGCAGATGCACCGTCGGTGGGTAGCCGTTGAAGGATCCGGGCAAAGTTATCCATCATCGCGTTCCTTTGTTTTTTGAGGGCCTCCTCGAGAAATATTTTGATAGGATCTCCTGCTCCCTCATCTTTCTTTTCATCCCCCATGGGCATCCGTCGAGGTTTGTGAGGCTGATCTCGCAAACGTTCCACCAGATCGAGCCCTAGCTCCTTATACCCTAACCTCGTTGGAGACATGCAAAGAAGGATCGAGAAAAATCAGACCCCTCTGATACCACTAATCTGGATTTATGCAGGAACACAACAGAATAAACATATAACCATAAATACAGAGATGCGGTGGAAATAACACTTCATTTCATTAATATCAAAGAACTAAAATTTGCTTACACACAGAATGGAAATAAAACTAGCTAGGCCGCTGGTAGCTATCTCTGAGAAGATATGTGGTGGCTACAGGCCTCTGAAATGAGTTACAATGAGGCTCAAGGGCCTATTTATTATTTAAAAACAATGGGAAATCCTAAACATCCAAAACCCTAACCCTAGGAGATGAAGCGCCAAAACTATGGGCCCCATTTGGGTAAATTGGTGTTTCAACTTCCCAGGGGCGTAAATTTGGCATACGATCTTCGTTTGACACATACCATACCTTTTTAGAAATATCTATCCAAGGAATACAAATTTGGAACAAGAAATATTGGTCCATGAACCCATGTTGCTCTCCATTTTCCCAAAAAACGTCGTTTAGGGCCTCAAAACGGCTCCAGAAGTTCAGGACCCAAAAAACTGCTAAAAATAGTAAACTGTGTCGAAACTGAAAAACTGAAAGAGACAATGGTGGAGCCCCAAGTGGAATAGGAGGGTGACCACCAACACCCACCTATATCACTCTTGAATGAGAGTTTTAAAAACTCTCGGTTGAGAAATGGACTTGACTATTTTCTCGGACGAGAAATTAAAAATTTCACCCAAACTCTATCTATCCACCAAAAAGTGTTTCCCAACTTTTGGATTTCACCCTCAACATATATAGTATAACAGAATGTAATCCTGTTGCTACTCCAATGGAGAAAAATTTAAAACTTACTTCCGAAGAAGGAAATTCGTTTGAATATCCAACAAAGTACACACAACTTGTTGGAAGCTTGATTTATTTGTCTATTACTCATCCTAATATAAACTTTGCTGTCAGAATAATTTCTGGGTTTATGCATTATCCTGGCAAGGGGAATTGGGTAGTGAAAAAAGGAGTTGTGAAGTATTTAAAAGGAACTTAGACTTACGGCATCAAATATTCCAAAGTTTAAGACTTCCATCTTGCTAGTTACTAAGATTAAGATTTTGATGGAGATAAAGAAAATGGAGTCTCAACTTCTGAATATTCGATGAATCTTGGATTAGCAACCATCATTTGGATATTTCGCAAGCAATCTTTACCTTCTTATTCTACCATCAAAGACGAATATGTGGCAAAAACTCAAGCCACTAAGGAAATCATTTGGCTTCGCAAAATACTCAAAGATTTGCTGGAGAAACAAAGAACTTCAACTCCTCAATTTGTTAATAGCTCTTCTGCAATTCAGTTGGACATGAATCCAAAGTTTCATGATCAAACCAAACATATCAACACAAAATATAATTTGATTTGACATCAAGTAGAGGCAAAAACAATTCACCTGACACATTTTCCAACTTTTGAACAAATTGTAGATATTTTTACCAAAGCATTAGGGCATGAAAAGTTCCAAAAATTTAGATATTTACTTGGTATGTTAGATGTCCCTTCGAAATAAGGGGGGAAATTTTGTAATTCTATGGGAATCATAAAGGTCCTGTTCAATTAGGTAGTTAGGAAGTTATGAAGTTAGTAGTTAGTGATAACTAATTTCTGAACTAATTTATGAAGTATAAATGTAATCAAATTCATTGAATGAGATACATAAATCACATGTTTATTATTTAACAAGTCACATTGTTATCTGATATATATATTTGTGGGAATTGACAAGTTTAACCATGTTCTTAATCACAAATTATACTGAGAGGGTTCAAAATATAAGATGCACTACATGAAGGGCACTTTGAACACATTTTTTAAAACAATAGAAATCTTTTGTCTTAAACATGCATTTTTTATTTTAGTCATTTCAAATTAAAAGTTAATATCAATTGAATTGTCTTAAATAAAAAATTTAAGACAAAACCTTATCATTTGAAGACAATACTATCTAACATGACTTTAAAAATTGACTCTGATAGTGCACCCTATGTCTACCAGTGTGTAGGCTACTACTGTATCATGCTTATGTCGAGCTTTCTATTTCAGTTATCATTCATGTTTCCAACAATTTGTTGGGCTCTCTGGTTTGGTGGGGTAGCTGACCCTAAAGAATGCGACAACTTTTCTTGGCAAGATTTCTCAAACATCCATCCCTCTTATTTCCCTTCTATCTCTATTTATATGATTAGAGACAACTTGTATGTAATTGCATTTGGCACTACTACACGAAGTGGGATTTTAAGACAAAAGAAATATTTTGTCTTCAAATTTTCGATACTAGGCACTATTAAGAAAGGAAAAAGTAAAGGATTAGGGGTTTGTCTCTATGTTTTTAATGGGTTCTACAAGAAGTAGAGAAATGAAGGCTGGAAAAAACTAATAGGATTTACAACAATAGAGGCCGAGAATAGAGGTGCTTGGTGAGAGGAGTGAAGGAGACAATTTCGTTGAACATGGATAGGCAGTAAATAGTTGGAATAATTTTTGAGGTTTCAATCAATAGTGTTCTAATTTTTGTTCTTTGACTATTTTATTTATTTTGAACTCTACTTCTATATGTTGGTTATTGCTAGCAATACATTTTTGTGTTGAAACTTCTGATGGTAATCAAAAATATCGATTAGATTCAGTTAAATCATGGTGGAGAAAAATTATACAATATCCATAGGTAGAAAATATGCCTACCTAAAAATATCTACGACCAATTTTGCGAGAAGCGCACACCAAGGATAAAATATGGGATTTTGGAAGCATTAGACACAAAATTCACAAGGGAAGTAATTTTGGTTGTATGTGTGGAGGTAGATGGATTAAATGTAGCATACTGGTGCAATTACTGGTGTTGTTTGCTGCAATGCATATAAGCATAATTATGTGAGCTAGATTCAGTTTTTATCCTCATTCTTAATGATACCATGGATCTCTACTCGTTATTTTGTTTCTTGATACACTAGTAAAAATCTACTTTCCACTCTAGTTGTTGGTATACTCTGTGGTATATCTCAGATACACTAACTGGTTGTTTAAATTTTATTTCTTCTGAACATTTTCTCTTATGGATCTTCCTTCTCCTTTCCTAGTTTGGGAATGGTCAATCAAGGGATTTTCGAGGATCTTATCAGCTACCTCTTGTTATTCTCCATGGTTTATCTCAAACACACTCACTTTTTGTTTTACAGGGTATTTCTTCTGAACTTTTCCTCCTACTCCTCTTTGGGTTGGGATTGGTTGATAGGAGGATCTCCACGTATATTTACTGTTACATAAGAGAATTAATTTTCATTGGTGGATTTGGTAACATACTCGAATTAATAGTAAATTTACCCATCCATACATGGACTTATATTATTGGATTCAGCCTTTAATTATATCACCTAATTAATATAATGAAATAGGCATAAGGTTGATTATAAATATTCTATGACCTTCCCATATACTACTAGTTCCACTCTCGAGTATTTTTCGAATTCCATCTTTGCTTTCCCATTTAGCCTAAATTCGAAGGACGTTATATGTATACACATAATAGTGTTCCACTTAATTCAAATTTCTTAGTTGAACTCATACTCGTTGATACGTATAGGAATTTCTCATCATATATATAAACCCTTAACGTATACTTACTTAGGACATTGATCCTACTTACTACCTTAGACTTGTCACATTTATTTCGATACCTTTTTTGACATATTACGTTGATACACATATTGATTTTTCAATCTTTAAAAATTAAATTATTAACCAAATGTGCAATGTATTGATTTTCTGCAATCGTTATTGGGATTTGATTATATTGTATTTGTAACATCACGACAGATTATTTATGACATTTCTCTGTTCGAGAACTTCACTTATTAGTGGCAGTAATTCATGAATTAACTCAATCACAAGGCCTCTTTGATATTTGTAATTTGTTGTGGGATGGATTATTGCAACATTTACGGTGAAGATTGATTCGTATAGTTTACCTCCACGTATGTGTTTGGTTTTGTGAAGGTTTTTTTTTTCTGAATAAGACCAATTCTATTAAGATAAGAAATGTATATTACAATCAAGCTTGCATGAAATCAAAACAGAGAAGCATGGGAGTCGTAGGTGATAGGCTATCAACCTCATTCCTGATAGAAAATCAGGCAATGAGCAAAACAAAACACAGGAATACAAAAAAGCTGGCTCTGAGCAAAGGAATCTACCCAGAGTGGGTGGTTACTGCCACACAACATTTCTTGCCTTTTTTCTTGCTTACTTTGACCCAGCCAGTGGATTTTGGATGAGCCATAACAAGTTTTAGACTATTCTTCTCTGGTGGCGGAATATCCTTGTCAGAATTTGAAGACGAAGATACATGAGAACGTTTCTGAGAGATTGGCGGGGCAGAGGGGACTGCCGGGCTAACCGAGGGAGTGTCCAGCAGAATCTCATCATTCTGCCCATCTACTACAAATTCCTTCTCATCCGAACTAGAGGAATCTGTGTCATCCATAGGAGGGGGAGGGACACAGGGATTCCAGCTCTTGGATTTGGGTTTGTGATTCATATTCTTCTTTTTGTCGAGGAACTGGGAACATGTACTCTGGAGGTGCCCCGTTTGATGACAATGTCAGCAACAGAAGGCTATATTTTCATAATCCAAGGTTTGTGTCCAGTGGAAATCTCCAATATTAAGGTTGATCTGATCCGGCAGTCCTTTGTTGATATCTATTTCTGCACATATTATGTCGTAGGTGTAGAGTCCATTTTCCTTTCTTGAGGAGTCTGTAGCTAGATAGCATCCTAAGGTGTCTCCAATGGCTAAGAAGACAGAGATATGCCATAGATGTGCTTGAAGATTCAGGAGCCGAACCCAAATGGGAAGCTTGGTGATGACAACTGTAGAAGGGTCGAAGTCTGGAAACCAAGGGGTGAGGAAAAGTCCAGCCGAACCCCAGAACCCAGGGCCTCCCATTAAGGCCTTATGGTAGTCTTAATTTAAGTCAAAAGCCATGATGAAGAATCATTTTGAACATAAGAAGATCTTGCTTCTTTTATTCCAATTGGTATGGATCCATTGGTATAGATCTGATGTGCAAGGCCATAGCCGATTAAATCTACATATGATTGCGGATTCTACAAAAAACTGGTAGCGTTCGTCAATCTCAATATGAGAGAAATTGATTGTAGGAACTTCCTCTGATTTATCTACCAAAAATGGCTTTGGATCCATAGTTGTTTGAGCTGCTTTCGAAGAGGCCCGAGGGTGGGCAACGTCTTTGCGGATTACATCTTTAAAAGAGAAAGAAAGGGCAGAGGAGGTCTGCCCTATGGAACCACCTCTTAAACGAAAGGTAGCCATAATAGAAGTGTCCTTTTGAATGTTGTAATAGAAGAGGGGAAGGGTGTTCATAAGTTGCTTACCCTTATATAGCAATCTCAGGTAAACGGAGGGGATCCCCAGCCAGCATTCGAGTTTTTGCAGAAGATTCTGCACAAGATTTGTTGCACACACCCATTGCATTATCGTCTTGCCCGAGGGTGTGACTTGGATCTAAAATGCAAGTGCTTCTTCTGGCAGATCTGGCTAGTTCAAAAAAGAAACCTGCTTCCAGGAAACAGTGGGCAGATCCATGTCCAAATTCGCCAGGCTTTGAGCAATGGCCAAAACAGGACGAGGAGCACAGACACAATCGGTGTGTATTCCCATCCTTGGTGCCTTTGCAGGCCTATCTAGTGGGTTCGATAAGTAGATCCGATGCTTGCGTATGCCCGATAAGAGATCTTTGTGATCTTCAGGGTTGCTCCTATTTGCAATGTGAGCAACTGTAAAAGTGGCAGCTTTAAAGCCAACTGGAGCCCTTGCCAAGAAAGTAGCCACCTAGACGATGACATCATTTATGCCAAGGGGAGCCCTTTGCATAGGATTGCTAACCTTCAGATTCAAGTCTGCAACCCAGTCAATGAGTATTGCCATCGTTGGTGTCTCTGCAAGCCAATTTAGCAGGTTCGAGGGCCAGATCCATTCCTGGCTTACTGCTAAGGTGAGATCATAGGAGTCTCCAGAGTAAGTCTTTTTTGCATTGTGAGAAGCCATGAAGGCAGTGTCTCCAAAGCCCTCTGGGTCATTTGTAGGGTGTGGAGTCGCCTAGACGGTGGTGTCATCTCTTCCTTGGACATCCCTGTGTAGAAGCTTGCAATCTAGCAGATTCATGTTTGCGATTTGGTTCATGAGAAGAAGGTGGCTAGCCCTATGAGAGGTTGAGCTGGTGCAAACCAGCGAAGAAACGCTGAAAACCCTAGTCATATTTTGTAAAACAATCCTAGGGTATGGAATACCAGTCCTCTACTTGTTCATGCCTTCATGGCCAATATTGGGCCACAAAAATTTCTTGGTTTTGTGAAGGTTGATTAGGGTTCCGGTTTCATTTTTTTTCAATACGTCACATGAGTCTCGGCTTTGGCTCCTCCTCCAATCCCTTACGGTAGTTTGTAGCCCCTCCTTCCTAGCTTTCAAGAAACAACACCTGCTGGCAAGATTTTATTCCATGTTTATTTTTACAGCTACCATTCTTATACGATTTGAATTTCAAAGTCTGGTTATTCTCTATTGAATTAATTTTCATTTTTTGTGTATGATTGCAGAGGTTGGTTATATCCTTAATCATTCATGAGGAATGTCATTTTATTTAAAACTTACAGGTAATACTTTTATGAAAACTTTGTTATATGAGGAATGGTCCTATATCCATTATTTTGGTCCATACAACACTGCATTTCTTTTTAAGAGAAATTGTCTTCAATTAGTTTTTTCATCTTTTTCCATGAATTCCATGAGGAATTTTTGAATTTTTGTTATCGTTTATAACAAAGACACACTACCTCTGTTTTGGAGGCATCTCTCTAAGTTATCGACACAGTGACTTCATGGCATGAGATGGGTTTTCATTTTATTATGAAATCACATAGTTTTTACAATGATAGGTTTTGATTTAATTTCAATCCTTTTATTGTTGAAGTTTATGAAATCGATTTGCCCCAAATTTATTTATATATTATCACGACACTTGGTTGTCATATATTTATTATTAATGAATTTGTTATCTCTATTGGGTTTTTTCTTAAATAAGCACCCTCTTCACCTCGTATTTTTTTTCTATTCTCATATTTCTAAGAATTTCACACAGAACATATATGGGTAATACCACCATTTATTTATTCAATTATATTTCCTTTTCCTCCACAATGAATACATGATTCTTAATTGCAATCATTCGTTGAATAGTATAGCATAGTGTGTTATATCTATGCAATCATTTTTCCTCAACAATATTAGAATGGTTACTTGTCACTGTAACCCTACTGTCGGAAACAAATTTTAAATTAGAGGTAAATTTTATTATATTCCATGACATATAGACTTGCACTTCAGTTAGTGCATTCTATTTCATTTTCTTCATACTATACCTCTGTCACGTATGAATTCAACTATCATCTTAGATTTTAGATTTAGATTTTTACCTCCCTTTACATTTTTAATCCCAATTCTTCCATGTATATATATACATAGATATATAATTAGAATATTCTGTATATTTTACAAAATTCTATTTTAATTTTATTTAATTGTATTTTTATTTAATTATTCAGTAAATTGTTATATAAGAGAGTTGAAATTATCTTCATAATTATAAATGGTTATTTTATTAATTTCATCAAATTAATAAAATAATTAAATTGTGGAGGGACTCATGCACTTTCCACAATATTTTTACAGAATCACAGTTCATACCCAGTCTATCAGGTTTCAGGTACCTTCCTCTTCATGTTCTCATACATCTTCCACATTTTTTTCTTGTTCATTTACATACATGAAATCATTCAATTATATTTATGTATACAAGAATGATTCCACTATTGATAATGTGATAACATGGTAATAATTCTTTTCCAAATGCCTTAGAAAATTTCTTGTAATAATTGTGTTTATTGTATACATATATATACTAACCTTTGTATATGTTATTTTTATGTAGGTATTCTCTTTCTTCTATGTAGAGGTTTGTCAATATCATCTATATAATTTATTCTCCTGAATTCAGAGCTATGCCCCGATTTATAATTTTTTTTGTAATTATTTATATATTGCCAAGGACTTTGTCAAGAAATTATGACAGTTTTTAATGATAACTCTCATGGATAGTATTATTTTTATGTTATGTTTGTAATGATAAACATTCATATTTATAGATCATTAGCAATGTATCACTACTTCATTGAAATATTTTTTTTGTATTGTCCTCTAGTACTTTATTATGTATTGCACATTTATTTTCTTATTCAATAGAAAATGAATGACTACAAGTAACCCTCTCGTGAATACATAGCAGAGTTTTTAATTTTAATTTGTACCATCATAATTTCTATTGGATTGACAATTATTACCTTCTGTACATACATTTCTATTCAGTGGTTTATTACACATTAATTAAATACATCATTTTTTGTACCTCGTTTCGACATGTATTAATATAATTTATGTGCATAATAATTAGATGTTTAAAACCTAACATTAGATTTAAACCCTACAACTTGGGTTTAGACATTTTGTATGTTGGTTTACTAATTACCATTGTTCATGTAACTATACAGATCTAACTATATCTAATATAGTATGTCCTGTTAAATACATGAGACTATATAAATCAGAATTCTACACAGTAGAATAATTCAGGAAAGCTAATATTCCACCTCTTCTAACTGAATCATAAATTAATACAGGAAGATAAATTCCAACTTTCCAACATGAATAATCATTAATCTAACTTTCGTTAACACCAAAAATTTCATAATACAAAACTAAATTACTTGTGCATACCAATTTTGGTAAGACTATTTTCCACACAGCCTTGAGCTTTCTCTCCATAGCTGTCGCCGAACAGAGACCAATTCCTCTAAAGTGTAGATAAACTATTGTCTACCTAGGAATGGATTATTTAAGCTTGATTTCCCTTCAGCATGTATCCATAACGGGGCATAGTTAAATCAGGATGTTATTTTCCTTTTCGCCTATGATTTACTTTTGCTTTTTTCCAAAAAAAGTACTTTAAAAGTAGTTCTTTCCTCTTTATAGTTTTATTTCACCTATTCTCAGTAACTTTCCACTTTACTAAGGTATCGTTTATATTTTTATCACCAATATAATATTTTTAATTTATTTTATTTTCTTGGAGAATTTTTGGATAATTTTGGAAAGTCTTCGGATTTAATTCGATCCTCATGGATTTAAAATCCCGGTCTCCAATATACTCTAGTATTTGCACAATAATTAAAATTCCACATTTATAAAATTTAAAAAATATAATATATCCACAAATATTGTTTTCCTTTAGGTCCACTTAACCTTTAGGATTTTCAAATGTCTAATAAACTCAGTAAAAATAGGGATATTACATATTCCCCCTCTAAAACAAAACACCATCCTTGGTGTTGTAAAATATCAATTCACTTTTCAAACAATAATGGCTATTTTTCTTTCATTTCATCTTCTTGCTCCCAAGTAGCTTCTTAAGGTGTAAAGTTCCTCCACTCAACTTTCACCCTATCTACCATCCTATTCTGGAGCTAGATTCCTTCCCATACCAGTATACGAAGGGGTTCTGGACTAAATTCCCCTTCTATTTCCACTTGTATCACAGTCCAATCAATTACATGAGTAGGATCATGTACATGCTTTTTCAATGCGTAAACACGGAAAACATTATGAACCTTTCTATGAATAGGTAGAGCCAATTTATAAGCTACTGGCCCCACACTTTGTAGAACTTCAAATGGTCCACAGTAGCACGATGCTAACTTAGCACACCTACCTATATATAAGGTACTCTTTTTAGGATTAATCCCCAAATAAACATAGTCTCCCACTTTTAATTCTCTATGATTCTATTTTTTTTGTATACATAGCTCTTTTGTTTGTCTTGAGATGTTTTAATATTTTTATTAATTTTCTTCATTGTTCTTTCCATCTATTGCAATTCATCAGGTCCAATAATTAACTTATCTTCTGGCTAAATCCAATTAAGCAGAGTGTGACACTCCTTGCCATACAATGCTTCAAAAGGACTCATATTTATTGAATCTTGATAACTATTATTGTATGAAAATTATGCTAGATGCATAAAATATTCCCATCTTGTTGGTCTATCCATAACATACATTTGTAACATGTCTTCTGAAATATGGTTGATCCTTTCAATTTTTCCATCTGTTTGAGGATGGTATGCAATACTAAAATTCAATTTGATATCCATTCCTCCAAACAGAGTTGTTCAAAAGGCTGAAGTAAACTTTACATCTTTGTGTCATATAATCATTTTAGGGACACCATGTAGCTTCACAATTTATTTCATAAATACATTAGCTACTTCAGTTGTACCAAAAGTAGATTGCACTGGTAAAAAGTGTAAAACGTTAGTCAATGTGTCTGCAACAGCCATGTTAGAGTCATGTTGATATTTAGTTCTAGGTAATTCAGTGATGAAATATATGGAAACCACTTCCGATTTCCATTCTGGAATAGGTAAAGGATTCAACAATCATGTTGGATGTTGATGTTCCAATTTTACTTGCTGACATTCTAGGCACCTAGCTAGATAATCATCCACATCATTCTTCAACCCTGGCCAAAAAATGTTCTTTCTCAATTATGAAATCAGTTATTTGATAACCAACATGTCCTCCATAAGTTCTTTTATGATGCTCATATAAAATTCCATGTTTTAATGGTGTCACATTTGGAATATACAATCCGTATTTATAATAAATCAACCCCTTATGATTTTTAGTATATCCCTTAACACTAATTTGAGCATTATTCAAGATTTTATAAGCATTCCTACTCAAACCATCTGCAATATTATTTTCCTTTCCTTTAATATGTTTGATTTCCATATCAAACTCATTAAGGAAAGATAACCATCTATCTTGTCTAGCATTTAAATCATGTTGTCTGAAGAAGTATCTCAAACTTATATGATCTGTAATGAGTATGAACTTCTTTCCTAATAGATAATGTCTCCATACCTTCAATGCATGTATCACAACAACTAATTCCAACTCATATACAGTATAATCTTATTCATGTTTCTTTAATTTTCTTGACTCATATGCTATGACTGAATTTTCTTGTAGCAAAATCATTCTGCACATGCATCTGTACATGATACAAAATTATTTTGTTTTATCAACAATCTTAAATATGGGGGAAATTTGTAGTTTAAGTTTTAATTGTTCAAAACTATGTTGACACTTTTTTTCCACTAAAAATTTACTCTCTTTTTCTGTAAATAGGTAATAATATATCCAAAGGTTGAAAATCCTTCTACAAACCTCTGGTACTATCGAGCAATACCAACGAATGATCTAATGGCTGCAACATCAGTAGGTACATGCCAATTCATGATTTGTTGTATTTTCTTTGTGTCTACTGCTAATCCATCCTCTGAAATTACATGACAGAAATAGTGAATTTTGTCCTTGTAAAATTCAAACTTGTTGAGTTTGACATATAACTTATGTTCTATAAGTGTTTGTAGGAAAACCTTGAGATGTTCTTTGTGTTATTATTCGATTTTGGAATATACTATAATCTCATCAATGAACTCTAGAAAAAAAAATTCTACATACTTCTGTAACACATTATTCATTAAAAACATGAATGTAACAGGTGCATTAGTCAGTCCAAAAGGTAGAACTACAAATTCATAGTGTCCATATCTAGTCATAGATGTTTTTTTATTGATGTCTTCATCTTTGATTGTGAGTTAATGATATCCTATTCTTAAATCAATATTTAAGAAGATAATGGCTCATCTCACTTGATCAAATACATCATATATTCTAGGTAGAGGATATGTGTTCTTTATGGTCAATTTATTTCGTTGTCTATATTTTTTGCACCTCCTGAATGTTGCATCTTTCTTTTTAACAAAAAATATTGATGCTCCCCTGATCTGAAAGGACTATACTAGTTTGATGTGCTAAGTGTATTTTTAGTAAATAAACATGTACACTTTGTATCCATTTGTTTGTTTAAGGAATGAGTATTTTAACCATGAAACATAGATGAAATTGTGAGTTTTAAGCATGAAAATAAGCCTAAATAACATTTTACAATAATTTATAATACATAAATAACATCACACATAATTTTTACACAATAGGCATGATGAAGCATTTCACCCCTCCTGGGCTACATCTGCTGGTCCAACTCCCAATGGCATGTCCCTCTTTGTCATTAAGCTCAAAATTACAAAATACATGTGATTACAAGCCTCTAATGGTTGTTTCTCTGCACCAGTGGCTCTAGAATTTTCAAATTAGTCTAGGTAGACTCTTGTTTCACCCAATTTGGTCGAAAATTGATCTCCTTAGCCATTCTCCCACAAAACCTTCACTAATTGTGGAGAATTGTAGTTAACTACAGCTAACCTAGAAAAATCCTAAAATTTAGGGTGGCGCTAAATCCTCCACCAGTTACTAACTATCACATTAACCATTTACACTTAGGGGTGGGGGTGGAAACATGCATACCCCCTTAAACCCCACAGTCATGGTTTAAACTCTTCAATTCCACGTTAATGAGTTTGTAGTGGAACTACACTTGGAGGCAGATTTCTGAACTATCGACTAACCATCAGCTACTGGAGGCATTTCCCATGTGATACCCTTGAATGAAATGTCACGGGTTAATTTCGTGGTTCGGTTGGAATGTTTGAACACCAGAGTATATATTCCACAGTTATGACACTTTAGCATGTCACCATTTTCAATGGGGCCACCGCCGCCCCCCCCCCCCCCCCCCTCGGTTATGAACTTTACAATTCAAACATAGCCATCACTGTAGACATGGTAAGTAACACCTGTAGCCGAGTTGGTCAGAACCCTTGTGGATGTGCCGAAGGTCAAGGGGTCGAACCCCCTGGACTCCAAACAAAATTTTGGTGCACCGTACAAGGGACACGTGGCAGCCTCTAGGCTAGCAACATGTCACCCATCCAATGATCCTCAAAACTTCGTACAAATCCAAATCAACACCCCTAAATGCACCATGAGGCGAAGCCTTACTAGTCTGGAGGAAATGGAATTTTCCCAAAATATTCCACTTTTGCTAACTGTACCTACAAGTTGACTGGGCATCCCAGTCACTCTTTTCACAAAACATTAGTTTTTTAGGAAAATGATCATAACTTGGTATCTCTCCCATAATACATTAGTTTTTTGAAACTTTTACAATGTTGGAATCACAATGACAAGATCTACCTGGTCACCCAGTTTTGGTACAGTTTCGAGCACTTTCAATTTTGAGGAAAATACATGACCTCCTAATCACATATCTCCATTGGGAAGGCTTTGGACCCCAAAAGAATTTAATTACCTGTTCATAAGATGAGGGTACAACTCCCTCACCTTTTCATCTTCCATCCACGTTGCCTTGCTTATTTTATTGCCTTTGAGCCAAACTTGAAGGTAATCGACACTTCCCCTCTTAGATGTTCTTGTCCTCTTGTCAATGATGGAATCCTTCTTGAGCTCATCAAAAAATTCTAGCGATAAATATCTTATAGATCATAATTGAACATCACTCCCTTGATCATTAATTAAAGGAGGCTCATGCAAACGTAAATTTTAAGCATTGACAACTGAATACATTTGCAAATATGAAGGCAAGTCAAGTTGAAATGAATTATTACCAACTTGCTTGATGATCTTGAATGGACCATAGTGAATGGGATTGATTTTCTTACCTTCTCCTTGCATCCTTTATTTGCTTATGTGCAACCATACCTCATCTCCTTTTTGAAACTTGTGATCAACTCTATGTTTGTCATGCCTCTCCTTGTATTTTATTTGACTCTTGTCAAGTTGTTCTTGAACTTGTTGATGAGTAATCTGAATTTTCTGAATGAACTTTCGGGCCTTGTCAATATCATTATTCCTATCAATTGCAATCTCCTTCTCAAAGATGAATTCTCATGACATTTTTGGAAAATACCTAAATATGGCTTTCAATGGTGAAGTATTTGTAGAAGAGTTATTTGTCTAGTTGTACATGTGTTGAATGTAATTCAGTTGTTAATCCCACAACTTTGGATGTTTGCTGCAATATCCTCTCAATAGATGCACAACAGTTCTATTCACCACCTCGGTTTGGCCATCAGTTTGTGGATGAAAAGTAGTACTCTTTGTGAACTATGTGTCCATCATCTTCGAAATATTAGACCAAAAATTCCGAACGAACCTGAAATCCCTGCCACTAACAATAGAAGTTGGAAATCCATAATAAACCCATACATGTTGAAAATAAAGTTCAGTAGTTTGTTCAGCAGTAATGGTTTTCTTACATGGCATAATTATACATATTTTACTGAATCAATCCACAACTACATAAAGATAATCATGTTGTTTTCTTGACATAGGTAGACCTCCAGCAAAGTCCATGGAGACACTGTCCCATGGCCTTGACGGAACCAGTAGTGGCATGTACAACCCAAGATTCTTATTTCTAGGCTTGCTTGTTGCATACATAGAACAACCTCTTATAAAACGTGACACAAGTCTATCTATCATGTGAGGCCAATAGCAATACCTCTATAGATGTGCCACTTTTTTTCTTACCCCAAAGTGTCCAGAAATAAGAGATGAATGAGCCTCTCTCATGAAAATAAGTATCTATCCTTGTGGGATACACAGCTTGCCCAAATGAAACAAAAAACTATTATGCATGTGATAAAAATTTTCCTAAACTTGATTCCCTTCACTCAAACTAGCATACACATCTTGAAAATTAGCATCATGTGCATATTGTTCTATGTATAACTCTCATGTACAATAGAATAAGTTTTAAGTAAAGTAGAAGCACTTATAATTGGCCTTGAAAGCATATCAGCAACTTTATTGAAAATACCTTTCCTGTACCTTATAACCAAATGAAACTTTTGAAGAAATCCCATCCACCAGAAATGTCATGATTGCTGCAATTTTGTTTGTGACTCTGAATGGTGTAATGGTTGGTGATCAGTGTGTATAATTGTCTCTTTACCCATCATGTAGAATTTCCACTTCTTAATGCTTTATACCAACACATACAGATATTTTTCATATTTAGGATAATTAGTTATAGTACCATTCAATGTTTCAGAATAAAAAGTGATAGGCTTACCGTGCTAGAAAAGTACTGCGCCCATGGCATAATCACCAGCATCGGTTTGTATCTCGAATGGTTGTCTCAAATTCGATAATGTGAGGAGTGGAGCTGAAATAACCTTGTATTTTAAAGCTTCAAAAGCTTGATTTTGTTTTCCTCCCAATTGGAATAATTTCTTTAAACTTGTCACTACACGCATAGGAGCTTCTATGGCAAAAAATTTAGCAATAAAATTTCTCCAATACTGAGCTCCACCTAAGAAACTTCTTACCTCAGTTGCTGTTTTGGGAGTGGGAAAATTCAAAATGGCTTCCACTTTATAAGGATTGATTCTCAAATCTCCTCCTCCTATGATGTGTCCTAAATAAACCAGAGAAGTCTTTGCGAACTCACACTTAGAGATCTCAAGAAATAATTTCTCTTTCTTCAAAACATCAAGCACTCTTTTCACATGCAAGACATGTTCTTCTCTTGTTTTGTTGAAAATGAGTATATCATCTAAATACACAATCAAAACTTCATCAAGAAATGGACACAAAACATTATCCATATAATGCATGAAAGTCGCCAGTACATTAAACAAACAAAATGCGTAACCAACCATTTGAAGAGTCCTTGTTTGGTTTTGAATGAAGTCTTCCATATATCACTTTCTGCAATTATTACTTGATGATATCCACTTCCTAAATCTAACTTAGTGAAAAAGAATTCTTCTTTCAGCTGATCAAGCAAATCATTTATCCTTTGGAGTCAATTTTGATTCTTTAAAGTTATCTTGTTCAAAGCTCTGAATTTTACACACATGTGCCAAGTCCCATCTTTCATCAGAATCAAGACTATGATGTGCATCAACTACATCATATAAATCTCATTTCAACTTAGGATCAGAATCCTCAAATGATTCATGATTAACATCGGCTTTATGCTTAATCATTAGAAGAACAAAATTATTATCTAAATTCACTAGCCTCTTTACCTGTCCAGCATTTACCATTGGAATATTTGTCTTCTTGCGATGTGCTCTAACAATGAAGTCCTTGCCATATTTGAATAAATGGTATTTTTTCTCATGGCGATGGAAGTTTGCTTTCCTATCATACAAGTAAGGATATCCCAGCACAATACATATAATATGAAGTGGAATGACATCTAATTCAACTTTGTCAATAAAATGTGCAGTTATTGCAAAAAGAAATATGCACTTCTTTGAAACCTATAAATTTGCATCCTTACAAATCCACCCAAGTCGATATGGTTTTTGATGTGGAACGGTCTCAAGGTTAAGTTTCTTGACCAAATCTCGAGAGATTATATTTTCTTGTGACCCTCTGTCAAACAATGTGTGAATCTTGGTATGTTTGGATATGGCCCTCACATGAAAAAGTTCAATTCTATCTTCTTCATTTGGAGCTTGTATGTGACAGTTTGATGTACTAGTCCTGGGCTTTGTTAAATTTCTTTCACCTTCATGTTCTTCGATCCCATAGTTTTAATTTTAGATTCATCACATGAATCCTCTCCTAAGTCATGTTCAGTTGTATCTGTATTTTTTTTCTTCCCTTTGTTGTTTTTATACTTCGGTCTCTTTTCGGAATGTATTTTCCAACAATTTTTCTCTTCATGGCCTTCTCAATTACAAAAAAAAGTTTTCTCCCTCTTTCTTGACAGATGCATTCCTTTTTCCCTTACCTTTTGAGGTCTTCTCTTTTTTTTTTTCACTTTAAAAGGTTTCTTCCTACCCTCATTAGTAATGTTTTTCCCTCTAGCTTCTAGATGTGTGGCGTGAACACAAACTTCATCTAGACCTATAGGGTTAAGCATAAGAATAATATGTCTTAGGTAGCTATGTAAGCCTCCTATGTACTTGAGCCAAGCATATTGGCTCTAAAAATCTACCCCTAATAAGAGAGTTGTTCCCCTAAATTATTAGGTTTATTCTTGCACATTCTATCCTTTCAGTTGTCTAAAATTTTGCTAGTTCATTGTGGCTTTCTGCACATGAGCTAATGGATAAATTTGTTGTTTTATTGTATTAATGAAATCAGTCCATGATATAAGAATCTTACCATGCTTCTTGATCTCCTCCTTTTTCTTGGCTTCCCACCAAACAAGTGTTACACCTTCCATTCTCAATGAAGCTAGTTGGATTTTGGTATCATCATCATGAAGGTTCTAAATTCTCAAATAGACCTCCAATTGCCTAATCCAATTATCAAGCTTTTCTGCATTGTATTCGCCATTAAACATTGGCAATTCAAACTTAACACCAAGTTTTAGAAAAGGAATTTTATGAGTGTTCTTTGACTTGTGTGACTATTGTATTGAATATGAAGTAGATGATGATGATGAGGGTGAGGATGGTGACTTTCCACTGCCTCCATTTCCTCCATTTCCCTTCTTTTATTTATCTTCATCATTTTGACCTCCTGATGATCCCTGAACTTCCTTGTGAATTTTGGATCCTTCTCCTTCTAGTCTCTCATTCCTTTCTTTATAAAGCACTCTCACCATTTCAGTCATGTCAAGGAATTCTAACCTGAAAACTCTTTATTCCTCTTTGGGATCCACCTCTTCATGGATTTCTTCTTCCTCTGGAGGGATGTTTCATGTTTCTTCTATTAGTTTTGGAGGTGAACTAGGTCATGGAGAATATGGAAATATTTCCCTCCGTTGTTGTGGCTCACTTTGAGACCCTCTTGCTTCCACCGATATTCCTTCTCCTCTCTTAAGCTTAAGACTGGCAAGTATGTGAAAAATTTCAAACAGTTAAAAAAATCTTTGCACACACCAACACTAGAGAATAAAATATAATTCTAATACCAACCTAATATGAAAAGACTGTATTAGTTTGTTGTGCTAAGTGTATTTTCAGTAAATAAACATGTACAATTTGTCTCCATTTGTTTGCTTAAGGAATGAGTATTTTAACCATGAAACGTAGATGAAATTGTGAGTTTGAAGCAATAAAATAAGCCTAAATAACATTGTACAACAATATATAAAAAATAAATAACATCACACGTAATTTTTACATAGTAGGCATGATGAAGCAGTTCACCCATCCTGGGCTACATCTACTAGTCTAGATCCCAATGGCATGTCCCTCTTTGTTATTATTCTCAAAATTGGAAAATACATGTGTTTACAAGCCTCTAATGGTTTTTTTCTCTACACCTGTGGATCCAGAATGCTCAAATTCATCTAGGTAGACTCTTCTTTCACTCAATTTGGTTGAAAATTGACCACCCTAGTCATTTTCCCATTCTCTGCTACAAAACCTCCACTAATTGTCGAGAACTGCAGTTAAATACAGATAATTTGGCCAAAATCCCAAAATTTATGGTGGTGCTAAATCCTCCACCAATTACTAACCGCCACTTTAAACATTTTTTGTTCGAGGTGGGGCTTGCTACATGCCGACCCCCTTAAACCACACAGTCACATTTTAAACTCTTCAATTTCGTGTTATTGAGTTTGGAGTGGAACCAAGGTTGGAGGCGAAGTTCCAAATGGTTGACTAATCATCAGCTAGTGGAGGCATTTCCCATATAATAACCTTGAATTAAATGCCGTGAGGTAAGTTCCCAATTTGGTCAGAATGTTTGAACGTAGGATTATACATGCCATGGTTATGAAACTTTATCATGTGACCATTTTCAATGGAGCCACTGGTGGGTTAAGACCCCTAGCGGTCCCCGCCCCCCCCAAACTGTTGACCTTTACAGTTCAAATAGAACCATCACTCTATACATGGTAAGTGACATTTGTAGTCAAATTGGTCAGAACCCTTGTGGGCGCACCGGAGGTCATGGGGTTAAACCCCCCAGACTCCAAAGAACATTTTTTTCCACCATACAGGGTACACGTGGTAGTCTTCAGACTAGGCACATGTCACCCATCCAATGATCCTCAAAACTTCATACAAATCCAAACCAATGACCCTAAATACACCGTGTGGAAAGGCCTTACCAGTATGGAGGAAATGGAATATTCCCAGACTATTCAATTTTTTCTTACTATACCTACATGCTGACTGGGCATCCTAGTCACTCCTATTAAAAACATCTAGCTGTTTAGGAAAAAGATTAGAACACGGTATCTCCCTCATATGAAATTTCTTTTTCAAACCATTCCTGACACCAAAATTGCAATGATGAGATATACCCAGTCGCTCAGGTTTGGTAAAGTTTCGAACACTTTCAATTTGGACAAAATACATGATCTCCTGATCATCCCCAAGGGGACACAGTTGGTCTGATGTATACTCTATCTAATAACTCTTGTAGTTTCAGTTTTAGTTCTAACAATTCAGGAGTACTCATTTTGTAAGGTGTGGTAGAAAAAGGTGTAGCACCTTGTACCAATTCAATTTAGAATTCAAATTCTCTTTTAGGGGGTATATGGGGAATTTCCTCTGGAAATAGATATTTGAACTCTCTAATTACTGGTAAATTCTCCACAGCTTCATTTTTAGTTTTCCCTCCCAATTCCTCCACTTGTACAACATACACTTGACAACCTTTTCTTGCTGTCCGTTTTAACTATAGTGTAGAAATTTTCCTGATAGTTATGGGTCTTGGTTTTTCTTTCACTATCACAGCTTTTCCCTCACCATCTATACATTGAACTCTTTTATCTATGAAATTAACTATTACTTTCTACTTCTCTAATAAGTCCATTCCCACTAACACATCATATGATCCTAGAGGAAAATTATTTAAATTTAGTTTAGTTTCATACCCATTTTAATTTACAACATTTTTTGATGTTTATGGGTAATTTTTCTTTCTATTCCAGTAGCTAACTGAACTAACCATGCTTGCTGAAATTTTTATGATTTTAATTTTCACTTTTCCACCATCTGAGGAATTATATAGCTTAAATTTTCTCCTGTATGTATAAAACTGAAACAGGTTGTTCAACAATCACACCTTTGATTTCTATCATGGTTGATTGGTGTTGAGCTTGGCGATTTCTATCATAAATTGGGTTTTCATTTTTCTGTGTGAGGACACAGGCCTAGTGTTTTCAACATGGGCTCTGATACGATTTGTAACAAATATAGTTCCCAAAAAAAAAAAAAAATCTACTTATATCATAAATGCTACTTTATATCATAATTGACTTTAATACCTTTCGTCATATTGCGATGTTTCCATTTAATTGTACTTTCTGTTGTGAACTTTTCTCTAACAACTTCTTGTTTGATGAACATAATAAAATTTTAGGATTAATGATCTCGTGAACATGTTAAATGATTTCCCATTTCACTTTCAACCTTGACCGCCCTTGAAGACATCTCTTCAAGTACTTACTTCTATGATAATAGTAATTTTGTTTTATCACTAATTTACTTCCTCATAATTTTATGCATATTTAAGCATTGTTGTTAAAACAACAACTTTCATTTTTATCTTAGAATATTTACCTATATTTTAACATTATACTTGTCCTCAATTCCCTATAATATATATATATATATATATATATATATATATATATATATTCTTCTTCCCTTTATACTACTTATATCACATTGTTTAACCCTCTTGAAAATAATGAGAGTTAATACTAAATTTACCCATCCATACATGGGCTTATAGTATTGGAATCAAACTTTAATTATGTCACCTAATTAATATAATCAAATAGGAATAAGGTTGATTGTAAATATTTTATGACTTTCCCATATACAACTAACTCCACTTTAGAGTATTTTTCGAATTCCATCTTTGATTTCCCACTTAGCCTAAGTTTGAAGGACCTTATATGTATACACATAGTAGCATTCCACTTAATTCAAATTTCTTAGTTGAACTCATACTCGTGGATACATATAGGAAGTTCTCATCATATATATCAACCTTTACCCTATACTAACTTAGGACATTAATCTCAATTACTACCTTACACTTGTCACATTTATTTCGATACCTTTGCTGGAATATTATGTTGATACAGATATTGAGCTATCAATCTTTAATAATTAACTTATTAACCAAATTTGACATGTATTTATTTCCTGCAATTGTTATTGGGATTTGATTATCTTGTATCCGTAACTTCAGGACATATTATTTATGACATTTCTCTGTTCGAGAACTTCACCTTTTAATGGAAGTACTTCGTGAATTAACTCAATGACATGGCCTCTATGATATTTTCTATTTTTTGTGGAATGGATTATTGACACGTTTACCATGAATGTTAATTTGTATCCTTTCACTCCACCTATGCGTTTTGTTTTGCGAAGGAAGATTAGGATTCTGGATTCATTTTCTTTCAATCTATTACATGAGTCTCAGCTTTGGCTCCTCCTCTAGATGCTTATGATGGTTTGCAACCCCTCCTTCCTAGATTTCAAGAGCCGACACTCTCTGGTAATATTTTATTCCACATTTATTTTTACATCTACCAGTGTTCTACGTTCTTGACTTTCAACATCTCCTTATTTTCTGTTGAATTAATTTTTCGTTTTTGGCTGATGGTTACACAGGTTGGTTTTAACCTTAACCATTCACGAGGAATTTCATTTTATTTAAAACTTACAGGTAATAATTTTATGAAACCTTCATTATATCAGTAATGGTTCTATCTGTGTTTATTTTGGTCCATATAGTAGTGCATTTGTTATTACCTTATGTACATATATTTCTATTCAATGGTTTATTACACATTATTTAATACATCATTTTTCTTACCTCCTTTCAACATGCATTAATATAATTTCTGTGCATAATAATTAGATGCTTACAACCTAACAATAGATTTAAACCCTACAACTTGGGTTTATACATTTTGTATGTTGGTTTAATAATTAAAATATTTTATGTAACTATATAGAGCTAGCTATATCTAATATAGTATGTTATGTTAAATGCATCAGACTATATAAATCAAAATTCTACAGAATTTAATAATTTAGAAAAGATAATTTTCCACCTCTTCTAACTAAATCATAAACTAATACAAGAAGATAAATTCCAACTTTCCTACATGAATAATCATTACTCTAACTTTCATTAACACCAGAATTTTAAAATACAAAATTAAATTACTTGTGCATACCAATTTTGGTAAGACTATTTTCCACCCAACATTGGGCTTTCTCTTCACAGCTCCCAGTGAGTAGAGACAAATTCCTCCAAAGTGTATACAACCTCTTGTCTACCCAGGAATGGCTTATTTAAGCATGCTTTCCCTTCACCATGTTTCCATAATTGTGTCTAGTTAAATCAAGATGGTATTTTCCTTTTTTCCTAGGCTTTACTTTTGTTTTTTCCACAAAAATACTTTAAAACTAGTTCTTTCCACTTTCTAGTTTTATTTCACCTCTTCTCAGTAACTTTCCACTTTACTAAGGTATCTTTTAGATTTTTATCTCCAATCTAATATTTTTAATTTATTTTACTTTCTCAAAAGATTTTTGGAGAATTTGGGAAAGTATTTGGATTTAATTCCATCCTCATCGACTTAAAATTGTGGTCTCCGATATGCTCTAGTGTTTTCACAATAATTAAAACTCCATATTTAAAAAATTAAAAAAAATATAATATGTCCACAAATAGTTTTTTTTTCCTTTAGGTCCACTTAACCTTTAGGATTTTCAACTATCTAATAAAAGCAGTAAAAATAGGGATTTTACACAAAAATTTATTAAATAATATTATATTTCAAATGATATCATAAATAATAGTTTACATTAATTTTATAGATCTCAATAAGTTTACATTCGTAAATTTACATATCAATAGTGTACAATCCCAAATAAACTCCACAATGAAAGAGCATCATATCAATGATAAAATCACTTATTTATGCATGTCCAAGCTAGGTACCAAATAGTTATGTCTTGATAACTTATCAATTGTAGAAACAAAATATGAAACTAATTACATATTGTACAATAAAAATCTCAAAGGATTAGCTAACATTCCCCCCCTAATACGAAGGGAAAATTGACATGGTGAGAAACATTCTGAACTTTTCAAACTTTACACGTCCTAGTTCCTTTGTAAATATGTTTGCAATGTGGTCTGAAGTAGGGAAATGTGTCGGATAAATAAATTTGGCCTCTACATAGTGTCGAATCAGGTGATATTTGGTGTTAATATTCTTGCTTTGATCATGCAACCTGGGATTCTTTGCCAGTTCAATTGCAGAAGAATTTTCAATGTGTATTGGATTTGAAGCCATTTGTTTCTCCTGCAAAATATTCAAGTATTTTATGAAGCCAAATGATTTATTTTTTAGTTTCAACTACTACAACACATTTGGCTTCGGTGGTAGAATTAGAAAGAATAGATTTCTTGTGTGATCTCCAATTGATGGCTATTGATCCAAGACTCCTCAAATAACTAGAAGTAGAGACTTCATTCCCCTTATCTCCATGAAAATCAAATTTGAAAATCCGGTGAGATGGAAATTTGAAACTTTGGAATATTTGATGCAATATGTTCGAGTGCCTTTCAGGTACTTGAGCACTCTCTTTGTAGCATTCCAATGAAATTCACATGGCTAATGCATGAACCTAGAAAGTATACCTACAACGAAGGCTATATGAGGTCAAGTAGTAGTAATAAAATAAAAACTTCCAATAAATATCTTGTACTTTGTTGGATCCTCAAATGTACTTCCATACGTGGAAGTAAGTTTCAAATTATACTGCATAAGAGTAGCAACAAGGTTCTAACATTGCATTACAAATCAGTTAAATAGATGTCCAATATACTTCTATAAAAATATATTTAGGTTTTTTATGAAATTCAATACCTAAATAATAATGCAATAAACCTAAATATGTCATGTCAAAAATTTTCATTGACTCTCTGTTAACATACACTATATAGTCATCATTGTTTTCTATAATCATCAAATAATCTAAATAGACAACCAAATATACAACCGACTTTCCAAATTTATTAACATAAAGAGTTGCATCATTGAGATAAAATAACTTATAACTCAACTTGAGAAGGTGTTCAGTTATTTTTTCATACCACGTACGGGATTCATGTTTCATTCCATACAACAAATTTACCAACTTACATACATTTTTCTCTTTACCTTTAATATACGAACCTTCAGACTGAAACATATAAACATCCTCCTTAAAATCACCATTAAAAAACATTATTTCAATGTCTATATGGTGTATCTTAGATCTATTCTAATATGAAAGAGAAAAAGCGTTCTAATTGTGCCTTGTTTTTCAGTGGGAGAAAATGTATCAATGTAGTCAACACCTTCCTTTTGAGCGTAGGATTTTGCTACAAGCCTTGCCTTGTATTTATCAATCAAACCATCTACCTTGTAATTGATCTTATACACCCATTTACAACCAATAGGTTTGGGACCAACTTGAGGATCCACTAACCTTCAAGTTCCATTCTTAATAAGCACATCATACCCATTTTTCATTGCATCTTTCGATTCATCAAAACTAGTAGCTTCTAAAAAATAATTGGGTTCACTAATTATCGAATGATTGAATCCACGGTCATGAGAAACATTACATGAACTCAAAGTAACATTACCATTAAAATAAATTCGTGTTTCAAAATAGTCATACTTTCTTGGAAATCAGTGAAAAGAAGTGTATATTCATAAAGGTTTCTCAAGTAGTTGCGATAGTTTCTCCTCTTGAAAAATGAGCTCAAGAACACGCTCTTCAAGTGAAATTTATGGTCCTATAGAATCATTATTTTCATACAAATTTTCTTCAGCACTAACATTCTCATGAGTCAAAGATGTAGGTACCACAGACTGATCTAGAATGGGAAACCCCCCTTCATTGTGTGCAACATCATTATCAGATTCAAAATAGAACTTCTTAGATGCAAATTTCTCCAAATGAGCCAGTTGTGTATCAACAGTTGTTTTTATTTGATTCAAGGAAAATAACATCTCTTGCAAGAATGAACTTCTTATTCTCCTCCTCAGGCAACTTGTAAGCTTCGAAAGTAGTAGAATATCCCAAGAAAATACATTTACGACTCCTAACACCCAAATTGTTGCACTAATATTTAGGAATTAATGCATAACATAAAGAACCAAAGACTCTAAAATATGGAACAACAAGAAAACAATTATACCAAATTTCATAAGGATATTTATTATTGATGACAAAAGAAGGAAAACGATTATGAATATTAGCTGCACAAAACATTGCTTCTCCCCAAAACATCAACTTAACATTCTTAAAGAACATCATATATTGATCCAGATTTATGCAAGATTTGGGGCCTCAAAATGGCTCTGGAAGTTCAGGACCCACAAAACTATTAAAAATAGTAAGTTGTGTCGAAACTGAAAAAATGAAAGAGACAATGGTGGGGCCCCAAGTGGAATAGGCGGGTGACCACCAATATCCACCTGGATCATTCCTCCCCCCTTAGGAAGCAATGGTCCCCATTGCGTTAAATTCCTCCATGAGATGAGGAAATTTCTGTTGAACTTGGTCCCTAGTGAACCACTTTCCTTGGTGCAGGAGTTGGCTAGCTTTGACAACCCGATACAGTTGGATCTTCTGTTGGCGAGTGTTCTTGATTTGTATGTCCATGATACAATCTATGGTGGCCTGTTCCATGCATTCTGGGTTTAACTCTTTTGGTGTGAGTTGTTCTCCAATGTCAGAGGTGTCCAGTAGAGGTGGGAAGGATGAAGGCGGTCCACATTGAATATTGGGTGCAGACCAAGGAATGGTAGAATACTGAGCTTCAAGGAATTGTTCCCTATAGCCTTGGTGATGGTTTACGACCCGCATCGGAGTAGAAAAATCTTGTGGTGGGGTCCAGTGAGGTGCTCCTTCTGCAAATGTAGCCATACTTTGTCGCCCACCTGGAAGTTGTGTGGCACTCGGTGTTGATCATGGCATTGCTTGTACATAGCATTGCCTCTATCCAATATGTCATTAACCTATTGGTAGATGTGTTGAATGCGTTCGATGAAGCTATATTCTTTGTCAAATTCAGATTGGACATCAATCAAATTGGCCTTAGTAGCCGCAAATGACATGGCTACATCAATGAGACATAGTGGCTGGAATCCCAAGCCCACCTGAAAGGGGATATGTATGACTGGACTATGGAGAGCCTGATTATAATTTTTTTGTAGATAGGGGAAGCTCTTGTCCCATGTACATGGATTATTTGAATTCTACATGTGCAGAATGTGTGCAATCATTTTGTTGACGACCTCTATCTGGCCATCTGTTTGGGGATGGAAAGTTGTGGACTTGGTGAGCTTGGTGTCCAGCATTGACCAGAGGCTGGACCAAAATGTGTTGAGGAACCTGCTATCTTGATCTAATAAGGTAGACTTTGGGATCCAAAATTACACCCACACTTGTTCAAATAAGAGTTTAGAAGTGGCTTTCGCTATGATATTCTTCTTGCAGGCTGCCATAATGGCCATCTTCGAGAATCTTTCGACGACCACGAAAACACAATGATTTCCATGCTTATTAGAAGGCAGGCCTGACATGTAATGCATGGAGATGAATTCCCAAGGTCAACTAGGGGTAGGTAGCGGAGTATATAGGCCTTTCTTCTTGATGGTCGGTTTGGCAATCACATAAGCAGTCTAGGATCTGATGTGCTTCTCGACATCCTTTCGAAGGTTTTCCCAATAGAAATACTTTTGTAGTACTGCTACTATTTTCTCGACCCTGAAATGCCCAGCGACTTGACTGTAGTGTGCTTCCGATATCATCTTGGCACGGTCACCTGAAGGAACACAAAGGTGTCCCAGGTGACCTAAAAGTGCATCTTGGAGGTGAAAATTTGGAACTTGTGTACCCCCCAAGAGTGCCTTGTAAGTGTGGCCGAATTCTGGGTCGCTCTCATAGAGAAGCGGCCAATTAGAAGTCTCATGCCCACAAGAGTTGAGAACGGTGGTGAGCACCACGATTGGTGGTTGCCTAAGGCAGTCTGCAACATTATTGGTGCTACCCTTCTTGTACTTGATGTTCAAATAAAACAGTTGCAGATATGTGGACCAATTCTAATGGTGATCATTCTACAACTTCCCTTGTGTCTGTATGAACTGCAGGGGCCGGTGCTCTGTGTGGATGATTTTTCCCTTCCCTAAAATGTAATACTTCTATTGTCAACAAGCTTGCACAATGGAATACATTTATTTTTCATAAGTGGGATACTTGCGAACTGTGTCAGACAATGTCTCACTGTGATATGCCACTAGATGTCCCTAAGAACTGCCCCAATATCATAGTCAAAGGCATCTGCCTCGATCTCAAATGGTTTTTGTAAGTCTGGTAATGTGAGCACTAGGGCAGAACAGAGGCAATTTTTCAATTCTATGAATGCCTCTGTTGAAGTTTCAACCAAAATATTTTTTCTCTCACTCCTCCCTTGGTTACTTGACTCGAGGGCCAAGTGATATGGGAGAATCCCAACACGAACCTACGATAGAAATTAGCAAGACCTAGAAAGTTGCGAAGCTCTATTATAGTGGTTGGGGCTGGCCAATCCCGAATGACTTGGATCTTGGTTAGATCCACATGCACCCCCCTTTCATTAATAATGTATCCCAGATATTGAACCTAGGTCATGCCAAAAGTGCACTTCTCCAAATTGGCACACAACTTCTATTTCCGCAGTGTTTGGAGGACTTGTCGGAAGTGGTGAAGGTGCTCTTCCCAAGTCTGGCTGAAGATCAGAATGCCATCCAAGTACACCACTACAAATGAGTTGGTGATTGGATGGAAGATGTCGTTCATTACCCACATGAAGGTTGCAGGAGCATTCTTCAACCCGAAATGCATGACCAGCCATTCAAAAAGGCCTTCCTCAGCTTTAAAGGCTGTCTTCAACACATTGGAGGGTTTAATTGGTACCTAGTGATACCTAGATTTCAAGGCGATCTTGCTGAAATATTTTTCACTTTTGAGTTGGTCCAGAAGGTCATCAATCCATGGGATCGGGTACCTATTATGGACAGTGATCTTGTTCAGCACCTGATAGTTTAATATAGAGTATCCACGCCCCATCCTTCTTCTGTAACAAAATGATCGAGCTCCTACAGGGTGATGAACTTGGTCAGATGTGACCTTTCTGTAGCAGTGCCTGAATCTGTCTCTTGATTTCATCGTTTTCCATAACAAAGCATCGATAGATCGGTCCATTGGGTAGTGGCATAGCTAGGGTCAAATCAATTGAGTGCTTGACCTGACAATGTAGAGGAACCTCTGTGGGTGAGATGAAGATGTCCCCATACTCCTCCACAACCTTATCCATTTTTTGTTGTCGTGTATAGGAGCCATGTCCAGAGGTCGTGGCCACAGTTTTCTTCTTGCCTTGGGGGCGGATCATCAGGAAGAAGAATTTTCTTGTTTAGGAAATGAGCTTATTGCATTGTTTGGCAGTAACCAAAGAGACAACAGTAGGAGGTGGTACCTCTGGTATCCTGTACAAATTATTTACCAAAGTAACAATAACAGCGCAAGGCTGAGACTCATATAGAACATGATAATTCCACAAGTATGTTTGTCCTAATAATACATCAGAATCATCAATAGGAGCAATGTCACATAATACCTCATCCGTGAAGGGCTTGATGCTATAGGGAAACCTGCACTACCGGCTGACGCAAAGATCTCTTCCTTGGTGAAGCCACCTGATGGTGTATGGATGTGGGTGAGCTGTGGTTGGCAAGCCCAACCACTTCACGGCATCTGTTGAAATGAGGTTCTTTTGGATCCCATTATCGGCAATGAACTATATCGAGGAGCCCTTTACCCACATCTAGGAGTGGAAGAGACATTCCTCCTCCTCTGGATCTTCTGGTTCCTCCTTCTAGATCTTCGTAGTAGCAACGGTGGCATTGGGCTCCACATCAATAATCTATTTCCCTTTGCCATTGCACTTGTCAGGTTCTGATTCAGAGTCTGAGCATGCATTTGACTCATTAGCCCTCATCTCGGCCACCAGCGACTGCTTGGCCCGACACTCACTTGTGTTGTGAGTGGAGCTATTATGGAAGTCACACCAGTTTTCCATGTTCTTCTTTGGCTTTGTGGTGTTTTTCTTTGATTGTGGCTTCGAAAAATTTTCTTGTGTCGCCATGCCTTGGCTCTATCCTTTGTTCCACAGTTTTGGAGCACCTGTCCCTTGCTTTTGATTCACAGATCTAAAGTCTTGCTTCTTCTGTTTGAATTTCTACTCAATCTTGGAAGCATATCGGTACGCCATACTAAGGGAGGAGATGTCGAGGAACTCCATTTCCTCCTAAATGTATCTCTGCAGACAACTATGACACTTTAGCACCAGATGTTTCTTTGAATCTTTGATACCTAACTTGGTGCGTAGGGTATGGAACATATTCGCCAACTCATGCACATCTTGATCCCTTTGTTGTCGCAGCGTGATCCATTGTATGTACTTGTCCTCATAGCTCCCCATGTGATAGTATTGTTCCTTGATGGTGTTTCGGAAAGAATTCCAAGTGGCTATGGCCAAGAATAGAGAGGGTTCTGTCTCATCCTTTTTCTCATAGTGGGTTTCCCACCAGTCCTTGACATGGGGGCCAGCTTTGAGGAGTGCAAAAATAATCTTCTCCCTGTCAGAAAATTCATGAACCGAAAAATATCCTTATAATAGATTAAACCATCTATCTATGACATCTGCATCTATTTTACCCTCAAATATGGGAATGTCAAAATTTACTTGTACCTTAAAAGGAGTTTCACCTCCAGAGTGGCTGTTGGATGCACATGCGCCGCCAATGGGCAACTGTTGAAGGATCTAGGAAAGGTTATCCATCATCATGTTCCTTTTTTTTTCAAGGGACTCCTCGAGCAATATTTTGATAGGATATCCTACTCCGTCATCTTTCTTTTCATCCCCCATGGGCATCCGTCTAGGTTTGCGAGGCTGATCTTGGAAAGGTTCCACTAGATCGAGCCCTAAATCCTTATACCTTGACCTCGTTGGGGACATGCAAAGAAGGATCGAGAAAAATAAGACCGCTCTGATACCAGTGATCCATATTTATGCATGAACGCAACATAATAAAAATATAACCATAAATACAAATATGCAACGGAAATAACACTTCATTTCATTAATATCAAAGAACTAAAATTTGCTTACAGATAGAATGGAAATAAAACTAGATAGGGCGTTGGTAGATATCTCTGAGAAGAGATGTGGTGGATACAGGCCTATGAACTACGTTAAAATGAGGCTCGAGGGCCTATTTATTATTTAGAGACAATGGGAAATCATAAACAGCCATAACCATAACCCTAGGAGATGAAGCGCCAAAACTATGGGCCCTGTTTGGGTAAATTGATGTTTCAACTTCCCAGGGATGTAACTTTGGCATACGATCTTTGTTTGACTCATACCATACCTCATTAGAAAGATTTATCTGAGGAATACAAATTTTGAGTGAGAAACATCAGTTCATGGACCCATGTTGCTCTTCATTTTCCCAAAAAACGTCGTTTAGGGCCTCAAAACGGCTGCGGAAGTTCAGGACCCGAAAAAATGTTAATAATATTAAGTTGTGCTGAAAATAAAAAACTGAAACAGACAATGGCGGGGCCCTAAGTGGAATAGGCAGGTGACCACCAATATCCACCTGGATCATATATATAACCATATTAAGAAAATTTCTATTCATACATTCTGCAATGCCATTCTGTTGTGGATTATAAGGTATGGTAGTCTGATGTTTTATTCCATTTTCCTTCAAATATTATTCAAAAAAATGAAAAACATAATATCCATCATTACTAGTTTTAAGAATGCCTATATTTTGTCGAGTTTCATTTTTAATCATCAAATGAAAATCTTTAAAAATTTCAAACACTTGTGAATTATTCTTCAACAAATACACCTAACACATTTTTGACTAATCATAAACAGAATTCAACACATATGTATTTCCATTGGATTTTGCAATAGTCATAGGTCCATATAAATATCAACGGACAAGACTTAATTTTCATGAAGCTCTAAAAGAAGAACTATGAAAAGGTTGTTTACAATGTTTTCTCAAAATAAAAGCATCACAAGGTGTAATCTTCTTGGAATTTTCGGAAGACCTTTAATACCTTTATTTTTCATAATTCTCATTCTACCATAATTGATGTGAACAAATAAAGTATGCCACAACAAGCTAGGTGACAATATGTCATACTTATTCACCAAAAAAGTAGAAATTTCATGAGAATTAGTAGATGAAGTACCATTTAACATCAAAAGTGTACCTTCTTCCACATCGGTCATAATAACTGCATGACCACATGCTCTTCTTATCTCGATGATGCCATAAAATATATGAATAGAGTGCCCATGTTGCTGAATATCGATAAGAAAATGTTACAAGGACGAATCCCTCTTGCGGACAAGAGCGATCTCCCTAGTATCTTAAGGATATCTAGAAAAAAACAGATAGATGTAAATCATTTTATCTAGCCTATTTTTCTTAACAATTACTCATTAACTAAGATAGATACTCCTACCTGAAGTCCAACGCTTGTTCGGTCTTCAATCCAGTCACTCCAGAAGTTATCAATACAGCATATAATATCTATAATCAAAGACAAGCAAACCAGATCAAAAGCATCTGCAAAATATGATAATTCAAAAGAAATAATATATCTTAGTGGTCAAGGAATATAAGAATTAAATCATTCAAAAGATAGATGAACAACTCAATGAGAAAATAGAATCCATTTGTATTAAATTTGAATAAAAGAAGAAACCTTACAACCTTGATGCCTTGATGTTTGTAAAGGTTCTTCCAGGGTCTCGAATAGCCATTTTCCTCAGTTTGAAAAGACTCCAACTCTCTGAATGAACATAATACTATGGCCATGAGTATGTAATCTCTCTCATGCCAACGATGCCACATGTGGAGAGTATAATTTCTTCAGCAATTCTCTTTTACAAGCTAAGAAGTAAGTATCAACTAGTAAGTATCAAAAAGTACCCTTGACTGAAACTTGGTCTCAATATATAGCTAAAGAGAGGTAGTTTCAGCTCCAAAAAGGAAGGGACAAAGCCCTCTCAATATGGCATTTTAGCTCCAAAAACCAAGGGATAGGTCCATTTATGAAAGGATGAAGGTTCATGAATGGAAGGGGTGAAGCTCAACCAAATAGTGCTTCTAAAAGGCCCCAACTGGGAGAATATTCAACCATCTGGGCTTCTAGAACTTACTTTTCTGTTTGTTTTACCTTTTACATGGGTCCACAGTTTTAATGAGCTTTACGTGTGGGATGTATCACAATTTTTATAGAAATTAGCCATTGTACCGTAGGGAATGACTAGGAAAAGCGTGGGAGTAGGCTTTTTAGGATTTTTAAGAGCTTCTTCTAGTTCCAAGAATTGATTTGGGAAACTTTATGTTTTTAGACATCTGAGGGAGCAATAAATAGGTAATGATGAACCCATATAGACATATAAATGTCATGGTGAAAAATTTTACTGTAACAGAATCATCAAATTTCGTTGAAACTGTGGAATGTAAAGTACATCCTATAGAAGATAATGTGCCATATTCAGTATCTTCAAATGAATAGACCCAATGCCAGATGGTTTAATTTGAGACTTTTCATCCAAGTAAATAACACCATCAATATTGTCAATGAAAGTTTCAAAAAAATCTCAACTAAATTTCATATGACGAGTGGCTCTTGAATAAAAAATTAAACTATCTCACCATGAAGAAAATGTATTGTTGAAAATACCGTTAATATTAAAATTACAGTGAGAGAAAATTTAACGTTCCGACTCTGATGATTTTCCCTTATCTGGTAGTGGTTGATCTTTCTTTTCATTCCACTATTCTCTCCTTTCACTAACTTTCACCCAAGGGGTTTTAAAATTAGTTGCAGCATGAACAATTTTACCACATCCAAAACGTTTGATAGGTGGTCTTTTATTAAAACACATTTTTTTTTTGTCTCCCTGTATTTTTCCCCTTTGCCTCTATAATTTCTCCTACCACGACTATTATGTCCATATATTAACAGTGTAGTCCCTTATTTTTTTAGTGTAGCCCATGCATTGTTATTGTTGTACCCCTTGTAGCCCCCATATTGTTATTATTGTGCCCAATAAAAATCCACTATTGTTATTTTTGTGCCCTTACATTATTATTGTTAGGTTGGCTAGGATTATATTGTGACCCCGTGGACTCCTATATATATAAAGGAGGTTTTTTTATTTGTACCATCCAAGAATTTTTCATTTATGTAATGTAAAGGGGGTTTCCCCCTCAAAGTGGATGATTTCTAAGGTGTTGATCTATCTTTTATTCTATTTTTGGAGGCAGTTAACATTTGGTATCAGAGCATTGGATTCAAGTTTTTCTTCTTCAAATAGCGCACCGTTTCATTTTCACTATAAATTATTTTCTACAAATGGTTCATAAGGAAAAAAAAACACATACGCGAAGAAATCATTAGGAACGTCATGTAAAAATTTCAGATATTAGTTCGAAATATGTTGAGAGATATTATTTGTCGAAGTTAGAGATTTTTCAGGCTTCCAAATTTCATCTCAAATAGGTGACCTTGAGAAAATTGTCATAACTCTCTCTATGTACATTGGATTGGAATCCTATAAAAAATGACTGAAATTATGTGGAATGCAGTTTACTGTGTGTCAATTTCATATTTGAAAGATGAACCAGTGAGACGTGGCATGCCCTAAAATTTCTATCTACTGAAATAGTCCATAATTAGGTCATTGTGGGAGATTCAGCATAACTTTTCCTTGAATAATCAAAATAAATTTTGACCTATGGTATTGGAAAGAAGATTCATAAGGCTACTAAAATATTGAAGATAAAATATCGGGGATCCAAAATTATAGAGATACATTGATTTAGAAGATGAAAATTGTATCATGCAATGCCAAAATCCTGAGGAAATTTGAGTAAAAAATTTAGATCTTGGTTCATAATATTTTCGAAGATATGATATGTGGAAGTTAGGATTTTTCCAAGCTCCTGAATTTCATCTAAAATAGGTGACCTTGCTAAAATCTTCATAACTCTCTCACTAAGCATCATATTTCAATTCTGTAATAAGTGGCCGAAATCACACAGACTTTAGTTTCCTGGAAATCAATTTTAAATTCGAAGGAGGAAATCGTAAAACGTGCCATGGCATACAAGTTTTCTCTACTGAACCAGTCCATCATTAGGACATTATGGGAGATTGAACATAACTTTTCCTTAAAGCATCCAAATCAGGTTGGACCTATGGCATTCAAAAGAAGCTTTAGAGGGCTACTACAAAAATGAATTTTAGATATTGAAGATTTTAGAGATACACTAGTTTCAATATAGAGCTCCTCAAAATAAATAAAAAGGTGTGTATTGTTTTCAAATTGCGTAATTCTTGTACGAAAAATCAGTTTGAAGTGATTCCAACGGCATATTTAAGCTTAGATATCAGTATTGGGTTCTAGAATCCCCGCTAAAAATAATTCAACACCCATTAAGCCCTAAGAAGTCTTAAATATGACTCATGGAGAGGAATAAGTGCAACATGATATATCAAAATTACAAGAGAAAGTGCAACAAATTTCGATGTCACAAATAGAAATGAAAAATGGAATTGATGTTTTGAAGAAAGGTGTGGAAGATAATATGGATGGTTTGAAGAAAAGCATGGAAGCTAAGATGGATGATTTGAAGAATGACATGGAAGACATGGAAGAAAAAATGAAAGCCAACATGGAAGACATGAAGAATGATGTAAAAGTTAACATGGAAGGCTTGAAAGAAGCTTTGACAAAGTTGATACAAGAAATGATTCATAATGGTGTTTAGTAGAGGAAATTCATGATGAAAAGAAAATAAATTTTAATCTTGATTTCATAAAATCTAATTTTGGATTTAAGACCCACCATATTCCAAAGATCGATATGAGAAATTTTTATGGAAATGATCCTGTAACAAGGATAGTACATATGGAGCAATACTTTGATCTCAATAATGTCTGGAACACACAAAAGGCATGCATTGCAACTTTATATTTAGAAAAAAATACATTTGTATTGTATCGATGGCTTTTATCCCATAAATAAATTGTCACTTGGTCGATTTTTACACATGAAATGATAGCACATTATGAGGATACAAAGAGAAACATCTTCTTTAGGCAACTAATTAATCTCAAACAAAAGGGTTTAGTGGCGGAGCACATTAAGGACTTCCAAAAATTGAATATAAGGGTATGTGATATTCCGAAGGAGCACATGATTGATGTCTTCATATGGAATTTAAATGATGACATCCAACATGAGGTTAACCTTTGGGAACCTAATTCATTGATGAAGGCATTTAGGTTGGAAAGAAAATTTGAATGTGAAATTATGGCTATGAGGAAGCCTACCAATCACATTTATAAATATGGAAGTGTTGCTACTCCTAAAATTCCACTACCTACAAGGTTGACACCACAAAAACTGGAAGAAAAAAGAGTAGAAGGGTTTTGCTACAGCTGTGATATAAAATACACTAAAGGTCATAAGTGTGCTGAGAGGAATTTATTTTATATATATTGTGAAGAGGAGGAGGAAAATGAACAAGAAAGTTCAAAATAAGAGGATATACTCGAGGAACAAACCCTAGAGAAAGAATAAATGAGTTTGGCCATATCCTGTAACGCATTGGCAAGGATTACCACTCCTCAAACTTTCAAGATATAAGGACTTATAAATAAGAAAAAGGTAATAGTGTTTATTGATTCGGGTAGTACCCATAATTTTATTCATTCTAAGGTGGCCAAGGAATTGAATTTCTTCCCATACCGAGCACGAGAGTGTAAAGTTATGGTTGCAAAGGGAGGAACTATAAATTTCTTTGGAAAATTCCATAATATCAAGCTAAAAATGGGGGAATATGTATTAAATAGTCCAAATATTTCCATTCTAATGAGAGGTGTTGATGTTGTACTATGAGTACAATGGTTAAAATCTTTTGGCACGATAATTATTAATTTTCAAGAAATTCTCTTGATTTCTTTTTGGAAGAAAAGGAATTTTAATTAAAGGGTGCTGCAGGGAAGCTGAGATAGATAATAAGGTCTAATGTCATGACAAAGGTTCTGAAGAAATAACAAAAAGGTGTAATTGCACAATTATTCTCACTACAAGTTCCAACATCAAAATCATATATTTCTCCATATCTCCAAAAAGTCTTGGACAATCATTCCAAGGTGTTTGAAACTCCCAAAGGAATGCCACCTATTCATGTTTGTGATCATGCTATTCATTTTATTCCAGGAAATTTTCCTCCAAACATCAGGCCTTACAGATGTCCTTATGTCCAAAAGAATAAAATTGAATGTATGATTGCAGAAATGTTAGAGGCTGGTATAATTCAACCTAGTCAAAGTTCTTTCTCTACTCTAGTAGTAATGGTGCACAAGAAGTATGCATCATGGCGCGTGTGTTTGAATTATAGGGAGCTCAATAAAATCACTATTAAAGATAAATTTACCATTCCTGTGATTGATGAATTATTGGATGAATTAAATGGATAAATTTATTTTACCAAGTTGGATCTTCGTTTAGGATATCATCAAGTTAGAACAAAGACTGAAGATAATCTAAAAAAAAAAAATTCAAACTCGTGAGGGTCATTATGAATTTTTGGTCATGCCTTTTGGCCTTACCAATGCACCGTCTAAATTTTAGCGGTTGATGAGTTATATTTTCAAACCCTTCCTTGGAAAATTTGTGTTAGTATTTTTTGATGATATACTAATCTACAACAATTCTTGGAAGCATCATGTTCAACATGTTGAGAGGGTGCTCAAACTATTGGAGGAGAAACAATTATATGCAACAAACTCCACATGTTTCTTTAGAGTACAAGAGGTGGAATATATCGGTCATATTATATCTTAGGAGGGTGTAATTTGTATGAAAATAAAATAAAACCATATAAGAATGTTTGAGCTAATATTATAACTCTATCATTTCTTTAATGTAAATATTATTGTTTGGTTCTTGGGCATTAACATCATTACTCTAATTTTACAATACATCCAAATTCCATGGGTTGTTAATCAACCACGTGTGTAAAGTACTGAGTCAGGACTTGGTGTTAAGATTGTTTTATTAATTGGCAATTTCTACTTAATTAAAGATCTGGTCAACCCAAGTGTTTTTTCCACGAATCATTTACCTCTGCACCCTTGTGATTCTGCTCTGCAAAGTCTTCGTTCCCCAAGTTTATTAAACTCTGGTGATGAGGGTAACACCTCTCCCTCAACAGAGATGGTTGTGGTCCTGTTATGCCTTAGGTAATGTTGTTTCTATGTTATCTCGAATTTCAATGTAGTTCTGTGTCAATTTTCCTTGCAGCATGGGTTTAGTTTCAAATAGTGTTTTCACAGCTTCGACACCGCCTCTCATTGAGTCCTCTACAAAAACTTGCAGGTAACACTTTAGATGACATCTACTATTCAAATTCACTAAAGTTTATGGTTGTTTTTCATCTGCAAGGGTATTCTCTTTTAATTATGTTTGATATATGGGTATTACTATTCAAGATGATAAGCCCATATTTTCGTAAGGTCTCTCGTTCAACATTTGTTTAGCTCGGATGTAATATTCCAAGCGCACTGATAGCTATCGCTCAGTTAATGGTTCGTTCCTCTATGTATTTTCCTCTTGATCTAGTTATGAAATTCGAGTGTGCCTCTCATGAACCCTTTGTTTGTTAAATTCACTCATGATACTCTGTTTAATTTTTTGCTACAAGCTAAGGCTAGATGCAGGGGTCCTGGCGGAAAATAGGTTCCCTCGATTTCCTTAATACATCTTATTGGGTGACCACCATAGGTAAGCCAAACACCTTATCCGCATTTATGTTTTTTCCTTGTGATTCTAGAGGGTTACTGAGGGTAAAACCCTCTGTTTGTATAGGTACCAGAATCCGACCCTCGTTTCTTTACATAAGTTAGCTTAAAGCTTCCCCCGAGAAGGTTGGGCTCCAAACCCTAATCTGAAGGGGTTTCGGTGTTGATATTATTCAGATTCTAGGTTTTATTACTAGAAATAATCCTTTCTAATTGTTGTTAGCATCTTTTTATATCCTGGATTTCCAAAATAGGAACTTCGATGATATTCAATCATAATCAGCTCCTTCAAGCTCATATGATTTGGAATACATATCTTCCATAGAAATATCATATGTTGTTTATCATTAATCCCATAATATGATTTTTTTCAATGATTTTCTTCTTATCCTACTTACTGCCACATAAACTGATACTTAGGGTCTATCTTTGCTGCCCCTATTATTTTCTCCTCAAACTTAAATTTTTCTTTATAAAAGTAAAATTCATAGATGAAATGTAGGTTTCTACTTAAATAATCAGCTACATATTCCTCCTAACTTTCACATGTTTAATTTCAAATTCGAGTTCACTTATGAACACATTCCATATTTCTTGGTGGGCATTCCAATCAAATTGTTTAAAGTAGCTAGTCAAGCTGCTATGGTGTGTTCTCGGCAAAAACCATTTCCCCAACAAGTAATGTCTCCAAACTCAAAGGACATGTATTATTGTAGTTAGCTTTAAATCATAAGAAGAGTATCACTGATCATGGTCATTTAGCTTCATCGATTCATACACTATTACCTTGCCATCTTGTGTCAATACTAGTTCCACCCGTTTCTTACAAGCATCAGTACAGGCTTCAAACTCTTCGCGCATCAACTACTTTAAATACAGGGTTAGTAGTTAATAGTTATTTTAACCATTCAAAATCAGCTTGACATTCATTAGTCCACTTAAGAACTTGCCTCCTCCATTGTAAGGAAGTAATGGGAAAGGCTATCTCAGAGAAGCCTTCCATGAAGCATCGATAGTAAGTAGCTGTTGTGGAGGTAAATCCCATTTGCAGATAGAGGCGATCCCTACTAGCCAAGACCAGGTCTAGCAACAACCGTCACATGCTATAGTGCAGGTTCCTAATTGCAAATAAACCAACTAGCGATGAAGGCTTACCTAGAATCCAACGCGGTCACTTGTAGAGAAAGTAGTGCTCCCGTTCCTTAGCTCTGGCAGATCATAATCCTCATGATCTCCATGATCAGACACCTACACATGGAAGAAACAAAACAAACACAAGCATAAAATCCAGTATATGCAACTATATGTCAGTCAGAGAAGACATAACTCATCATCATAATCAACAACAGGAGTGGAACCATAACCAATAGTCGCTTATCATTAATCAATCAAAGAAGAAAACAACCATAGCCCTCACGCTAAATTCTCCTTTGGAGGGTTTCCAGTGAAACACGTCTCAAAAAATCTTGTCGGGGATGGGACAAACCTCTCTCTTCGGATGTCTCGATAATAATCTCCTTGCTTGGATTTGGCCTTAAGGGAATAAATCAAGGCTCTTGCAGCATAAGGCTCTGATGGCTCTTGGGAACTTGGAGATTAGCTTGTAAAGGGGATGAGCAAGCTTTTATAGATGGAGGAAGGGGAGTTTGGATCCCTATAATCATGGGATTGGCCCTATCCTCAAGGAAGCCTCCATGAGAGGTGGCAAACCACTTCCTCTACATGGAGATCTGGAGCCAAACCTCCCAACTCAAATTAAATACCAGTTTATGGATTGGTTAGGATGAAACTTCCGCCATTTATTTTTAAAAAACACTCTTAAAATGGCTGGCGTGAGTGCGACTTTGAGACAGAGCGCCAATTGGCGTGCCCTCTTTGAAGGATTTTCCCCATTGGCGCGAGTACTGAACTGGCTTCCCGCGCCAATGCAAAAAGGGGTGTTTTTAGGGTTTCTCACAAGGATTTGTCTTCAGGGAAATGAAAGTACATGTTTAGGGGAATTCCATAAAAGTGTTTTCAAGTTATGTCACTGCTCACAGGTCATGGAATGAGCCCTCCAATTGTGCGGGATGGGGAATTGCAGGGACGGTGAAAAGTTGTTGTGTAAGAGATGCCCCCTAAAGCATGAGGCCCGAGAGAGAGAGAGGGGTGAAATGATTTACAAGAACGTGTCCAACTAAAAACACCACCGTCGAAAAACCTCCATAGAGAAGTACAGCTGATGTCTCAAATACATGAAATATACGTGGCATGGATGCAGCCATCCATAACAGAGTATGCAATAATCCAGATCTAAGGCCTGGATGCAGCCATCCAGTGAGGATCGGCAAATAGACTCAGGTATGGTCACAACCATCCAATCAATGAGTCATGTAACCAATCGTAATAATCCACAAAATCGCAGCCTGAGTTATAACAAGCAGAATCCAGGGTCTTGCGCTCCATCTCGACCCGAACAAAGTACAAGTTCAAGCATGCAAATAAGTGAGCTGAAGTCGACCATGCAAGAACATCGTCTAATTACCAGCCAATGATGAAAGCTGTTAACGGACGCGAGAGGTACCACCGTTAATGCTAATGGTCCTCAAGGTACTACAAGTACAATCTACGACATGTGAACAATGAGCTAACGTCGAACACCCACAGAATCACTCGATCGGAGGCCAATGATGAAAACCTCATGTCGAATGTGAAGAACCTACTTTTGAGGAATGCAGGCTCCAAGGTACCAGAAGGGAGTCTCTAGATTAGCTTCCTGGATAATGAGATGAAGTTGACAGGAAGTGACCTTGATCGAAGGTGGGCCATAGTGTTTCCCACATCATTGACGTGAGAGAGAGGACCATAATGTCTTTGTGAATCAGGATCAGATGAGAATTAGAGGAAGGTTGATACTTGCAGAGGTCAACTTCTCTTGAACATATGGTGGCACAACAATGAGTTTGGCAGTATTTGACATCAAAAGATTAGAGGTCATGATGACGGGACAAAGAGTAGATGAGAGGTCAAAAAGGATCACCCAAACTCACGGAAGCAAGTGGAAAACGAGAGAAGATTTCCCCAACCCGACATGAATGTAGATAAGTGCCATGTTCAAGAGCGACATACTACAGACACGACAATGATAATGGTTCCATTTTCCCCACCATTTCTGGCAAGTACCTCTTTATTTTTACACAAGCTTGAATAGGGTACCATATGCTTGTCATATAAGTTCATCCTTCGGACAAATCCATCCTAGTACATTTAACGAGCCCTAGGAAGGATAAACTCGAATATCATCATTACGACTGAATCCAATGTCATCAGGGTTTAACGAGTCTAAAAAAAGAAGAAATCAGCGTCTTTTCATGTTTAGAGAGTTTGAAAAGACAGCGAAAAGTAAAATCCAACGGTCCCTTTTCGTAAATAGTTCCTCAGACCTGAAAAGGTAAAAAACAATATCTGAGAAAACCACCTAGTCGTGATAGGCTAGGGTATTCCTTTTTCATAAATATTCTATCCTACCCCCAAAAAGGGGTAAACTTATACTGGGTAGATGTCGTTTCGTGTCCACTTTAACGAGATCGAAACGACAAGGGACTCGACACTATTTTCATGTTTAGAGATTCAGAAAAGAGCTGAAAGTTGACTCCTCCTAGAGGAACGAGTGGTATAAAGGATAGATGCTGGTTCTAGTGATGGTGGAACTACTCAAAACAAGTAAAGGTTAAGAGGCTGGCTAACAAATACCACTTATCGCATCAATTCCTCAGGAATGTGTAAGACAACCAGGTAAAGGCATATGATCGGCCAACCAGATAGTGATGATGGAATGAGAAAACCAAGGCTCATGTGGAAAAAACAGGTTGATAAAATGACAATCACAAGAGGTAAAATGGGAAAGGTTTCATTTTTACACAAGCTTGAAATCAGGAAACTTTGCTTGAAGTTGGTTTCATTTTTACACAAGCTTGAAACAAAGATAAATTATGCTTGAAACCAGTTTCATTTTTGCACAAGCTTGAAATAGAAACTAACTATGCTTGAAAAAGTAAGCATGCCCCCAGCATGGTGACTCAATTCGAGGTACATGCCCCCCAAGCTTCAATCCATATGAAAGGCAGATGGAGTGAAGGTTCAAATTACGAGATTAAGAGAAAGACTTGACTAGGATTTTACGAGATCTTATCAAAGACTTGAATTGAACGGGAAAGTGTTTCATTGTTTGAACGAGGTTGAAACATTAAAAGAACTATCCTCAGGACACCTTGTTTCATGGTTTAAGGAGCTTGGCACAAGACAAGAAACTATGCTCCAACGACCTTGTTTCATTTTTTAAGGAGCTTGACACAAGACAACGAACTGTGCTCCGATGACCTTGTTTCATTTTTTAAGGAGCTTGACACAGGAAAACAAACTGTGCTCCAGCAACCTGGTTTCATTTTTTAAGGAGCTTGACACAAGAAAACGAACTGTGCTCCAACCAGCTTGTTTCATTTTTTAAGGAGCTTGACACAAGAAAATGAAATGTTCTCTCAAAAGACCCGGTTTCATTTTTTAAGGAGCTTGACACAGGAAAAGAACCATGCTCCGACCGACCTCATCATAATGAAAAAAAATTCATCGCTTCCAAGAGTTCCACTCTCGATGGAAGGAAAACATCCCGGAAACTAGGACCCAATGCCCCCAGCACCTGATGCACAGCGACACTATCACTGAGCACAAGGACGGGGTAGGTAGCCACATAGTTTACCTGTGGTGCAGCAGATACAACGGGTGGATAAAAACTAGGAAGGGATGATGGCAAGCCAGTTGTCATATCAGGACCAAAGAATGAAAGCTGATCAATGGTCACGATCCATCCTTCGTGTGGAAAACAGACCACACAGAAAAGGGAGGAGACAAGTGCTCCCATGGCATAGGTGTAATCGCGCCCCAACAGCAGATTGAAATCCAAAGGGCCTGGAACAACCATCATGTCCATATGGACAATTTTACCTCCCAAAGTAACAGGTAACCTTGGAAGGTTCCCTAACGGTTGACTCGTTCTTCTGTTAAATGTCAACAGATTCTATGTAACAGGCACAAGCAGCGGCGAACCGAAAGCTTGCCAAGTAGTTGAGGATAAAATACTAACAGACGCACCTTCGTCGATAATGGTGCTGGGCACAACCAGACCAAAGGCCTATACTGTGATCTCGAAAGGCACATAAGACAGAAGGCGGTATCCTAAAAATCGATTCCAATCAAAGGAAGCAACCAAACTACTCATAGGGGCTACCATTGAATCGAGATGGTCTTCCCCTGGTGTTACAATTGAAGAAGGAGCATCCTCCATGACCTCCATCTCGAAGGGGGGGGAAGTATCCTCCGGGACCTCCATCACGGGAGGTGAAGGAGCATCTTCTTAAGGTATAGGGACAGGATAATATTTCTCCAAGTTTGAAGAATCTGAAAAAACAAGAAGAACCTGAGGGATGTGAGATCCACTCTCAACGGAAAAGACCTGGTGCACTGTAGAAGGGGCCAGCTCAACCGATCCCAGGACCAATGGTTGGTCAGGAATGGATTTGTGAATTTGAATTTCCGAGGGAGTGGGATCAACCAAGGATGGCTCTTGACCAATCGTAGGATCAACTAGCGTAGGACTCAAAGAAAGCTGCTTGTAACCAGCTAGAAGGCACGGTGCAGAAACAACTGAGTTGTCCAAAACTCGCTTGGCTTCATCCATATATGGACAAAGGTGAATGGCATGGTGCCCTTCACACAACTTACAGGGATTGGTGAGCTTACCCTGCTCCTTAGGAGTCTTACCAGCACCAGTTGAAGACGTGCCCCCAGTTTGACTCCTAGAAGCCAAAGGCAACAACGGACGATCGTTGGACCATACTTCAAGCACCTTGGGAATGCTAGGGCAATCTCGAAGAATATGGTTCCCTGTGCACAACATGCAAGGGAACTTGACTTTCCATGGAGGGTTGGGAGGTTTATCAAGAGGAGACTTCTTAGGCGCAATAGCCACAGATCTAGCCTCTCCTTTATCTGACTTCTTCTTCTTTTTCTTCTTCTTCTTCTTCTTAGCCACCTGGTTACTAGAATCTAGACTTTCACCAGGCGAAGTAGAAGAGGAGGACGCAGAAACAGGCGAAGAAGGGGAGAGGTCCACCTTGGAATCAACATGATGTTGCTCAGGTGGAGGAACTGATTGAACAGTAGCTAGAACATTCCGGACCACGGAGGTTGAGAACAACCAAACAGGCAACCCAACATTTAACCCAGGAAGGGACAACGTCGCCATAGAAGGAGCACCAACATTTCCAAAAGGAGTAAAATGCCCAGGATTCCCATCGGAGGGGATTCCTTGGTTGGTGTACTCAGGAAAAGTTGCCATCAGAAATGACCCAAAACAACACCCTAAGGAAACTAACTTTAATCGAGGATATTTCATGGGCAGTTAATTTTTTAAACATTGAAACAAAATTTTGTTGTTTCATCTTTTAAGAGTCGAGAAACACGCAAAAGGTGACTCTATCGCTTTTAGATTGGAAACAAGTGTGAAAGGACAAGCGCTTGATGAACTTTTCAAATTTAATGAGTCAGAAAAGATCAAAATGACTACTCACGTAATCTAGGCAAAGGGTGTACCAGATATCCGTGAACTGCAATATACACCTTGGTTTCAAAAATGAAAGAGAAATCAACCAAGGACTTGACGTACGTGCAGGTAATCTCCCCAAATGTTGTGTTCAGTGTGTCACGGGTATAGGGTGGCAGACTAGGCTTCCTATGGATAAAGGATAGCAACCTAGTGGGGTTTCCCTTTATATACTCAATGGTACGGGGAGCACAAGTCCGTACTAGTGCTTTCTAAAGCCAAGAGGCGAACGATAGCTACTAGGTTTAAAGATGCCGAAACACGTCTCTAGCCTAGACCTCTAAATGTTGCGTTAATGTTTCAATGCTGCCTCAGTGTAAATTGAATAAATTTTAATGTTTATCTTCAATTATGTTTCAGTTTTCAGGCCCTAGAAAGTGTTATGTCTTGAAATCTCCTAAATGCACACTATATGCCACAGTATATCATTTCATTAGATGAAAGCTAATTACGAGAGAGTTAAGAGATTTTCATACAATAAAAAAATGATCAGAGAACAACCAGCAAAGTCTCTAATGCAGCTAATGGAAACCAAATTTTTTTTTCTCAAAGTTACTAATCATTAATGACACCAAAAATATTTTAATTTTCACTAACTAATCGAAAGAAAAAGAGATTTTTTTTTATTTCAACTGTTTAATAGCAAAGTTCACTAAACAAAATGAAAACTAATGAAAAGAGAAATTTGAGAAGTGATGAGGAAAGAGAAAAACAAACAAATTTCACTCAATGCAAACACACAATGAGATCTCCAAATTGACAAAACAGTCCCTCAAAACCAAGAGAATCCCAAAGACTCAAACAGACCATGTAATCTAGGCCCAAAGCAAGAGAAAGTGAAACTCAAATGAAGAAGAGAACAATCACTCAAATAATGCAATAAAATGATAAAAAACCACCAAACGAATGCAGAGGAGCGATCAGAAGGTTGACTAAACAAATAGAAACCAAAAAAATTCCGAGGGAGGCTCGACACACAAGAGCACCCAGATGCCCTAGGGCTAGAATGTGAAATCGATGGAAACGGGCAAACAACCAAAGGAAGAAGGTCACAGTCAGTCAAACAAGGCTCCAGAACACTCAAGCAGTCAAAAAAACAAGACCAAACACACTGATCAAGCTCAGGAAGCTCAAAATAGAGCAAACCCTAGTACCTCACAGGATTGGCATGACTGTGAGGCTGAAACCAGTGCCAGAATGGAATTGGCATCGGTAATACACTGACAACATGCACCAGTGGGCGCGACTGTCACATTGAAAAGCGCGCCAGCCGAGTTTGCTATGGAAAAATAGAAAAAAAACACCACAACAAGCATACCAGTGATGATCAAGCTGACCAAAATCCAAAATCACAAAAAGAGCCAGCCAAAAGAGCCAATCAAGCAAGCAGAATCTAGAAACAACAGAAAAGATAGGACAATACTCCAAGTGTTCAGTTCATAAACTAAACTTGAGATTGACCGAAGCAATTTTGATCTACTTCGCAATTGCAGAGAAAAAGCGTTTCGAAGGCTATCTGGCTAACTTCAAGCTTCGTCTGTAGCTTACAAAGTAGAACAACAACAAGCTAGACGATCCCCAGTGGAGTCGCCAATTTGTTGTGGAGGTAAATCCCCTCTACGGAAAGAGCTGATCCCTACTAGCCCAGACCGGGTCTACCAACAATCGTCACGCGCTATAGTGCAGGTTCCTAATTGCAAATAAACCAACTAGCAATGAAGGTTTACCTGGAATCCAATGCTATCGCTTGTAGAGAAAGTAGCGCTCCCATTCCTTAGCTCTGGTAGATCACAATCCTCACGATCTCTATGATCGGACACCTGCACATGCAAGAAAAAAAGAAAACGCAAGCGTAAAATCTAGTATATGCAACTATATGTCAGTCAGAGAAGACATAACTCATCATCATAATCAACAATAGGAGTGGAACCATAACCAATAGTCGCTTATCAATAATCAATCAAAGAAGAATACAACCATAGCCCTGACGCTGAATTCTCCTTCAGACTGTCACCAGCGGAACACGTCTCAAAAAATCCTGTCGGGGATGGGACAAACCTCTCTCTTCGGATGTCTCGACAATAATCTCTTTGCTTGGATTTGGCCTTAAGGGAAAGAATCAAGGCTCTTGCAGCATAAGGCTCTGATGGCTCTTGGGAACTTGGAGATTAGCTTGCAAAGGGGATGAGCAAGCTTTTATAGATGGAGGAAGGGGAGTTAGGATCCCTATAATCATGGGATTGGCCCTATCCTCAAAGAAGCCTCCATGAGAGGTGGAAAACCACTTCCTCTACATGGAGATCCGGAGCCAAACCTCGCAACTCAAATTAGATACCAGTTTATGGATTGGTTAGGATGAAATTTCCACCATTTATTTTTAAAAAACACTCCTTAAAATGGCTAGCGTGAGTGCAACTCTGAGACAGAGCACCAATTGGCGTGCCCTCTTTGAAGGATTTCCCCCATTGGCGCAGGTACTGAACTGGCTTCCCGCGCCAATGTAAAAAGGGGTGTTTTTAGGGTTTTTCACAAGGATTTGTCTTCAGGGCAATGAAAGTACATGTTTAGGGGAATGCCATGAAAGTGTTTTCAAGTTATGCCACTGCTCACAGGTCATGGAATGAGCCCTCCAATTGTGCGGGTTGGGGAATTGCAGGGACAGTGACAAATTGTTGTGTAACAATAGCTAAGTCTATGAAAGAATGTATATCTGCTACATTTCTGGGAACTTTCCATTCCATAATCGTTTTAATATTTTTGGGGTCTACCAGGATTCATTTAATAGATATTACATGGCCCAAATATTGGATCTATTCTTTGTAAAAATCACATTTGCTAAATTTGGCATAGAGTTGATGCTTCTGCAATAATTTAACCACCAAGCATAAATTTTCCTTGTGTTCTTCCATATTTTTAGAGTAGATAAATGTATCATCAATGAATATTAGAACAAATTTATCCAAAATTGAGTGGAATATACCATTCAAGAGACTCATGAAAGTTTTTGGTGCATTGGTTAATCTAAACGGTATCACCATAAAGTCATAATGTCTGTATCAGGTACGAAAGGTTGTTTTGATATTTCATCATCCTTAATTTGTATATGGTGATACCCATATCTCAGGTCAATCTTTGAAATTATAGTTGCTCCTTCTACCTGATCAAAATGGTCATCTATTCGTGGCAGAGGATATTTTTTTTGACATTCAGCTTATTAAGTTTTCGGTAATCCATGCACATCCACATTGTACCGTCTTTCTTATGAATGACAAACACTGGTGCTGTTCTAGGGTACAAAGTGTGTTGAATATACCCTTTGTCCAATAGTTCTTGCAGCTACATTTTTAAATCTGTCAGCATAGGCACATTCATTATGTATGGTGTTCGCAACATAAGTGTTGGTCTAGTATTAACTCTATAGTAAATTTAATATCTCATTTTGTGGGTAATCTTGGAATATTTTGAGGAAAAACATCCATAAAGTCCTAAAAAACTGGTATATTTTCCAACATAAGGGCCTTGTCTTTAGAGTTAGTAAGCCCCACTTTATTAGCGTAAAGTTGACACCCTTTTCTGATGCATTTACCCAACTAGGATGCAGTGATGGGGTGCAATTGAAGTGGTTTCTTAATTCCTTGTAATTATTGATGATTACCATATTCTACCTTAAAATGGACAATTTTTTCCTTTCAATATACCAATGACCAATGTCTTTCTAACCAGTCCATTCCCAACAAAATTTTTTAGTAGCCCAAAGGTAGAATATTCATGTCAACAGTTATATTTTGTCTTCCTATTTCCAGGATACAATTTATGATTTTAGCATTAACTTTTCTCTTAGCTTTGGTAACCAACTGTACCAACCAGGGATTTTTAATTTTTGGCTTTGCAATTTATAGTTTTAAACTACTCTAGGGTTTAAGTAAGTAAGACTAGCACCAGGGTAAACCAAAATGAAAACAATTTGGGAATATAATTTACCTTATAGTTCTATCATGGTTGGATGGAAATCTGCTTGCCGATCCTCTAGTGCAATATTGATCCTTGGTATGTTTCATGCAACATCTCCTACCATGGATTCCTGTTGCAGGTTAGTTGTAACTTCATTCTTCTGTGGTGAGGACAGTTTTTAAAGTAATGTGCCTCATTGCATCCCATAATTGTAGTGAGGGGTTCTGGAACTGCCCATGGTCTGCCTTGATGGATGCTTCAGTAGGCCATTCATCAGCTGGCCATTTAGAATTTTGTGGATTTTTTCAAAATTGTCTATTTGTTGGGTTTCTTGCAGCATTTTTATAATTTCCTAGTTTGCTAATTTTAAAATGCGAAGTATATTTCTTCCCATTCTTTGGGGCCCCACTCTTACAAGCATCTCCTTTCACCTTGGATTTCTGATAGCACATTTGTGCTTTCCAAATAACCTCTTCCATAGTCTTTGGATTGAAAAATTCAATCCTCTTCTTCATGTGAGTAGGTAGGCTACTCAGGAATCATTGTAATTTTTCTTTTTCATCCCTCAAATATGGTATGTATCTTATAAAGGAGGTAAATTTAGTGATGAACCCATCCATAGATAGTTGACCCAACCTCAAGTCATGAAATTCCAAATATTTTTCATCATAGAATCGCTTGGTTATATACTTGTCCTTGAGCTAATGTGGGAACTCATCTCATGTCACATTCTCGTCTTCAATTCCCCACACATTTTTCACTCCATCCCACTGTAATGTGCCCTTTTACTGCAATTGATAAATATTCAAGAAAGATTTGAGCTTTGAGCTTTCTGTTATACTCATAAACTTGAAAATATTTATTCATATTAATTATCCATGCTTCTACCACTTCTTCCACCTCTCCATCGAAGGTAGGAGGTTTAATTTTCTGAAATTCACCTTACATGTCCACTTTCTGTTTCTTCATATCCTATTGTTCTGAAGCATTTCCAGACTTTTCTTCATTGTACATTATACTTTTTTTACTTTTCTGAGTACGACTTCCTTTTAGATTGTAATTAACTTGTTTTTCTTGCTCATTACCTTCATGGGTGTCCCTCTCTAGGCTAGGCTGTGCTACCCCATGATTCTTCTTATCATAGATGCTCTTAAGAATCCCCTCTTGTTCCCACATTAACCTTTCATTGTCGCTTCTTACTTGAATCAATTATATTTGGTTTTGTTGTACAATATCAAACAATATGTTCGACTAACATTGTTGTTCGTATAGTAATCTACTCGTTTGATGGTGTTAATCCATGCTCAATTGTTCCCACATTTATCGATTAAACTCCGGATTAGACAGTGAATGAGATTCCATAGTAGTTCTTGGTGTTTGATGACTATATCCTATCATCATTGAAACTTATCAATAATTCTTGTAACCATGCACAAAATTAACAAAAATGAAAACACCAAAGGTTATTCCATTGGCCCATCTGGCCCCAACATGTAACATCACTCTCATACCACTTGTCGCCATCATCATACTATTTACCATATTAAAAAACTATATATATATATATATATTTCGTTTGTATCAAAATAATAGAAAACCATATGAGAATGTCTTCACATATAATCTAACTCTAACATTGCTTTAATTTAAATATTATTGTTTGGCTCTTGGGCACTAACATCATTACTCTAATGTTACTATAAACCAAAATTCCATGGGTTGTTAATCAACCATGCACTAAAAGTACTTATTAAGGATTTGGTGTTAAGATTGGTTTATCAATTCACAATATGTACTTAATTAAAGGTCCAGTCAGTCTGGTTGCATTTTCACCTTCCAGTCACTAAGCATTATCTCATTTAGAGTGATTTGTTGGTAGTTTTCACTGTGATTTTCTTATGGGTATTTTTTCTATCGTCGATCTATTAAAACCTAGATCCAACAGTGAGAAATTTTTATGGAGGGTTTAGGGTAACCACCCAACCCAAGCACCACTACCATAGCTCATTTGCCTCTGCACCCTTATGGTTCTGCTCTGTAATGTTTTTATTTCTTAGGTTTGTAAAACTCTAGCAGCGAGGGTAACACCTTTCCCTCAATAGAGATGGTTGTAGTCCTCCTATGCCTTACATAATGTTGTTGCTACGATCTCTCGAATTTCAGTGTGGTTCTGTGTTGATTTTCCATGCAGCATGGGTTTAGTTTCAAATATTGTTTTCACAACTTCGACACCACCTCTCACTGAGTTCTCTCCAAAAACTATTAGGTAACACTTCAGATGACCTCTACTATTCACATTCGCTCAGGTTTATGGTTGTTTTTTATCCACGAGGGTATTTTCTTTTAATTCCATTTACTATAAGGTTATTCATGTTCAGGATGGTAAGCCCATAGTGCCGTAAGCTCTCTCGTTCAAGAATTTTTTCATCCAGATGTAATCTTCCAAGCATTTTAAGATCTATCACTCATGTAATGGCGCATTCTGCAATGTATTTTCCTCTTGATTTAGTTCTGAAATTTGAGTGTGTCTCTCATGAACATTTTATTTATTAAATTTACTCATGAGACCTCTCTTTGATTTTTGGCTACAAGCTAAATCTGGACGTAGGGGTCCTGGCGGAAAATAGGTTCCCTTTATTTCCTTAATGCATCTTCTTGGTTCGCCACCACAGGTAAGCCAAACCCCTTATCCACATTTCTTTTGTTTCCTTATGATTCTTGAGGGTCATTGAGTGTAAAAGCCTCTGTTTGTAAAGGTACCAGAATCCAGCCCTAGTTCCTTTACATTAGTTAGCTTAAAGCTTCCCTCGAGAAGGTTGGGTTCTGAACCCTAATTTGAATGGGTTTCGGTGTTGATATTATTCATATTTTAAGTTTTATTGCGAGTTCTCACTTCATAAAATTCCAATTTTAATTATATCTATATCTATATATATACATATATATATATATATATATATATATATATATATATATATATATATATATATATATTCTTTTTAAGATTTTCCTATTATATATATAGTCCTCCTTGATGGATAATTTCATGATAGATTTCTAAGTTTATGTGGTTGATGATTGATTTCTGTGTTAATTTGTTTTTCCATCTTCCGAAGTTGACAATTACTTAAGAATTTCATAGCTTCTTTTCTTCTTTATTGTTTGTTAAAATTCATTCGTTGAGTACTTTAAGTAATAAGTGCAAGAGGAACTGATCCTTACAATTTTCTCCACTGAACTCACTTTCTAAACCTCTGAGCCTTATCATTATTTACACCAGATATTGGAAATGTAAAAGTAGTTGGTAGGTTACAACATGCGTAACATCATTGATTTTGTTCTACCCTCGATACATATGCTTTGTAATTTATCTCATCATTTTTTCAATGAAATTATTTAATTTGTAAATTGAAACTTGAAAATGTAAGAATATTTACTCTACTATAGATAGTGTGCTTATTTGAAGATCCTTCTTTGCTATTGTATAATTTATCTATTTATATGTCTACCAATAGTTTAGGATTATAAAAAGTTTTGAGTAATTATACAAAAAGAGTATCTATACTTTATTTCTCTTAGCTTCATCATGACACATATTGTTATTTTTCTAGTTTCTAGATTATTTCATGTTTTCTAGATAATAAAATACCAGCGTTAAAACTAGTTTAGCACATAACCGTCTTTAATTCCTGCAATACATCAAGCACAAAATCTAAATACAAGCTTGCTATCATTTCCTATAACCTAACGAGAGAACTTAAATTCTTATCTCTGTATTTTTTGTTTAACTGATTGTGCCACCCAACAATGAGAGAGGTGAGAGGTGATCACTTCCTCTGCTCCCCCGTGCTTCGCACCAGAGTCTAAGATAGCAGTTATTTGTCACAAGTTAGGCCTCACGACATCTATCCAGCCTCTCCACAACTCTTTCCTTTACAACATCAATTTTTAACCCTTTACTTTATTCATGAAGATAACCCCTTCCCCTTCAGAGGATTCACTTTCTATCCTTCCGAGGATTTCCTTTTTATCCTCGTGGATAAAGTAACTATAAAAAATAGTTTCTTACTTTTTACTCTAGAATGAATTATTTGCCAATAAGTTAACCAAATACTGAATGTAATTTTTATTCATAAAGTAGAACTCAAGTCCAATAACTAATAATCATATTTTCAGGTGTAAGACTCAGAATAACCACAATTTTCATCATCAGGAAGATCAAGGTAAATAAATAGAGGTGAAAAGGAGTTACGACAGTGTTTGAGGAATGAGAGATCTGCTTCTCTTCTTTGAATTTTGATCCTATTTTTTTAGAGATTACCAATCTCAGTCCATGTATCCCTTCCGTACAAGGTAAAAATGGTAAATTGGAGGTTTCTGTGGTGTATTTTTTTAGGTGTAAGACTCGGAATAACCACAGTTGTCATTTTTAATCTACCTAGTACAGCTTGCTAAGAAGAGAGAAGATCAAGGTAAATAAATAGAGGATCATATTCTTTGATCAAATGTATATTCTACTTCGTTTTTTTTTAACATAACATTTAAAATTAAGTTGTGTGTTACAACTTATTATTATTAATCACTACCTAAATTTATTTCTTCTTTCTAATAATTATTAAGCATTACTTAAATATATACTTGTAGAATCTCACAATACAATTTCAAAAAAGATTGTGATTTTTTTATATTTACAATACCTTTTTTATTACATAAATGGACTCAACACCCTAAAAAACCCATAAGAAACTCTAATTTTATAAATTAAACGACTTAAATTTAAGCTTTTAAAAATATCTATTAAATGTTGAATAAAATAAGAAGAAAAAATATGCTAAGAAGCTCATTTTGTCTAATTTAAACTAGATGGTTTTTTATTATTTTATAATATATTTTTTTAATCTTATTTTTTAATATATTTTTTTAAAGTGTACTAATAACTTGTGTCCAAGATTCACGGAATATGACTTACCCATCATTACTAAAACTCATTTCTTACCCTCTTCAAATAATATTTTTTATTACATTACAATGTGCCTCTTATAATTTAATTTTATTATGTCAATAAGCATTTATTTATTATTTTATAATATTTTTTCTTAATCTAATTTTAAAATAGATTTTTTTAAGCGTGCTAGTAACGTGTGTCCAAGATTCATGGGATATGACTTAGTCATCATTACTAAGACCTATTTCTTACCCTTTCAAATAATATTTTTTATTACTTTATAATGTTTTTTCTATAACCTAATTTGATTAGGTTAATAAGCATTTTTAGTTTGCAAAGATTTTTTATAATTTTAATTTAAATATCAATAATTATTAAATAATTATTAAGTGTATGGTAAAGATTTAATATGCACGAAACATTCTAGAATATTCATAATAATATACACAAATCAAAGGTTGAGATTATATCAGAAGTAGTTGTTCATTTTTTGCCCTTTTAACTAAATTGACTAATTAAGAAAAATGTCATGTGAGATGAGTTATGATATTTTTAGTGTGTGGTAGTGATAAGCCATGGCATTGGCCCATGGTATTATAACTAATACTGTTTACAATATTAAAAAAACTTTTAAAATCCAATAGCTTTAACAATATTTGATTCATAACAATTTAATATTATTAGTTTTCATAATTGATTTGTTGGGCGTAATGGAAAGACCCACTCTCAAGCCTACACGATACCACTATAAGACCAAGACTATAACTAAGTTTCCAAGAGCAGTAAGACCAAATAGGAGTTGTCTACCAAAGCAATAGAATAGCTTGGAATTTGGTAATAGAATGGGGTGGAGTGTAGTTTTTCGCTGGAATCCAGTAAAACAATTTAAAAAAATCTGGTTATTTGAATTGCACTTTTTTATGGTAGAAATGGATTCAACACTCTCCAAATCCTTACCGCAAACAAAACACTGAAGTTTAACTACTCTAATCCAAATTTTCAAAAATCTTTGCCTAAATGTTTCATAATCTTAAGGGAATTTCTTGGTGATTCTGTGGGTTTTTTAGACTACTACAACCAAATATAACCAAAACATAGTGTGGTGGGGAACACACCCTTCTTGATATGATTTTTTCCGTGAAAATCATGGAAATTTGGGATATGATTTTTCTGTGAAAATCATGGAAATTCCCGTAAAATTTTAAGAAAATCACAGAATGATTTTTGTAAATCTAATTATAACTATCAAACTTCAATATTTTAGGTTTTCTAGAGGTTTTTGATGGTGTTGCATCCATTTCCACCACCAAAAACATAATGCAAACATAAAATTTCTTAAACATCTTTTGTCCAAATTCCAACTACAAACATAAAATTTTGTAAACAACTTTTGGCCTAATTCCAACTACTATAGGTCGAGGCAATTCATCCGCGTGAATAGCCAATTCCCTTTTCTTCAACGTTATCACAACTAACATTGACCGCTTCAAAATAATTTTATTTTAATATCGAGAAACCACACCATATTTATAACCAAAGAAATCACTTCCTTACAAAGAAAAGCAATACTTTTTTAATCGGACAAATAGGTAAACCTACTACGTAGGGTGTTTTTGGATCACTATACTCTTGAGTGTACTTCAACCTGCCACAAACCTTGCAGGAGTATCTATTGGAAATTAATGTCAATCACCGCAGTAAATGTACTAACAGCAGTTATATCTCAGTAAATGTTTTGTAGGTTGTGGATTGCATGTGCAGAGAGGACAATTACCCATTCTACAATAGATTAAATAAATCAAAGTCAAATAGAAGTTAATACATGGTTATTAAATGAGCATGGGCAAATATTTAATCGGCAAGTTATGTTTAATTCACACAAGTTTTGTAATGTCCAGTAAATGATGTTCCCCCATACTATGTAAGTCTTGCAAGACAAGAGGCGAAAATAATGGATGCCCGTGGATCAAATTTTGGTGGGTGCGTAAAAACAGTTTCACTGTGTGTTACTTTAATTGTTACTCTGCCACCAACGGTTGCTATATCATATGTGATTTCCACAACTCTGTGTAAACTTCAGTGAATGTGATGTCTTGGTTAAAATAATTTCAGCAACTCTATATGAACTCGTGTGTTAAACGAAAAAACATTACTCCCTTTGTCTTTAAAATTTCTATCAATATCAGTTATACAGATAAACCGAGTTTCGAACCTGGAGAAGGCCCCCTTCTGGTACAAAACACTGAATAACATTATTGACCATTTACCCCAATCAATTCCATCCATATCAAGAACCCTTCTTCTTCCGGGCACCGCGATCTTAAGTTGTTAAGTTTCAGCAGCATGGAATGATTGTTAAGGCAGTTGCTTCAGATTTATTATCCATGCTTCCAGAAGAATTACTTTGCTCCATTCTTTGCGAAGTGCCCATTAAAGAAGCAGTGAGATCGTGCATTCTTTCTAAAAGATGGAGATATCTCCATACCCAACATCCAAAACTTATCATCGCCCCCGACAACACGCTGATCCATTATCCATCAGAAAAGTGGAGGATGTAATCTCTGACATTTTGCTTTCACATTCCTCTGATGTAGAAACCTTCGATCTGTCTACTTACTCGAAATCTTTTCTCTGGCGATGTCAATCTGAAAATGTATGGAAATGGATACAACTTGTGGCCTCAAAGAAGATCCAACACCTTTCTCTCCGCAATTTCCCTCAAGAGAGAGTACTGTCTCCTACCCTTTTCTGTTGCAATACTCTAACCAGGCTCGAACTCTCCAACTACATTATCTCCAGTATTCCACCCAGTTTTGGCGGATTCCCGCATCTCATCACCTGCGAATTACTAAATGTGAAATTCAAAGATGACTCTTTAGATCGCCTGATTTCCCTTTGCCCCCAACTCGAGAATCTCTGCATATTAAATTACTTTGGGCCGCGGACAATCAATATTTCCGCTTCCAAGATTACAACCCTATGCGTTTCAGTTCATACGCGGCGGGCAGAGCTTTACATAAACTGTCCCAGCCTCATATCTCTGGAGTTACTTTCCACAAATTATTACCATATCAAGCACTTCAGAGTTAATGAACTGCTGTTTCAGGAGATTTCTTCTGCTGTTTGGTGTCTAGAAATGCATGGCGGAGGCAATCTGATTGAATTGTCATTGGTTTGGCCGACCGACAGACCACTTGGTCTACCTGATCAGAGATTTGCTATAATGAGGAGATTCACATCATTGAAGCAGTTCTCTATCTATAATGCGCGCTGGCTTGAAAGGGAAAAAGATGTCGGTATTCCCATTCCGAGCCTGCTCCAATGCCTTCCTCATCTTGAGCGTCTCGACCTAAAGGACGTGCTGTGTCTGGTAAGAAAATCTTTGAAACTCTTAATTTCATTCCGTTGTTGATGAGTAGGGACTTTAATCTGTTCAGAATAAAAAATGAGGGTTGTGAAAGAAAGGGTTCCGTCATTGATGAGTAGCGACATTAATCTGTTCAGAATAAAAAATTAGGGTTTTGAAAACCAAGGTTTTAGAGTAAAGTGTTTTTGGGTCAGTTTTTTACAAAGCTATACGATTATCCACAATCGGATGATTCCGGATTATATAAGAATAAGACAATGTTCAATAAACAAGATGTAAAGTTAATAAATCAACTTCTACTTCATCCTTCTCTCAGCAATTTTTTTTAATATGCAATTAACAAGATGTAAATTCAATAAACCAACTGCATAATGTTTCAAATTTACCTTTTATTGTTTAATTTTACCCTTTTTTCGTAATAATTACTTTTTTTTTTTTACTGCATTGTAATGTTCAAAGCTAGTTTTGCATATATTTTTTAAATATGCAATTAACAAGATGTAGAGTCAATAAACCAACTGCATAATGTTTCATATTTACCCTTTTCTGTTTAATTTTACCCTTTTCTGGTAATAATTACTTTTTTTTGTACTGCATTCCACTGTTCAATGATAGTTTTTGTTTTGGTGCAAAATGGTGTTGAGACATTGATTGGTTTTTTATTTGCTATTCAATACAGGAATTCAGGAGAGATCCCAACCCATCATGTCTAGATTCTCCTCTCTTCAGTGTTGGGAGAGTAAATGCGTTTCTACATAATTTAAATGCTAAACTAATAGCCATGATACACTGGTTGCTTGAGATAGCTCTTGCCCCCCAAACCATTGTAGTCCAAATACCACAGCGCAGGGCGAGGGAGGAAGAAAAGTACAAGCAGTTTTTAACAAAACTGGAGGATTTGAAATGAGCAGAATCTAGAGCAAAAATACGTGTCATTGAAGGAAAACGTGTTGTTGAAATTGAGAGGTGACCAAACTTTACAGATATTGAAAGGTATTGATTTTATTTGTGTTAAAGAGCATGATAGTGGATCATTTCCTAGGCGTTTTACATTGGACAGTTTGCTATTGGTATTGTTGTTTATTGTGGTTTTATTATATTCGTAATAGTGAGTTTGCCTATTTAGTTTACAGTTGAAGGAAGCTCAACTGCATTTCAATCACTGTATTATCATTAGTATTATCATTAATATATATTTTTTTCAGATGTGGTAAAATTCAGTTTGGTAATTTTTTTTTAGCAGTAAGATATATTTAGTTGGTTGTTTTTTAAGTGTGTTGAAGATTGCTTAATTATAACTTGAATCTCATAATTGTGATGTACTAAATTATGATATACTGATAACATTAAGATCACAATTGTGATATAGTTAAGTGTTATGCAATGATATTTTAAATGACTTCTTATTTTGTAGGTTCTTCAAGTAACAAGACTGGCCAGGCTTTTTGGAGTTCTTTGGAGGGAGTGGTTATTTGAATAATGAGATGGAAACACTGCTGACCGACCAAATGTTAGAGAATCATAGTAGATTAAACTTAATTGGTATTGAACTTTTACTAAATTAGACACTTTCTTTAGTTTTGTTGATGCTTTTCAAGTTTATTTATTTTATTAAAAGTATATTCATATAAGATTATTATTTTAAATAATAAAATATTTTCATATATTATTAGACAGATGTTCTAAACTTCTTTAAGGTTATTTTAAACAATTTGAGATAGATGTGGTTTTATGCTGCTATAGCATTTTCAATAATATAAATGCAAACATTTTTATTATACATAATTGAAGTTTTTCTTCTTAAATATATAGTTATTTATTCATAAATTCTTGGAATGTCAAAATATAAAATTGAAGTTGAATTTAATTAAACAACCTTTTTTTGTATCTTTTTCGGAGTAACATTTTCTATTATATGAAAATGTCAAAAAATAGATACATCATGGCATAATAGCATATTGTGGTAGATTGGAAAATTCAATGAATCTTTCTTTTATGAGGGTAGTGGCTATTAGAATGGAATTTTTTTAGATAGTGGAAACTACTTTCATTGTTTCTCTTTGCTTTTAGTTCTTTGTGTGCCATGAAGGTAGAAGGTAGAGGTTCTTTGTTTCTCTTTGCTATTAGTAAATTTGTAAAGTAATTGTAATGAATGTTGTTTATAGTATTGTGGATGCTACTATTTGCAACTAAAATATTGGATGAATCCAAGAATGATTTAGATGTAATATAAATGTTTGATTAATAAATATAACTAGGAACATGGGAGCACTTATATAGGCTATGATACCACTAGTGAGAAATATATTAGGGAATTACAAGAGTTATCTTTTCATATCCTTGACATAAAATTTTAATTTTAATTTGAGTATTTTTCTCTCTACACAAAAAATATCTGATTTTGAAAGACTTTGTAATTGGGATAGTTTCCCTCACAAATATGGAATTTAGGGTGATAGTGGCCACAATGCTTTAGAATTTAATGGAAGGAATGGGCTGGGTACATTCTTTGTATTTTGTAGTTGTTTCATGGATTTCATATTATAAAGAAGTAAATATTGGATTGTACAATAGAAATATGCATAGATTATGGCTAAATATGGAAGGGGGTAGATATCCACATGATAAGAGGCACATGGTTCCCTATGTAGTTAAATTCATGAGTAAAATGTCGTCCTCAGTAGAATGATTACTAAATAATTGTGAGTGTTTATAGTAGGCTTTGAGTGCCCAAGTATTCCAAAACAAATGCCAAATGTGGATTGGAAGATTGTTGGTGTGTTTTAGGCTCTCTAAAAATGAATTTGGCATGGCTATTACTCACTAAAGTTCTTTGGAACTTACTTGAGAAGTGAGAGTCATGAAATGAAGCAGATTGGGCTAGTATGATAAGAAATTGAAGAAATTGAAAAGAAATTACAGAGGGAACTATAAAGTAGTGAATTGGTAGCATCTAAGACTCTTTAAGACCCTAGGCTCAACACAAAGAGTTCTTTGATGTTTTTTTTTTCTTGTTATCTTCACCCAACCTACTTTTGTATGTATTGACTATTTTCCCTTGTGGTATCATAGCCTTGTTAGGGTTTGGCCATCTATAGAGTAGCAAGTTAATGTGAGACTAAGACTATGGCGGCCTGGAAGGGGCTCCTCCTACATCACTTTTGAGCTTTAAGTTTTAGTTAAGTGTTTCCTTTACTCATTTCTTTATTGTCAATTTTGTCTTAAATAAATATCGAGAAAATTGGACTCATTAATTTTCTAACAATGGAACTTTATATATGTTTGTGTGTGTGTGTATGTGTAAGTCTTTGTTTTTATTTCCTATTTCCATACCCATTTGGATGTGCTAAGGAATTCCTAAATTATGGTGAACAATAGCCACTCAATTTATACATGAATCTATATATTTTGGTGCAAAATGATTCCTAAATTATAGTGGGAAACAACTCACCAATATAAAGAACATGAGAAGTTTGAATATGTGAATTCTAGCAATAAGCCATTAGATGAGTGAAATTTATTTTAATGCTTTACTTCTATGAGAATATCTATATGCATAGAGTCAATTACATTCATAAAGTTCTATTGTATGAAAATGAAAAGAATTTCTAGGAATGGTTTTTACTCAAAAAGTGATAATTTGGATCATGATGCAAAGCTTATTCTTCATAGATTTTATGGATTCATAATCTCCTCTAATGTCTCATGTAAATCCGCTATTTTTTTGTTTTTTTTTTCCCCTTTTTTTTAGAGTTTGAACAAATTTACTGCAGAGTAAGGAGAACTTGTTAGGTTCTTTTACATAAAAATGTTATATTTAGTATATTCTTGATGGAATCATGTGGGTCAACATGAGCTTGACTCCATGGGAAATTTGTGAGGTATTTTAAGTTTTAAAATTTTGGATTTCATGGATGCAAGCTTGCATACATTGAAAATTGTTTATATAGGTAATTTCTAAATTGAATGGGGTTGTTAATAAAATGTATTATATTATTATTATTATTATTATCCAATTTTAAAGCCACTAGCTAAGCCATATACATTGGAATGTGATATATATAAACTTAAATGTATTAAATTATAGTTAAAAGTTATCTTAATTTCTGATGGACAAACCAATCCAAAACCAAAAAAAAAAAATCACAAAAATAAAACTTTAGAAAACACCTATGAACAAACCAAACCAAACCAAACCAAACCAAAAATAAATAAATAAATTCAAAGATTAAATGCACCACCCACAAAAACTATTTTCATATGCCATTGGGCACTTCCACAAGTGAGTACCCTAGTCCAGTTTTGATAGCAATTTAGTGAGTAACCTAGTCCAGTTTTGGTAGCAGTTTAATTCTACTTCTACTGATCATATATATGAGATGATATATAATAATGTTCCATATAAATATTTGTAGTGTTGTTTTAAGATAAGGATATTATTTTAGACATGATTATTTTGTTCAGAGAATATCTTAACCACATACCAATCTACAAAACATCTAGATTTAAACTATTTATGAAAGACATCACATCTAAAACAAGTAGGAATTATATTTTTTAAGTCTTTTCACATTGTACTATTGGAACATGAAAACATAGCAAGATTTCATCTACTTCTTATTATGTAAAATAGGAAATATATAAGTGAAAAGTTGAATATAAATAAAAAAAAACAGATAAAATTATTGATCAATATTATTAGTTAAAAGAATATCTTAAACACACACCAATCTAGGAAACATTTAAATATAAACTAGTAGGAATTATATTTTCTAATTCTCCTGTAGAAATTTGAAATCACAAGGATAGGAAATCTATGGTTCTAAAGGTCAATGCTAACAAAAAGTGAAATTAGCCATCAAGATCACCAGTTATGGCTGCAACAATGCCGGTGAGGTTCATTGTTGAAGGAAATGCAGTGCAGGGCGACACTACACTGGAGGTTGACAAGCAGTCAACGACACTCTTTGTAGACGGAGCGCGGGAGGGTCCTGTTGGAAAGGAAGATCTAGTTTCAAGAAAACCTGGAAAAACTGCAGAAAATGTAGAATATGTAGGTAAACCTCAAGAAATTTGGAGCCATGGATTTTCTGAAATATTCCGTCTCAGAAACCTATGTTGCACCATCGTCAATCACCATCATCATCATCATCAGTCAATATTTCATCTGAAGATGAAGATTCCACCAGCAGAGAGCTGTGATTATTAGCAGTGAAACGTTAAAAGGAATTCATGGAACTTAAAAGAGAACAGGAGCATTCCCTCTCAGAATTTGAAAATTAATTGAAAAACATAACATCGTTAGATAAGAAGAAATCCAGTCTTGCAATAAATGATCAAGATCAGAAATTGAAGGTGAATGGGTAGCAAGAGCACCGGGAATATGACTCAGGCACACATGGTATAACTGGTAGGGATCAGGAGTTTGTAGCCGTGAAATAACTTGGATCCGATGTTCAGGGAACAAGGCTTTCCAGCAGTCCCAGTCATAGATTATCACCGTAGGAACCAACAGTGAGTTCTGATTTTCCAGGTCCATGTAAACTTTCAATGAACTCTTCTCCTACGCCCATGTTAGGCCTATCAATAGAAATATAGAAGTAAACCAAAGGAATATAAAAATGCATTCTTTGAGTGGTGTTGACAGTCAAAGTTCTATAAATTCTCTAGCCAAAGAAGTTACTAGGCAGAAAAATTACCAGAGAATTGCATAATTTCAAGCATGAAGTGCCCAAGATAAAGAAACATATTGGTGAGGGGCTGAGATGATTCCCATCTATATCTCATAAATATTCTTCAAGAAACTGCAAGGAAGGAAAAACTAGATAGTCTGAGAGAACTGAAGCACACTGTGTAACATAAATTTATTGGCCTTAGTTTAGAGTATAGATTGGATACTGCACTGAAAAGTCACCAATTGTATATATAAACTTTCCCTTCTGGAAGAGGTAATGGAAGAGGTAATGGTTGACGGTAATGCTATGCAAGGTTCTCCCGAAATGATTCCTTCGCCTTGGCACCTTTATTGTCTCCCAAGGATTTTGGTAGTAAGGGCAGCCTTTTGAAATTATACAGAAACAACGGGAAAATGTATGTATCATCTTTCATTAGGATAGGGTGCAAGTACCAAGGGCTACTACATTGTTGACATGTACTCTGAGTTCACCAGTTCAGTTCATGGAACAATTCAGATGAATTTGTTGGTTATAATCCAAATAAAGCGCTTCTTGGTTGGATAGAATCCAATTTCTCACCAGCCTTTCCAATTAACTGAGAATTCATGCTTTTATGCCCCTTTAAGTTATGCCAAGCTTTTGGAAAAATTTGCATGTTTGCACTATTCAAGATTTAACACAGAAAAATCTATAAAAGAAGATCAATCAGCAATGTATTATTGGCATCCAATTGTTTCCACTATTCAAGATTTTACATAACATAAGCTATGAAAGAAGATCAATCGACATTGCATTATTCACATCCAATTCTTTTCATTATTAGATCAAAAAGATGAAGGTTGATGCAGAGTAGAAGATAGGCAAAAATGACTTGTCTAAATGGCCTGATTTTCTCATGATCAATGGCAGCATCATACAACCGATTAGTCTGACTTACCAGAGAAGCTATTCACCGCCTAATAAGCATCCATTACCTTTGTGGACTGATTGCCTAGATTAAATCATTGACCAATAAACATTTGAGCCAAATAATCCTCCATTTCCTTTGTGAACTGACCGCCAAGATTCATTTTGGGGCCAAACCGTTTTGATGATGGATAAGTACCTCTATTGCGAAATATCTCACATAGAAATTGCAGAAACACCTCATTTTTTACGGACTAAGATCAATCAACGGTGTCACTAGATGATGAGTTTGTTCCTGTGAACAATTTTTCCTCATAAGATAAGACTATATTTGAAGGAAGAAGGTGCGCAAGCACAACTATCTATAAAATCATAAAAGGATCAAAGAAAGTTGCAGATATGACACAACTAGAATTTAAAGAAGAGGTCGAGGATGAAAATTGGTTATGACATTTGAGATTTGGTCATCTCAACTTTGGAGGATTGAATTTGTTGCATAGGAAATGCATGTTTAAGGGATTTCCACTCATAGAAAAACCGGAGAGCCTATGTGAAGGATGCATCTTCGGAAAAAAATGTAGAGAATCATTTCCAGCAGGAAAGTCTATAAGGGAGAAAATTCCGTCGGAAATTGTCCACTCAAATTTATGTGGAACAATACAAACAACATTAATTGGTGGCAGGGATTATATTTTTACCTTCATACATGACTACACAAGAAAGGCATGGGTCTACTTCTCAGAACATAAAAGTGAAGTGTTTGACCACTTCCACCACTACAAAGTTCTTGTTGAGAAGCAAAGTGGACACTACACCGAAGTGTTGAGGACTAACAGAGGTGGAAAATAAATTACAAATGACGTCCTAAGTTTTTTCATGTAGCATGGAACTCACAAGCCATTTACAACAGCGTATACACCTCACCAAAATGGTGTCACAGAAACAAAGAATAGGACCATTATGGAAATGGAAAGTAGTATGCTGAAGGAAAATAATTTGCTAAATGATTACTAGGTTGAAGTTGTCGCTTGTGTAGAATATATCATTAATAGGTGTCCCACCAAAAATGTTATGAATATAGTTCATGAGGAGACATGGAGTTGAAGAAAGAAATATGTCACTCGCAAGAGAGTGTTTGGATGGGTGGCATATGCACATGTCCCAGATGATTTGAGGAAGAAGTTGGAAAGAAAGGGGGAGAAATGTATATTTTTTGGATGCAGTGATCAATCCAAGGCATACAAGCTCTACAATCCATCAACCAAGAAATTCATAATCAATAGATATGTTCAGTTCATATAAGAGGAAGCATGGGATCGATGTTTAGAGAAGACAATCAATGTGAAGAAATGTATGTCACATGAATATAATGAGGAATTGACAACAACAAATAATTCCTAAATGATGACTCCTCCTCCACCTACACAAGCTCAACAAATCATTCAACATGTGGTACCGCAAAAAAATAATAGGACATTGTTGTGAAGCTAATCAAGTGTAATATTCCTTTTTAGGGATATCTCTAAAACACAATAAACTCTAACTAGAGATGGAATGGGAGGGCATTTACCAGATATTTCACCTTTGAAAAGAGGATGAGATCTGGAGGCTATCTTGCCCTTTCCAGGCTCTGTATAATAGTGTGGGAAAACACAGCAAGTGGTATAGAAATCTAGATGTAAAAGGGAAGAAATAACAGATTGTAGTCATACAATAGCATATATACAAAGCATGCAAAAATACTCAAGAAATAAGAGAACGCTGAGCCATTTTATTAATTTGATAAATACAGAGGAGTACAATCGGTGATCAAGTGATAGCATCTAAATCTTGCACAAGGCAAGTCAAGATCTATTCTCAGAATGATGCATGGAATGACTGCATTTCAGATTTGCGTTGCATGGGACGACTGTGTCTCAGATCTGCGTTCTAGCTAATGAAAAACGGCTATGTCGCTGCCCAAACATATTTCCTTGTAGATCTGTGCTTTCCTCCAATTGATCTCGCCTCCACTATCTGGGATCTGCAATAATACGATCACCCGCTGATCCAGAAATTCCCCCAATAGACGCGCTACTATTTCTGTGCTTAATCTCCTTTCCACGATCCTCTAGAATAGAACTAGAGCTTCCCAAATACAGGCTGCATCCTTCCACGCAAGTAATAAATGCGTTGATCCTCCATAGGTGTTGTGCAGTTAATAAACGCGTTGCTCCTCCACAAATAAAGTGGATCGATCTTCCTATAAAGACACAGACAATATTACCTCACCTGATCAGGCACCCGAAGTCCCCTGGGGCTGAGGGCGAGATCTCCGAACATAAACCCTCAATGTGCTAAACAGTGTTGGAGATAGGCTAAACAACCAGCGTGCTCAAAGTCGCAATAACCAATTTCAAATTCATAAACTTCCATGATGTCATAATGAGGAAACTATCTTCTTTATATAGCGTTGGCTACTCTCGAAACCTACGGTCGCCTCGACCCACAATACCACGGTAATATCCTTGGCTATGTGTGCCTCCACCCACAATACCATGGTAATACCCCTTTGTTGCATGCTCGATTCAGCCCTCCTTAATTACCACATGTGTCTTATTTTAGAGTGAGTCGTGATCCCTTTACTCGCATTTATTCATAAGCTAACTACTTAAAGAAAAATTGACCAAAATCGAATATTCCAATTAGCTATTGCTAATTGGGAATATTATAATCTCCCCCGGCAGAATGTTGCTTGTCCCCAAACAACTGTAGTGATGGATGCTGCAAGACTTTTTTCATTCTCCCAGGTTGCATCCTCATCCAGAAAATTCTTCCACCTCACCAAGAACTCTCGGATTGTCCTGTTCCACAACTGCCTTTCCCTGGTATCAATAATTGCCTTCGGCTGTAATACCAAATGCCCTTCATCATCTGTAGGCGACAGCTCCTCTGTCACTGTCACCTGCTACCCCAATGCCTTCTTCAGGCTTGATACATGGAAAATGTGGATCCTCCATCCCCAAGCAATCATCCAACCAAAATGAGTCACTTCCCAACAAGGTAACACCTGAAAATCTCCTTCCACCTCAAGCTCGCGTAATGAAGGTGGGCTGAAAATCTGAACATGGCAAGCATCATAGCTTACCCCATGTTGTCCTTCTCTCCACTCATGAAAAGTGTAGATTGTATGTTGATCCTGGGCTTCAAAATTATTGCCCTCAAATGGAAAAATGAAGAAAAATCCTCCGAAGAGTTCTCCTCCAATAATGAAGAACAAGTTGGCCCAAAACAATCCATCCATGAAGAATAGGACATGGCCATCATGGAACATCCTAATGAGAAGTTCGTTGAAGGATTTACATGATGATACATGATGCAAACAATTTCTCACAAGGATACGGCATAGTCCCATCCACTGCAACTTCGGAAAATTACATGGCAAGTAATGTACATGATTCATCACATCTACTAAAGGACAGTAAATGGTTGAATGTAACAACAATACATGATCAAGCACTTGCCCATGGTTGCACAATGGATGAATATTAGCCTCATGGCCCACCTAAAAAGGAAACAAACATGTGGTTGTGGTGGCCATATCTCCTCCCATGCTCCCATTATAACATGTAGTGCAGAAAATGTGATAATTTGTCCCACTTAAAGACACATTGAATTCATGTGTCTCCATCATAATCATGCTTCTCAAACAAATCTGATCTATATCAGCGAATGAATTCATGATCAGCAATAAAATGAAGTGAATGCTGAAGGTTTCATGTGGTGCAAGAAGGTACCAATAGCTTTCCAAACAAGTACATCGCAGTTTTACAAGTCGCTGCTTGAGGAAAGTACAAGGAAAAATGTTTTCTCTTACATGGTTAATCATGCATGTCCCCATATGATACATGTTAGAGTGCATAAACTACACATACAAGTGATGATAAAACATTTTCCCATGGTCATAAAAAAAATGGCTCCCTCCATCATGTATATTGGCCCAATACAACTCATGGAGCAATGTGACAAGTTTGCCCTCTTTTGAAGCAAAGCACGGCATAAGAATGGTAAGAGTGTGCAAATCAATGAATGTATATACAAAATTCTCACCATATGCTGGAAGTAAGATGGTACATGGATCCATGAATGAGTTCTCCATAGTGTTTTGGCATGCTATGAGGAAAAATTAACCATGTGCTGCAAGAAGGTGCTTGGAACCCCAAGTCAAGAGGAACATGATATAGTGGTAGATGGCTCTATCATCATTACCTCCTCTTTTATCATCAAGTGAAATAAATATGAAATGATCCTCGGACCTGTGGGTTATGGATCCTTCAAATTTCTGTTGGGCACACTTAATCCATAAGGCTCTGCTCCAAAGTGACGGCGCTGTGAGCTTATGCCAATAAGCCCCTGCTAATACCCAACTTTGTTCTTTGACATTATCCTTGTCAAAGATTCCTCTAATAATGATGAAACAAACATGGAATACTCCCCAAGATGGAAGAGCTCCCAAATCATCAAAGATGCCATCTCCTCTTCCTGCAACATCATGCAAAGTGTGAGAGCAAATATGCTCTTGCTCTCCCAGAAACAAGCAAAGCAACAAGACATTTTTCTGCCTCCCCATAGCTCCATCATACCGATCATGTGATGAAGACATGATGAATAATATGAGTATCATATCAACACCATGCATCCATACTCTATGCTGCTCAATGATGTAAGTATCCATTCTCTTACTCTTGGGAAGAGTGTTTGCCAAGTAATGGCCAAACACTTTCAAGAGTAACCAGTGCAGCCATGCCTCTGGATGCCCAGTATCATAAATATGCAAGTAGCCTCCTAGCTCCTTGCTCATCAATCAAATCCACTTAATCGCTTGTCGATGCCTCCTTATTCTCCTCATCTTGGTACTCCTCCCATGAGGGCTACCATCCTCCCAAATCAAATTCTTATCTTTGCACTTCATGGGATTTTGAAATGTAAGTTTCTCAAGGATCAATGAGACCCTATCAAGAATAAAATATGTGGTAGGAAAAAACCTCCCATCATGATGTGTATGGCTCAAGGAATGTCCAACACAAGAATGAGAGGTTTCATCCGTCTTAAGATGTCCTCCATCTTCTATCTGCTCTTGTGAGAAAGGTAGAAAACATTTGCGCTCCATGGTGTGTTGAAGTGCACCTCTGATGAGATATCTTCTTGAGACCTCCCTTCTATAAATAGTCTTACAAAACCAATGAGGTCTTGGATCTGAAAGTAGAAGTTCCTCTTTCATCTGAGAGGAGCTCATTGAGAAAGTTTCATCTTAAAGGGAAAAAGGGTTTCTTACTCCAAGATGTCTACCACCAATATTCAAGGCTTCAAACCCCAACCTCCCATGTGATGTATAATCCAACAATGGCTCGTGAGAATGATGGTTTGATTCCTTCTTGAGTGTTTCCATGTTGCACAACGTAGTGCAACCAAGCTGCTCTATAGTAGCAATGGGATTTGGCCCTTGGTCATGCAAAAGTAAATCTCCACATTGATCAAAAGAATTTGCTGCAACAATGGAATGCGGAAATATTTTCATACCTTGATGTGCATTTGGAACTTATTGTAGGGCTGCAAGAGTCCCTTTCTCAAAAGCGTTGGCTACCTCAACTATTGATGCATGTAGCTGCTCCTCCTTGAGTGTAACAGTGTTATCACAAGCCTCCTCAAGAGGTGATGCGATCCTTTTTTTTTTTGCTCTTTCTCCGTCAAAGGTTTGGATCAACCTTTGAGTGAACTCTGCAAAATTATTTACCATTGCATCACTTAAGTGACTGCACCACCAATCATAGGCTTCACCCTCCAAGTGCAGCGCTGAGGTTTCAACAGCTTCTTTCCCTACTACAGGATGTAGTAGAAAAAATGCCTCTAACTTTCTCACCCAAGTTCTTGCATTAGATGACCCATTGAAGGTAGACAATAGAAATCTATTGCCTTCAATTTCTTGTCTACTACATGGTCTCTTTTCTTCCTTCAAATGGATGAAATGAGGAAAATCTAGGGTCTCCCTGAAGACTCTAGGTTAAGATCTACACTCAATAAGGTAGTCACTGAGAATATGATGATCCAAGTATCTTCCATGCTCCATATCTTCTTCTTGATGAATATAGTAAGTGCATGGTACTTCCTCTTATTTTTCTGCAATCTTCTTGACCTTCTCAAAGGTGGATGCATCTCCTATGAATCTAAAAATAGATGAGAATAAACTCATCCTTTTCAAAATTCTGATCTTCTTGGGGTTAGACTCACTGGGTGTATCCACATGCTCCCCATGATCCTATGTGTCGTCATCCTCCAAGTGTGAGGAAGCCATTTTGATGGCTTCCCCTTCCATTATTCGGTCAAGATGGAAAGAGGTATCTAACCTTTCCACCCGATCTCAAACCGTGAAATCAGTGGATCCGTCATATGTGGGAAAATGTGTCCTCCTAGTGGTACGCTCCAACTCTGAACTCTGTGTGCTAGACCCCCCACTGTTCCATCCTCCTTCATCTTGCCTGAGCTGACAATAATCTCTGAAGGGAAAAATCGCTCTAAAGTTTTCCCCCATGGACTGCCATTCGCAGAAATAATCTCCATCATGATAATTTCGATGTTCTCTATGATGGTCACAGGGTCTACTATCCCGCTTGATCTGAACAAAGTATTTGAATAAAATGGCATCCATAAACTCCTGCCCAGCTGCATAGTACTCATCAAAATAATCACCTATGCGGTTAGACTTTGGTTCCTCCTGTGCTCCTGCCCCAGTATCTGAACTCAAAAAAGTGGGCATAGTAGCACGAGTGAGGGCATGTGATGCCTGGTGCGGAGCAAAAACATTCTCCTACAAATGGTGGGATGTTCCTGACCCCTCACCAACCTGGAAACCCTTTGGGATTTCACGCTGTCTAGCTTCCACAGTCATGAATATCTGGCTCATCACCTCTATCTACCTTGCTAGATCCTGCATTGATCTGAGGAGTGCTTCCCCAAACTGTTTTGCATCACTATCCTCCGCCATCAGCTCTCCCTGCTTTTCTTCTACCACAGGCTCCTCCTATTCTGTGTCCACCACTCGAACGCAATCCCCTTATTCATAGGTGTTCTCCAAACTATGCTCAAGATCTCTATACTTCCTACCTTTGTGGCAGACGTAGGTTTTTCCTCCTGATGTCATAGACAGCTAGCTCCACAGGCTGAGCCAGATCTATGCTCTGATACCAATGTAATATTACTTTTTAGGGATATCTCTAAAACATAGAAAACTCTAACCATATATGTATTCAAAGGGCATTTACCAGATATTCACCTCTAAAAAGAGGATGAGATCTGGAGGCTATCTGGCCCTTTCCAGGCTCTGTCTAAGAGTGTGGGAAAACACAACAAGTGGTATAGAAAAATAGATGCAAAAGGGAATAAATAATAGATTGCAGTAATTAAATAACACATATATAAATCATGCACAGATACTCAAGAAATAAGATAACGTTGAGCCATTTTATTAATATGATAAATACAGAGGAGAATAATTAGTGATCAAGTGATAACATCTAAATCTTGCACAAGGCAAGTCAAGTTCTATTCTCAGATTGCTGCATGGAATGACTGCATTTCAGATCTTCGTTGCATGGGATGGTTGTGTCTCAGATCTGCATTCCAGCTAATGAAAAATGGCTATGTCGCTGCCTAGAAATATTTCCTTGTGGATCTGTGCTTTCCTCCAATTGATCTTGCCTCCACTATTCGGGATCTACAATAATATGATCACTTGCTGATCTAGAAATTCCCCCAATAGACGCACTACTATTTCTACGCTTAATATCCTATCCACAATCCTCTAGAATACAACTAAAGCTTCCCAAATACGGGCTACATCCTTTTGCGCAGCTAATAAATGTGTTGATCCTCCACAGGTGCTGTGCAGTTAATAAATGTGCTGCTCCTCCACAAATACAGTGGATCAATCTTCCTATAAAGACACTGATGGGATTACCTCACCCGAGTAGGCATTCAAAGTCCCCTGGGGCTGAGGGCGAGATCTCCGAACGAAGACACTCAATGCGCTAAACAGCGCTGCAGACAGGCTAAACAGCCAGCGTTCTCAAAGTCGCAATGACCAATTTCAAATTCATAAACTTCCATGATGTCAGAATGAGGAAACTATATTCTTTATATAGCGTTGGCTACTCTCGAAACCTAGGGCCGCCTCCACCCACGATACCACGGTAATATCCTTGGTTGCATGCACCTCCACCCACGATACCATGGTAATACCCTTTTTCTGCATGCCCGATTCAGCCCTCCTTAATTACCACGTGCATCTTATTTTAGAGTGAGTCGTGTTCCCTTTACTCACATTTATTCATATGCTAACTACTTAAAGCAAAATTGACCAAAATCGAATATTCCAATTAGCTATTGCTAATTGGGAATATTACATCAAGTGCTTCTCCAAGCACACCACAAATATCCACAACCACGTCTACTTCAAGTGCAACACCAAACCCATCTTCAACAATCATAAGAAGACCCAAATTCAGAAATTTAAATGAAATTTATGAGTAATATGAATTTGATAACAGTGCTAGTCTAAATTCATTATTTGCATTAATTTTTCATGTATATGACTTGATCCACTTTGAGGATTTCCTCAAAGAAGAGAAATGTGTTGCGGTAATGGATGAATAAATAGGAGCAATAGAAAATAATGTCACATGGGAGTTCGTGGACATTTCACAAGGAAAAGAAGTCATTGGAGTGAAGTGGGTCTATAAGATCAAGAGAAACATTGAAGGAAAGATTGAAAGACATAAGTCAAGTCTAGTTGTCAAAGGATAAAACCAACAACATGGAAGAGACTATGCGAAAACATTTGTGCCAGTCACGAGGATGGAGATAGTGCATACAATGTTTGCAATTGTAGCGAAAGATAAATGGAAAGTGTATCAAATGGATGTAAAGTTGGGGTTCTTGAATGGAGTTCTGAAATATGAGGTTTATGTCGTGCAACCTCATGGCTATAAGGGAAATGAAAAAGAAAACAAGGTATGTGGGTTGCGGAAATATCTCTATGGGTTGAAGCTACCACCGTGTGCATGGTATAACAGGAGAGATGCTTACTTGATGGACAATGGGTTCGACAAATGTGACGGTGAACCTACTCTCTACATCAAAGAAAGTGAATGTAAGATTCTTATCATCATTTTGTATGTAGATTATTTGATTTTTACATGGAGTGATTATTTCCTCATCATTGATTTCAAAGAAGTCATCAAAAGTGAGTTTGAAATGACTAACTTTGGGTTGTTAAGATATTTTTTGGGCATAGAAGTGAAGCAAAGAGAAAATGGATTTTTTATCATTCAAGAAAATTATGTTGTAGACATTTTAGAGAGGTTTAATATTTATAAAAACAAGCCATCACCAACTCCAACAGTCATGGGGTTGAAGTTGAGCAAGGAGGATTGCATCAACAATGTCAATTCGACATTATAAAAAAGTACGGTGGGAAACCTAATGTATTTTACCACAACTAGGCTTGATATAATGTATGCATTGTGTTTGGTGTCAAAGTCCATGGAGAAACCCAAAGAGACACATTGGAAAGCAACGAATATAGTTTTAATGTACGTTAATGGGACAAAGGAGTATGGCATTTTCTACTATGCAACAAATGATTTTAGGCTCATTGGTTAAACTTGATTAGGCAGGAAGTGTTGATGACATAAAGAGCATGTCAGGATATGTTTTTCATTTGGGTTCGGGAGCCATTTCATGGGATTTTAAGAAGCAGTCTATAGTGTCAATTTCAATAGAAGAAGATTAATATGTTGTCACAATAGTATCAATATGTCCAACAGTTTGATTAAGAAGGATATTGCGGGATTTATTCCATGAACAAGATGGTCCAACCACTATTTTCTGTGACAATAATTCAACAATTTCAGTTTCAAATAATTATGCTTTTCATAAGAGGAAAAAGCACATTGATTCCAAATATCATTTGATAAGAGAATTAGTTAACAAGGGTGAGGTTGTGTTGTAGCATTGGAGGTCAGAATAACAATTTGCAGACATCTTCACAAAGCCATTGGCACGCAAAAATTTTGTTTATCTCAGAGATTTTTTGGGAACGGTCAATGGTGGCAGCTGTGATTAAGGGGGAGTGTTGGCGAATTAATCTCAACCATTGAGTTGAATACACTAACAATCAATCATACCTTAGTGAATGTTTTTTAGGTTGCAAATTGAGTTTTCAGATAAGGAAAAGTTATGAGAAAAGTGCAATTTTCCCATTCTACAATAGAGTAAATTAATTAAAAGTCAGATGGCTCGAATACCCTAATGATGTGATTAATCCTAAAGACATTTATCTAAATTATGGATCATAAAAGTCTTATATCTATCATAATTATTGGTCAATTTTAAATTTATTAATGGTCAATAGAAACACATGAGAAAACATTTACTCATCCACAATGTTTAAAATGATGTCCACCCATCATGTATATTAGATTTTGTTTGTCATGAATTAAATGTGTTAAATATGTGTTTTTATTTTACATGCAATTGTAGTGGAATGTAATGTGGCGGATGTAAGTCTGGAAACACAATAAGGAGAAAATCATGGACCAAATTTTGGTCGGCACGTGAAAACAACAGTTATAGGTTTTACTGTGTGTTACTCCGCAACCCTGGTGAATGTAAATATCAGTAAGAATTCTTGTTTTAGTGGTAAAGGAGCCTCAACCCCCACATTTGAATGTATTTAATTTTTCAAGTTATATTATAACGATTGGTTAGTGGGGATATAGTTCTGGCTGGAAAGACAAGAAGGAGAAAATCTTGGACCAAATTTTGGTGGGCACATGAAAACAACAACAGTTATAGGTTTTACTATGCGTTACTCCACAACCCCTAATTAATGTAAATATTAGTAAGAACTCTTGCTTTACTGGTAAAGGAACCTCAAACCTCCACCTGTGAGTGTATTTCATGTTTTGAAGTTATATTATAAATATTGGTTAGTGGCTATATGGTTCTGGAATTTTCACATGGTTCTGTAATTTTCATGTATCGTTCTTATGACAACACTCTGTTTTACTTTGTTTTATCATGATTAAAATTGTTTGATTTTGTTTTCTCCTCCATAGTTGCAAATTTAATCTCTCCGACTTTGTATTAAAAAGAGGACTCTCATTATTTCTCTCGTTTAAGACCTCTCCGCAACTCTGTGTGTTGAGGAAAAGAATTTTCGTTGTCTTAAAACGAGTAATGGTGAGATTTTTATGAAATGTATATTTCATATATACCCACATTATTATATATATATATATATATATATATATATATATATATATATATATATATATATATATATATATATATATATATATATGTAGTTACATTTTTATGGATGGTTACAATTTTGTTTTTAAGTATTTGAAGCACTTGCACAGTTCAAAGTTAACAATATAGCATTCCATTTTTTTTGAGTTCATGGCTAATAATATAGTTGCGTTATTCATATATATATATATATATATATATATATATATATATATATATATATATAACCTACTTTTGATAAACATTATTTTAGTAGTGGTCACATTGTTATGTCATATAGATATATTTAAGCCTATAGACATCCCCCTATTGGAATTCACAAGTTTACCCATTTTGGTAATCACAAATTCAAATGAGAGGGTTCAAAATACAAGATGTTCAAATATTTTTGTCATTGGCCCTACATAAAATTGATAGAATTGATGTACATAATTTCATTCAATATCTAAATGAAGTCATTAAACCCCCCCTTAAATATTTTTTTTACCAAATTATAGTTAAACATTTATTATGCCCTTAACTATTGATAACGTATGAAGATTAATGTATATTAAATTAACTTCATTGAAACTGTGGCTTTATGAAACGTGCATAATCTCTTTTCAAACATGTCTCCACTATTTAAACAGCCATAAAACTATGAAATGTGTCTTATAGCCACATGTACGGGGAGATTCCATTTGATATAGAGGTTTTCAACAGGTTCATTCTTTGTCTTACTATCTACAAGCTAAGGGTCAAGTCAGAGCCATAAATGGCGTCCTAAAGACCATGATTTGTAGGTTAGTCAGACACCATAGAACCACATGGAATAGAGAACTATACTTTGAATTATGACCATACTGAAAATCAATGAATACTGCTACAAGTTTCACACCATTCCAATTAGCATACGGTTTAGAAGTAATTCTTCCAATCGAGTGCGAGATTCCATCACTTAAATTGGTCATTGAACTCATACCCAACACTATTGCTAAAGAAGAGTGTTTTCTATTGCTCAATCAACTGTACCAAAGTCATCGAGATGACACAATGGCCCTCTAAGCCCATAAGCATTGGGTTAAACCTCAATACGAAAAATATCTCAAGTAGCGTTCTTTCCTAGAGGGCGATCTCGTTCTACTCTATGATAAAAAACACGACCCCTTGGGGGCAGGAATGCTCCAACCATTATGGCTCGATCCATATGTCATCAGCAAGGTTCTTTATAATGGGGCCTATGAACTTGAGGACCATAACGGAATCCTGATCACTGAGCCTTGCAACGGGCCGTATCTGAAGCACTATTTCGCCTACTAGTGTATTCGACATTTTCTTTGTAATTTTATGTATATAAGTTTTTTATTTTTTGATGTGTCTCCAATATTTTGGGTTTTAGAGTATTTTTCTCATATAAACTGATCTGGAAATGTTCTAGATAAGTTGTATGTATTTCAAGGACCTACCACTTAGTTTTAGTTAAAATGATCTAGCTTTTACTTGACAACTTCGCAGAATTATTTACTTGAAAGTGGTGTATGATTTTTTATTGTTTAGGTGTCTTAACTTCATTTTTTCGTGCTATAATTTAACATGTATGACAGCAACATAATGCAGAAAATAATAATTCAAACACAACAGCAATTTTAATCTAGGAGTTCACCCAAAGTCTCGTGGGCTACGTCTCCTTTGAGCTTTGTCATTATGACTCAGATATTTGGGATTATAGTAAGTTTTTTACAAAGTAAATACTTAATTCCAATGAATACAACAATGATCCAAAGGACTGAAAATACAATGAATATCCCTCAAATGGTTGTCCAAACTCTGAAAACAGCTTTAGGCTCTTGTTGACATGATTCCTTCTGTCGGTGCACTAAGCTACTCTGAGCTTCTAAATGGAAAAAAATCCCTCAGAATTCCATTTTTGTCATTGAAACCACTCTTTTTTTATCCAATACACATGAGACATCAAATGCCAACTGATAAATTTCTCAAATTGAGAAATGCAATCCCAGAATAGGCTATCCTCCACGGTTTTCCCAAGGCTGCCAAAAACTTCACATTAGCTTCTCGAGCCTTAGAAGTTATAAAAATGTTCTAAAAAAAATTCCATTGGTTCCAAATGACTAAAATTGTCAATCTAAATTTTTTTATCATCAAAAATAGCCTCTGGCTACTCTAGTTTCGCCTTAATCACCTATCGGTACCCCCTGGCACTATGGTTAATGAAAATGTCTCTGCTGAGTTTTCGACCTCTAAAAGTCTTTAAAACTTACTGAAACCTCTGTAAATAGATTTATAATGATGTTTTCAGTCAATAATGACCACTTTTTCAGTGCATGTTGTCTCAAATAGCTCTTTCTAGGCCCTGCACTGCTGCTGGAAAAAGTTGGCAATAATGACCCCCGAAAATTTAATGTAGCTTTTTGGCCTTCAAAAATTCTCTAAAGGATTTTTAAACCATCTCATAAGATTCATAAAATCTAAATTATCCAATTTAGCCTATTAGAAATCTAGAAAAGGACTCTAACTCCCCTGGTTAGGCCTCAAACTAAATTTGTCTCATGGTGGCCCTAATGGATCCTTCATCTTCCCTGAAGCAAAAGCTGTTGAATATCACCTCTATTTGACCTAAACCTTTCCTGAAGTGCTTAGGAGGTCAAAGAGACACAAAATTAACTAAAATTTCATCTTGTTTGGTCGAAAATTGAGAAAGTTATGACCCAAACAAAAATTTTCAGTGCCACTAGAAAACCTCCTCCAAAACTGAAGGAACTCCAGTTAACTCAGCTAAAATGGCAGACAGGCCTGAATTGGAAAACTCCGCTCCAAATTTGGTGGTAACTTTTAATGTGGTGGTTATCCGTAGTGTTCACATGTGGAAATTCCGCTAACTGTCAGTTGCTGGAGGATAAGCTTCAATCTGACTGATACCTGCACTGACTCGAATGCGTGCACTATGACCCAAACATGTGCATAGGCACCCAACCCAAACGTGTGCACTATGACTGAAATGTGTGCAAGGTGACCTGAATGTGGGCAGGGTGACCTGAATGCGTGTAGAGTGACCCGACCTTCCAATAACCACAATTTTTTCCTTGACCCCCTTTTTTTTAAACCATTAGGCCTGGGGCCACGTGGCAACCAATGATTGGCCTCCAGTAATGTTTAACAAAAATAACTTTTAACATATAATTTCTTGCTAAAATTTCAAAATTGAAACTTGGTCAACTGAGAAATGGAGTTCACTAGAGACTTCAAACCTTCATAACTTTCACATACGATGTCAGTTTTGAGAACCGTTCATGGTGCCAGAATCGCATCAACAAGACCTTTTCATTCGTTTAGGTTCAAAACTCTTCCAAGAACTTTGAATTTTGAGCTATCATTCTGGTCCATGATCCAGTTCTGATCACACCTCCCAAATGAGAAGCTTTTGGACCCCAAAAGCTCTCTTGAATACTAAAAATGATCTATATAGTGAATAAGAATACTTCAACCTCTTCTCTTCAGCCTCCAAACACTTACCCTGCATGGCTAGTGACTTTGAACTATAACTAAAAGAAATTCACACTTCCCTTCCTCGATGCTTGTCCTCTTGTCAAGAGTTGTCTTTCTTGAACTCACTCAGAAAATTTATGGAGAGAAATTTGCAAACGGTAGCTAAACATCACTACCTTGATCAATGATCCAAGGTGGCTCAAACATAAATCATGCAACATGCGACATCAACAACAAGTCGTCATTAAATGTTCTATAGAATTGACACAAAATCAATGTAAAAAGTGTGCAACAAAATTGACACAAGTCGACAAACATGTGCAACACAATCGACACAAGTTGATAAACAACATGATACATATTGACAAAAACATTTGCATTTATCAATGTACAATGAACCTATTTACAGTTCGCTATTTACACATACAACTTCCATGCACATGTACACCTTCAACTCTTCCCTTCAGGTACCAACAAGTACATAATCCCAAAAACATGTGGGTGACTATAAGATCTCAAGTAAAATATATTGCTGCAACATAATTGAGTATCATACTCATATTTTACACCTCCATGGTGAAATTTTGCAACAACAAAGAAATTCCTTCAACTGAACTGCATTTATATGCAATCTTGCATCAAACCTTTCAATAGAAATAAATTCATACATCCAAAATGTGCATATGTACAAAGGGCTATTTCCTACTATGTTAAGAAGTCCATCCACTTCTTTCCAAGCCACCTCCATGGCGACTTTTTCTGCTGCAACATTTCTTCATGTGAATCTTCCATTTTCACTTCGATCCTAAAATCCATAGTTCCACTTCTGCCAATATTTCTCTCCTCTTGTTGCATGTGCTTTGGACGACTAGTTGGATGAAAAGTCCAACAATGGGAGACATCATGTCCCTTATTTTGGCAATATGTGCAAAACTTATGTACTTTCTTAGAAAGTTGTCTTTGCCTCATCTGCTTCGTGTATGGTTTCTTCCTCATCCAGCATCTCGAAACAACATGGTTAAATCCACCACAATATGTACAACAGATATTTCTTCCATTTAAGCATCTAAAATGATCATGCTTTGCAAAAACACAATCAAATTGATCATGAGAAGATTTATACCTCTTATGCTTCTTTGAATGTTCATCCTTTTTTCCTTCTTGAGGAGATGAACTAGTAGAGGCTACAACTTTCATTTGTAGATTAACATCATCGTTCTTGTCTTTAAAACTATCTAAACTTTCATGCTCGCCATAATCTACATGTATATAATATTCTTGCTGAAACAAAGGCTTAAATAAATGGCAATCATCTTTGAAACAAATTTGACATATTTGCATCTTATAACTTGGAATAAAAGTTCTCTTTGAAATAGCCTCACATGCCTTCATGGCTTTGGAGTCTTCGCCATTAAATTGCACATAACCAAGACCGAGATTATTTTGTCATTCCTCAACTAAAATGGGATCAACCATGCCTTATATATGCTTTCCTAATCCCTTGCCTTCATAGCCCATTTTAATCATTAATTTGGACCCTATTCCCCTTGTATGTTTTTTGAAAGAACCAACACATCTTTCTAATGAGGAAACTGAAGACAAGTTATAATGGATTACCTCTTCCTCAAGAATTTTCTTAGTCAAATCCTCTTGGGATTGATGGAGTTGCCTCTCCATATCATGCAGTCTTTGAATAATTTTTTCCTTCTCTTACTTCATGGCAAACAACTGTTCACGAAATTTAGTGCTTTCTCATTTATCCTCAAAGAAAATCTACACCATGTCCTTCAATATAATAAAGTCACACTTCATATCATCCTCGAAGAATCTTGTGAAGGAGGAAACTTCACTTGTAGAATTTCTCATTATGATGTCAATGAAAAAAAGGAACTTCAATAAAGTTCTCCAAGCTTTCAAAATAAATGACAAAGCTTTTTAAACCAAATGGCTACAGAGATAGACTCTTATTCAAACAACCAAACAATAAACAAACTCCAAGAGCTTCTTAACAAACAAACGTCAAGAGGGTTTGTTCCAAAAGTGACCTTGAGGTCATTTGGGGTAGGGAATATGCCTTAATGCCTTTTCTTCCTTTTTTTCCTCTCCAGGAGTTAGCTAATCAATAGCGATCCCTAAAACTCAAGCAAACTCAAACAACAATTAGTTGCAAATAGTAAAACAATCAATCTTTTACATGGTTTAACACCTTTCAAGCTATACAATCAAGCAACCAAATGCCCTGTCAAACAAGCAACTATGCTCCAATACCAACCTAATCTGAAAATGGTCTAGATAACTTGTATGTATTTCAAGAACCTACCACTCAATTTTAATTAAAATGATCTAGCTTTTATTTGACAACTTTGCGGAATTATTTACTTGAAATTGGTGTATGCATTTTTATTGTTTATGTGTCTTAACTTCATTTTTTCTTACTGTAATTTAAAATGTATGACAGCAACATAATGCAACAAATAATCATTCAAACACAACAACAATTTTAATCTAGGAGTTCACCCGAAATATCGTGGGCTACGTCTCCTTTGAGCTTTGTCATCATAACTTAGATCTTTGGGATTATGGTAAGTTATTTACAAAGTAAATACTTAATTTTAGTGAATAAAAAAAATGATCCAAAGGACTGAAAATACCATGAATATCCCTCAAATGGCTGTCCAAACTCTGAAAATATCTTTAGGCTCTTGTTGAAACGATTCCTTCTGTCGATGCACTAAGCTACTATGAACTTCTAAATGGCACAAAATCCCTCAAAATTGTGTTTCTCTCACTGAAAACACTCCTGTTGTATCCAATACACATCAGGCAGCAAATACCAACTGATAAATTTCTCAAATTGAGCACTGCAATCCCAAAATAGGCTATCCTCCACAATTTGCCTAGGTCTACCCAAAAATTTAAATCCGCTTCTCCAGCTTTAGAAGTTATAAAAATATTATGAAAACACTTCCATTGGTTTGAAAATGACCGAAATAGTCGAGATAGAGTTTTGGCTCATCAAAAATAGCGTCTTGCTGCTCTAGTTTTTCCTCAATCACCTATTGACACCCCTTGGCACTAGGGTTAATGAAAATGTCTCTACTGCATTTTCGACCTCTAAAAGTATTTAACACTTGCTAAAATTTATGTAAATAGATTTAGAATGTTTTTTTTAGTAAATAATGGCCATTTTTTCACTGCATATGGTCTCAAATAGCTCTTTCTAAGCCCTGCACTACTGGTGGCAAAAGATGGCAATAATAAGCCCTGAAAATTTACTGAAGATTTTTGGCCTTCAAATTTTATCTACAAGCTCTATAAACCATCTCATCAGATTCAAAGCATCTAAATTATCCAATTTAGCCTATCGAAACTCTGGAAAAGGACTCTAACTCCCCTAGTTAGGCCTCAAACTGAATTTGTTTCATGGTGGCCCTCAAGGCTCCTTCATCTTCCTTGAAGAAAAAGCTACTAAATATCACCTCCATTTGACCTAAAACCTATCCCAAAGTGCTCAGGAGGTCGAAGAGACCCAAAATTGACTGAAATTTCATGTTGTTTGGTTGAAAATTGAGAAAATTATGACCCAAACAAAATTTTTCCAAGTGGCACTAGAAAACCTCCTCCAAAACTGGAGGAACTCCAGTTAACTCAGCTAAAGTGATGAACAGGCCTGAATTGGTAGACTCCACTCCAAATTTGGTGATAAAATTTAATGTGGTGGTTATCCATTGTGTTCACATGCATAAATGCTGCTAACTGTCAACTTTTGGTGGATAAGCTTCAACCCGACTGATATGTGCACTGACCCAAATGCATGCACTATGACCCAAATGCGTGCAGAGGCACCCGACCTGAACACATGCACTGTGACCCAAATGCGTGCAGGGTGACCCGAATGTGGGCAGGGTGACCTGAATGCGTGCAGAGTGACCCAACCTTCCAATAACCAAAAATTTTTCCTTGACCCCTTTTTTTTAAAAACCATTAGGCCTGGGGCCACGTGGAAACCAGTGATTGGGCTCCACCAACCTTTAACAATAATCACTTTTAACATATAATTTCTTGCTAAAATTTCAAAATTCAAACTTGGTCAACTGAAAAATGAAGTTCACTAGACAATTCAAACCTTCATAACTTTCACATACGATGTCAGTTTTGAGAACCCTTTGCGGAGCTAGAATTGTAGTGATGAGACCTTCTCGGTCGTTCAAGTTAAAAACTCTTCCAAACATTTTTAATATTGAGATTTCATTCTAGTCCATGATCCAGTTCTGATCATGAACTCTCTTCTTTTACACATATGTCTTCATCATCCTTACCATATGTTGGATATGCGGATGGCTCTAGTTGTCACATACGAAACATTACATCAATTACTTGGGTCCTCTATACACTTGAGTTATAACTACCTGGTTCCAAGGGAGTCTTCCTTGGTGATTGCACAAAAAATACTACTGAGAATATGTTGGTTATTCATCTCCTCACTAGATTTGTGTCTTGAGAAATCTCCAATCTGGTGGTCTAGTTAGATTCCGAGCTAATCGTTATGCATTTGAAAAATCATTATCGCATCTGACATCCTATATTACTACGTTATTACTTAAGGGTATGGCTTATTGAATGTAAATTTGAATTCATTCGTTTTGAATAAATTCCTAGAGAATCTAAGGCTTTAGCTGATCCATTGGCAAACTATGTATTGGATTGACATCTGCCACATTTACTATAGAAAGAGTCATCCATGGGTGTACATTTCTTTCATCATAAAAAATTACATAAAAAATAAAATATACAAATTCAAAATTGCATATATATATATATATATATATATATATATATATCTGTGTGTGTGTGTGTGTGTATGTGTATGTGTGATGTCCAGTGGGTTACATAAGGAAATTCTTCAAAACATGGGTGTTTTATACAAAAATGGCTCTTCTAAGTCTCATTATTTCTGTTGAGCCTATTGCTCATGATAGCAGATAACTGCCTTAGATAACCTCCTTAGAGGTACCAAAAACCTCTCCAACACACCCACTGTGTGTCACTATATATGAAGTCAAATCTCCCTCATGAGAATAGGCAGAACACCCATTCTCAAACATGTGAGGTTCCTAGCAACCTCTTTTAGACTCTGTGTGTCATATCCCTCTTAGGTGACTGTCACGACCTTTGTTGCTACTAAAGCCTCGGGTAGCTGCATTCCTTATTGTACATAGTGAGGGGCTCCAGCTGGTCGTATAGGTGCCACATTTGTGTCAAGAAAGAATTTCATGTCAAAACTCTTTTTCACACATTAAACAAAAAAATTGCATAAAAATCGAAAAGACACAAAAATACTTGTGCATTGATTTCTCATCTTACGTATTAGCCCCCACTGAGTGCCAAGTGGCAATATAAACTCTGGATCTCTTATAAGGTTCATCGCGACATAGGGATAATCCTCAATCATAACGATCTAGTCATTAATCCACTCAAAGAATGCATCTTCAAAGAAGTGTCAGAGTGGACCCTCTCTAGTTCGAGGCATTAGGGCAGACCATTGACCCTGTCTAGTCTCCCTCAGTCCAACAACGTCCCTGATCATTGAAGGCCTCATCACAGGCACTCTTTTTAGCATAAATAAGACAATCAACATGCCATACCCAAACTCTCTTTGGGACCGGGTCTTGCAAGCAGTCAACTCTTCTCTAACATGATGGAAAACACCTTCACACCGATTGACTATATGTGGTCACATGTTGACTCGTGGCTTGTGTCAAGCGTACAATCATCCACCTCAATGACCTCATCGGTCTAGAGGTTATCCATGGTATAGGTATATTGTTTCTCACTGCCACAGTGTTGTTGATACAATGAGCTTGGATGAGTCCAACAGTGGTTTGGGGATCAGCTCTAGATCATGTCAAGTGGGTCCTTAGCCCTCTACATTATAGGCCAATAAGAAAATATACATACTCTTTTTCTATCGAGAGCTCCTGACCCCGATGCAGAATACATGATGTTGTTCATCGCACCACTGAATAATCAAGCTTAGAAGGTCCTCTTGCCCTTTCATCATCTCAAGTCTAGCATAGTTCAGTAATCTACATCTTTAGAGAACTAATAAGCATGTTGGATCAATAATCATTTCCCATTCCTCTCTCTCTCTCATGCTCTCATTCACGTGAGATACTTATGGTAGCAGCTTGGTACCTACAAAATACAAGTTTTTCTTGGATCAAAGACTAGCTAAATCATTGAAAATTGAAGAAAACCAATGTTTTAATTTTTTTTGGCCAGATAACGTGGAACCATGTGTCAAGAAGAGCATGCTAATGTATTTTCCCTTAATGGGCAGTGGGTTTACCTCGGCCCTACCTTTGGGCGACTATGTTGGCCGCCCAAAATTTCTAGGGCATGCCTAAAAATCAATTTTTGACTAGTAAAAAACTTGAAAGCACTAATGTACAACAATATGAGGGCCTAAGCTCCTATCTGGAATAGAAAAAATTGACAATGGTTTCCCGGAGATTCCACAATTAGCTGCAGAAGTTTCACCCTTTTTCAAATTCCACATCTCTTTCACCGAACACAAACAACGAAAATTAAGGTCTATGTCCTTCTTATAGACATTCTCAAGGTACGACTCACTCAACTAGTTATTCAAATTGGTAAAATTCAATTATTTTTTTATGCAATTGTTATTTTATTGACGTTACCAATGCTCTGATGAATTTCCAGTGTTGCTATTCAGAATTGACCATGCTTGACCTAGATTGAGCCTTCTTTTTAGGGACTTTTTCTATCTTCTAAAACTGGAAATACCCGAGTTTCTTTCATCTAGCTCGTTAAAATACCATGATGAAGATAATGGGCCATCCTTTTCCATATTTTCTAGCTCTTTAAAAACCAAAAAAGAAACAAAGTTTTTCTTCGTTGGACTCATTAAATTTGATGAGGAGGATCGAGTTTTTCTTCGCCCAGCTCGTTAAAACTTCATGAAGAGTATTAACTTTACTTCATCTCCTAATACTCATAACCATAGTTTTAAAACCAGCCCGAATCGAATCGAACTAGGCCTGGTTGATTGAGCCAAAAGGCCTACCGGTCCGACCAGGTAGATGAAATGGCCAGTTGGCTGGTTTGTTACTGAGCCGGCTAGTTTTTTGACCGAATCGGCCATCTCAGTAACAAACCGGCCAACCAAACCTGGTCCGAGTTAACTTGTCCTAGTCAATTCAGCCGGTCGGTGGGCCCAAAAAATTGAAAAAAATGGACTTAAAACTCAAATTAATTCTGTTGTTAGGTTTTTTTTAGGTTTTCTAACCCCTCCCCATCCTATTTAACTAACGCAACCCCTCTCAATATCTCACATATTTCTCATTCAATTTGCTTGAGATTTGGGAGGGTTTTCTGAAGAGTTGTGAAGTTGGTCTTTGGAGTAGCTTTAGAGCTGCTTCATGGTAATTTTAAATTCATTTTCATCCTTTTACTTAAATTCTTAACATTACCATGAAATTACTTAGGATGTTTGAGAGTGGTTCCAACCTCATTGGATTTCATATGGAGAAAGTAGAATTCCAGATCTCATTCAAAATCCAGCATACTTATTAGTTTTTGAGGATTTCAGCATTGGGTTATTTCAATGTTTCCATCGAATTTTGTCATGTATTAGGGTATGGAACTCATATTTAATCAAGAGCACCATTCCCTCTATGTACCTTGATGACATGATGTTAGTGACATTGGTTATGTTTTCTGTTTTGATCTCTATATCATCATTCTGTATTGGACAGTGCACTAGGTGCAATTTTGATATAATGGATATATTCATGAGCCTACTTTGATCATATGTTGTCTTTTGTGACTTGTCTATATTGTAATTCTTTTTGTTTGAAAACATGAATATAAATCTTTAAATTTATGTTTTTGTAAAAAAAAATTAATATTTAATGTATTTTTTATTAAAACGGAGTCATTGAAACTGAGTCGACTGAGTCATTACCGATTTGGAGTCAGAATCAGAGTCGACCCTTAGCCTGGTAGCTGACTGATTCCATTTTTTAAAACCATGCTCATAAAAAAATGAAGTAGAAGTCCATTGAACATAGTTTTATCACTTTATCCAGACTCAGTGGACTAACTTACAGAAAATGAATTGTGTCGACCATACTATTACTCCTTTTTCACACCCACCAATCAACCATGAAAAATGTACCCCAATGGAGTTGTCTTTTACGATCTCTTTCAAACTCCCTAAACATGAAAAGATCACCCAGTTTACCCATCTAGACTTGTTAAGCATATTCATATGGGGAAAATTTTGGACAGAGTAGAGAGTCACTCTTTATGCTTTGAAAGATGATTTGGAAGGAGCATCTTGAACATGGAACTCCTCAGAAAAATATCTCACAATAGTTTCTCACTGAACCCTACCATTATATGAGTTTCTCCTTCGTATCATGATGTTCTTACATTGTTTAATCCTAACACTCTTTCGTGTTCATAAGTCTAAGCTGCTTGGTACCTTGTTTGTTGTGCCTTCTATTGTTCAAAACATAAATCTATCCACTGCTTTCTATATCAACCAAGCCATCATATGCCAAAAATTATTTGGCCACCATCAGTTTGCACCATTTCTCTCAAATATCTTCATAAAAAAATCATCTTTATCCTGTTTCGTGCTGATTGATGTTGGACACCTCATTTCCTACCTTTTGAAAGATCTCTTGCTATCAACTTCAACATCTTATCTAGGAAGTTGATCCAGAAACATATCATTATTGTGGGACTTGTAGACCTTAGTGGCAGGTTACCTTGTGTTTGATTGGGGGTTTTCATAATTGGCTCCCACTTGAATTATTCTACGAGTGTTTGACATCAACACCATTTATTCACACTCGGTATATTGTACTGTGCATCTTGGATACCATCCTCCTTATCGGTCGCCATCCTCGCATATGCTAACAATTTTCATTATTGACTAGTAATCAGACAATTTCGCATGTATTCAAATACAACTCCTTTATTCACATGTGTAGAAATATGCATTTTAGAGAAGCTGCGACCACACCTTGGGTAGAGGCTTACATCATTCAAATTTATTTCCTCTCCCAAGCTATATTTATTGTTTTTGGAGACAACTTATCACATTGATCCTGTCAAGACACAAGCTTCAATATTGTGCTTATCGGTGGACATACTAGTCATATCTCTTCCTGGATAAATTATTTTCATACAACTACTGAGCATGGGAATTCCCGACTTGGGACATATATTTATATTTTTGACATATGTTGTTTGTTTGAGGTTTTCCTAAGTCCTCCAACTACTCTCGCTCCAGTACACATTTATAAAGTATTTCAGCCATTGTCTTCGTCTCTAACTTCATACTTTAGGGGGAATCTGTTACAATACAAATGACCTCGTAATCAGCTTAGAGGAGGCCACAATGGAAGGAATAAATTGACCTAGACAGAGACCTATTTTTCTAATCTAACGCACCTAAGATACAGTTAGGCTGAGTTATAACACTTCTCTGCCTCTTGTAGGGAGAGTTAGGGCATAGGCTAACGCATTGTCTTACATAAATGACATCATCGCCAATGTTTCATGAAGAGTAAGGGACAAATTCTACAGTAAATGACTGACATTTCAGAATTTTTGTCAAGGATTGCGTCCAAAAAGTGGGAGACCTCTAGTGCAGGCTTCTAATTGGACATTTCTAAACCTAAATAAGCATCCAAAGAGGGAAATTGAATATCTATTTTCAAATATTTCTAAAATTTCTATAATGAATTTATTAGATTCAATTGAAAAATCACATATCATTATTAATAAATACAATTTTTTTTAATAATTACTAAGCATTACTTAAATCCAAACTTATAGATGAAATAACATTTTTCACTAGCACGTGACAATACAATTTCAAGTAATATTGTCATTTTTTTTTAAATTTAAAATACATTTTTTATTACATAAATGGGTTCAACACCGTGAAAAAACCCATTGGGAACTTTAATTTTATGGATTAAACCACTTAAATTTAAGTTTTTAGACAATTTTTTATTATTTTATAATCTTTTTTTTAATCGAATTTTATAATTTTTTTAAAGTGTTCTAGTAACATGTGCCCAAGATTCATGAGATATGACTTTGTCATCATTACTAAAACCGATTTCTTTCCTTTTTCAAATAATAGTTTTTATTACTTTATAATGTTTTTCTTATAACTTAATTTTATTATCTCAAAAAACATCTATAGTTTGGAATGATTTTTTTATAATTTTAATTTAACTATCAATAATTATTAAGTGGAGGGTAAAGATTTATTATGAAAAATTCTAGAATATTCATAATAATATACACAAATCAAAAAGTTCATATTATTTCGAAAGTAGTTCTTTTTTTTTTCCTTTTAACTAAATTGATTAATTAAGAAAGATGTCATGTGAAGTGAGTTATGATATTTTTAGTATGTGGTAGTGATAAGCCATGGTATTGGCCCATAATATTGTAACTACGAGTGTTTACAAATTGAGAATATCCATGATAAAAGGACTCTCCATGGTGAAAAGAGGATAAATATCTTTTATTAAGAACTTTGTTGCATATTTCAAAATATATATACCTATTTAAATTATATAATAATATTTTTTCTGAATATCACACCCACCTTTAACTGCACTAACTATTAACATGAATTGATTTATTTTCCAGTCTCTTATTGAATAGAGTTTTCAAATTTTGCCAATTTATAAAATAAAACCTTCAAAATCGAATAGTGTTAACGATATTTGATTGATAACAATTTAATATTTTTAGTTTTCATGATTTTATATTTTTAATTTGATGAATAATTAATTTGTGAGGGGTAATGGTCCACACTCAAGCCTAGACGATACCACTATAAGACAAAGACTATATCTTATTTTCCAAGATCCATGAAACCAAATATAGACTATATCTAAGTTTCCGAGAGCCATCGAACCAAATATAACCAAAACATAGTGTGGCGGGGAACACATTCCTTCAACCTTCTCACAACTAGCGTTGACCACTTCAAAATAATTTTATTTCAATATCCAATAATAAGAAAGGACACCCTACTTATAAATAGCCAAATAGATTAGTGGCGTAGAAAGAAAAACCATATTTTTTTTAATCGAACAAATAGGTAAACCTACTACCTAAGGTGTTTTTGGATCACTTTACACTTGAGTTTACTACAACTATAGGTAATCTGAGTTTGAAACTTTGAAGGAATATGAGATATATAGATAAATTGAGTTTTGTACTTGTGATTTTCAAACCTAGAAAAGGTCGCCTTCTGGTACATAACACCGAATAGCTATTATTCACCATTTACCTCAATCTATTTCAGCCTTAAGCATAAATTAGGTGACTGTGATGCAAAATGAATGACTCTAAGAAACAAGACCATTTTAGATACCCATATACAATGCATGAACAAAGGAAAGAGGGAAAACCCAATGGGAAGAAAACCCCCCCTTAAACTACAATGCAAAACGTACAGAAAATAACATTGCTACGCAGCCATGTCCTTCACTCAGAGACGATCTCGCAGAAATCAAAAATTCTCCTCAGTGAATGTCTTGGTGAATATATCAATAATCTTCTTAGACCTTGGATAATACTGAAGATCGATGATCCAATCATTGATATGGAGGAATACAATTCATTTTTGGAAGTAGAGGTATCAACTCGCATTATTGGATCAAGGACTGAATTTCCTTATACATGGTTTCATTCCAATATGGATTTCATGTAACCTCGTCATGCATTTAACCATCAGATTCATGTACCCTATATGCATGCATGGGAATGGCGGTCTCTAGGGATGCATTCATTTGCATGTGCAGCTTTAGAGATGCCTTTGTGGATCCATACATGTGTATACACGGTGTTATAAATGCCTCCTTAGATGCATGCATGGGCATGCATTGCTCTGCGATTGATAGTGCATGTGGGGCATCATAAAATTGAGACCTCATGAGATCTGCATCATCAACATCATCAATAGTAGAGGAATCAAAGTCCTCTTCTATTTTTCTAAAAGTAGTGTCTTCATCGATAGCAAAGGAAGATATTTCCTCATGTGTGATGGCTTAGTTATTGGACAAGATAAAATTATCATGTACAAAAGGTTCATTAACAATAGAAGAAGCAGAGTCTTCTTGTTCAACACTATCTTGAAAATATTTCTCCACATTATTGGAGTCTTCAGCACTTTCATGACTACTACAACAACTCGATATATTTGTCTCCAAATGGTGTTCTTATAGATCATTTTCATCACCATATAATGCTTTCAATGTAGTCGAGATTTCATGTGGTGATTCAATATTTCTGATCTCATAAAGAATATCACGAGACACAGATAAACAAAATCTTCCATAAGCCATGTGAGATATGTTATGCCAGTTTGACTTCTCATCTTCTGACAATGGTTCTCTTTCAATTCCCATGAGTATTTGCTACAAACCTTTTCTCCTAAGATGAAGCAAAATCATTGGATTCCATTCATTGTAATTGTATGGAGTAAGAATAGTGGCAGTTGGGAATTCCATTCTTTCACTTTTTTGTTGTATCAACAATTGCGACAATTATTTAATATTCTGATCTGGAAATCAAATCTCCCAATAATCTCCAATTCTTTGACCTTCAAACCTCCAAAAATTGTTCATACAACTTCTCCAGGAATAATAATAATTGCACAAAGTTGTGAAAGTTGAAAAAGAAAATTAGAATTGAAACTGAAATTTATTCATCAATATTAAGTTGAGAATCAATACACAAAGAAACTAAGTTAAGTTTAGTTGTGCATGCAATAACTATGGATAATTAAAGTTAACTGAAGCGAAGAGTGCCTTATGTTCTATTCATGTGCACATGCACCACATGCAATCGCTAGAGTTAACTAACTAAATCCAAGTGCACATCAGATATAAGCTCTTGAATTAACTACCTAAGACAAGTGCACATAAAATACAATAACTGAAATTGAAGTAAAGTTAATACAGACTAACCATATACATGTACACCAACACAATATATTTATAGTTTAACAACAAGCTGATCCATTATACTCTCACATTCCTTTCACATTCTCACATTCCTTTCAGATAACTCTTATGTAGAAACCTTCAATCTGTCTACTAACTCGAAATATTTTCTCTTGCTATTTAAATCTGAAAATGTATGGAAATGGCTACAACTTGTGGCGTCAAAGAACATCCAACACCTTTCTCTCCACAATTTCCCTCGAGAGAGAATACTGCCTCGTACCCTTTTATGTTGCAATACTCTACCGAAGCTCGAAATCTCCAACTACAATATCTTTAGTATTCCACCAAATTTTTCCGGATTCCAGCATCTTACCACCTGCGAATTACTAAATGTGAATTGACTATTTAGATCGCTTGATTTCGCTTTGCCGAGCTTTACATAAACTGTCCCAGCCTCATATCTCTGGAGTTACTTTCCACAAATTATTCTATATCAAGCACTTGAGAGTGAATGGACTGCTATTTCAGGAGCTTTCTTCTGTTGTTTCAAGAGAGTGAATGGACTGCTGTTTCGGGAGCTTTCTTCTATTGTTTGGTGCCTAGAAATGCATGTAGGAAGCAATCTGATTGAATTGTTATTGTTTTGGGCGACAAAGAGACCACTTGGTCTAAGTGAGGAGAAAATTATTGAAATAATGAGGACATTCACTTCCTTGAAGCAGTTCTCTATCTTTAATGTGCACTCACTTGAAAGGGAAAAAGATGTCGGTATTCGCATTTAGAACCTCCTCTAATGCCTTCCCCATCTTGAGCATTGTTGAAATTTTGAGAATTCCAAACAAACAGTGGAGAGAGTAAGCTCCTCTCCTCTAAACATAGAGAAATTAAAACTTCTTGACAATGGACAGAGTTTTCAGACTTTTAAAACAACTTCTATTTCAAAAAAAACTGATACAAATTCTTCCTCTTAATAGAGGGATAACAACAATAGTGACTGCTACAGACGTAGTGCACAAAATGACTCTCTATCTCTCAAGAAAAACACTGCTATGTATTTCTTCCTTTCGCGCTGCTGTGCGAAAGCATAACAATGCAAATCTCATACAATGGCTCGCAGGACTTTTTGCTTTTATATATGCCGCGCATATATATTAAAACATTACAAAACATATATAAAACTTAATACATAGAAATGAAACCAAAATACAAAGGAAAACCTTTGCGGAACTTTAAAAAAAAAAATAAAAAAAATTCAAATGCACGACGTGCGAGTGGGGACCACATCGTAGTCGGCGGATCGGAACTGTCAAACAAAACTTGCGATTTCGATTGGATTGCGGGCACAATCCAACTATTAAATATAATGTAACACCTCCGTCGGGTCCGCAGTTTACAACAAACGAACCAAAATAAGAAATATCTAATTGCGATCAATCAACCGGATGTGATGGACCATTAAACTCCACTTCATAAACCTCATCGGGTCCGAAACTTCAGTTGGTGCGATCGGGGCATGCATTGAAAAGGTTTCGATTGCGATCCAACGACGAACGCGATGACCCGATATAAAACATAGCACATAAAGCGATCGGGTCCGCCACTTCAATCGGGGCATAGACCAAAGGACATGCGATCAATTGGAAAGTTCCAATTGTGATTGAGAACCTGGATGCGATTGGCAATAAACTGTGGCATATAATACAATCGGGTCCGACCTTTGATTGGAGCACAAAACAAATAACCTTCAATCGAACCTTGCGATTCCATTGAGTCTCCGCCACGCGGTCAAGTGGACCCACGGGCCTCGGTTGTTGGTGGGGGCGATTTATAACATAAGTTTTGGTTGTATTGTGTACAACCGTTCCGCTTTGCGGAACTCTGCCATATCAACAAGACACTTGATTATTGTGATTACGATTTGCAATTTGATCGCATCACTTAGCAAAATATTCATCAACAAGACACCGCGGTTGCTGAGGGCTTTAAAGCCCGAAATGACTGTCTTTTAATTTGCTCTGCTCCTCCATAGTTGAGAACTATGGCTTTCTCCATTTCTTCTTCAAAACAAATCTGCCCATCACAAAATTAATTTCATCTGCTATCTGTGGCTGCGGCCCATCAAGAATTAAAATCTTCCTTACGGATTTCTCCATTCCTCTTCAATACAGAGTGCTGCGCACTCAATCTCTGCTGCTTCTCCCTTTGTACTTGTTTCTTCCTGCCCAAAGGCACGGTAGGTGGCTTTAATATTTGCAACACTCCCCCTTAAAGTCAGCTGCTGGGTTATCCATCATACCCAGGCATTTTCTTAAAAATTGAAAGGTCTTCTATCCCAATGGTTTAGTTAAAATATCTGCATATTGTTCCTCTGTTTTACAATGCTGTAAAATAATTTCTCTATTATTCACCAATTCTCTGATATAATGAAATTTTGTATCTATGTGCTTCGTTCTCTTATGAAATACTAAATTCTTTGATAATGCAATAGCTGAGTTATTGTCACAATAAATCACAGTTCCCTTTAGCTATTCTTGGCACAAACTTCTCAACATTCTTCTCATCCAAATTGCTTGACACGCTGCTGCTGTAGCTGCCACATATTTTGCCTCTGCTGTAGATAATGCTACAATAGGCTATTTCTTAGAAGCCCATGAAATGGCTCCTGAACCCATATGAAAAACATAACCGGAAGTGCTCTTCCGATCATCTACACTTCCAGCCCAATCAGTGTTAGTGTAACTAACTAATTTTGAATATTTTGAAGCTGTATACAAAATACCAAATCCTTTTTTTCCTTTCACATACCTCAGTATTCTCTTTGTTGCTTGCCAATGTGCTTCTTTTGGCTTCTCCATAAATCTGGAAATTAAAATAACAGCATGCATAATATCCAGCCTAGTTGTAGTCAAATACATCAGGCTACCAACTATGCTTTTATACAAACTTGGATCAAAATCCTTGCTGTTGTCATCCTTACTCAACTTCAATCCCATTACTGTGGGAGTAATTACAGCTTTTCACTCCTGCATATTAAATATTTCTAAAACTTGATTCACATACTTTGCTTGAGAAATAAAAATCCCTTTTTCACTTTGCTCTACTTCTATTCCCAAGAAGTATCTCAACAAACCCATGTCAGTCATTTCAAACTCATCTTTCATGACTGTTTTAAATTTTTCAACAAGGTAATCATCATTACCTGTAAAAATTAAATCATCAACATATAAAACAACAATCAATAACTTACCATCCTTTTCTTTGATGTAGAGGGTGGGTTCTCCCTCACACTTCTCAAACCCATTCTCCAATAGATAGGAATCTATTCTGCTGTACCATGCTCTTGGTGCTTGCTTTAGCCCATAAAGAGCTTTCTTCAATTTGTAGACCTTATGCTCTTGGCCTTTCTTCTCATATCTGAGAGGTTGTTCCACATATACCTCTTCCATTAAAACTCCATTTAAAAATGCAGATTTTACATCCATTTGGTATACTTTCCATTTGTTTTGTGCTACAATGGACATCACTGCTCTTACTGTCTCCATTCTTGCAACTGGTGCAAAAGTTTCTTCATAATCAATTCCTTGCTTCTGCTTATATCCCTTGACAACAAGTCTGGCCTTGTGTCTCTCTATCTTTCCTTCAGCATTGCTTTTGGTCCTATAGACCCATTTTACACCAATGACTTCTATACCTTCTGGGAGATCAACTAACTCCCATGTTTTGTTCTTCTCTATGGCATTAATTTCATCATCCATAGCTTCTATCCATTTTCTATCTTTAATAGCATCTTCAAAATGAATAGGATCATCAACTTGACAATACAAAACAAATAAGGAATTCATACCTTCATATGCTGCTCCTTGCTCGTAGATTTCTCTAAGACTTATGAAATTTGTTCCTCTTTCACTTGGTGTAGACGTGCTTGATGAAGCACTGAATTCTGCTCCATGTGGTGTGCTCGGTGAACCACTGTCGCTTCTTCTCAAGGGTGTTCTCGCTGCCGCTTGAGGCGTCCCTTGCTGTCCTTGTGATGGTGGAGGTTGTGCTACGGATGGGTTATTAATCTCAACAACATCTCCTTCTTCTTCATCATGAGACAAACAATTTTTAACATTGACTGTTTTCTCAATGCTTCCATCCCATGCTTCCTCTTCAATAAATTGCACATCTCTGCTTATCACAAAATTCTTTGTGGATGGGTTATACAATCTATATCCTTTGGAATCTTCACAATATCCAAGGAAAATGCACTTCTCCCCCTTACTATCCAACTTCTTTCTCAATTTTTCTGGAATGTGTACATATGCTACACATCCAAAAACTCTCATGTGGGTGACTCCCTGTTTTCTGCCGCTCCACACTTCTTCTGGAACTTTGTTCATCACAGCTTTTGTAGGGCATCTATTTAAAATATACGCAGCATAGTTTGCTGCTTCTAGCCAATACTCATTCGACAAATGTTTTGCCTTTAGCATACTTATCACCATTTCCATTATGGTTCAATTCTTCCTTTCAACGACTCCATTCTGTTGCGGTGTGTACCTTGTGGTAAACTTCTTGTGTATGTCATTCTCTCTGCAAAAATGCAAAAACTCCTTTGATATGTATTCTCCTCCTCTGTCAGTTCTGAGGACTTTTATATAATGCCCACTCTGTTTCTCTACAAGAGCTTTAAAGTGGAAAAATTTCTGAAAGACTTCACTCTTATATTTCAGAAAATAAACCCACACTTTTCTTGTGAAATCATCTATGAAGGTCAGCATATAGTTGCTGCCCGAAACTGATGTTGTCTGCATTGGCCCACATAAATTTGAATGAATAATTTCTAAGGGTGCTTTTGCCCTTATGCTTTTCCCTAAAGGAAAACTTTCTCTGTGTTGCTTTCCCAAGATGCAGCCTTCACATAGGCTATCAGGCTTTTGTATCAATGGTAAACCTCTTACCATTCCTTTTCTGTGTAGAAAATTTAATCCTCCGAAATTGAGATGTCCAAATCTCAGGTGCCATAACCAATTTTCATCTTTTTCTTCCTTCTGGAAGGCTTCTTGTGTTACTGCTGCTATGCTTTTTCCTTTTGCCTTCAAGTCAATGTTGAGCTTGAGCGGAAACATTCTATTGTTGGTCATTTGGATTTCAGCAATGATTTTCTTACTTGGAGGTATATCTTTTATTGTGCACACATCATCTTTAAAAATTACATTGTAACCTTTGTTTATGAGCTGTCCAATGCTCAAAAGATTACATTTCAGACCTGGAACATAATACACATCAGGAAAAAATTTTTGCTCCCCATTCCTTGCTCGAATACTAACTCTGCCTTTTCCTTTGACAGAGATCTTAGTATCAGTCCCTGTGGTCACTTCAGATTTTACATCTTCATCTAAATTAGAAAACATGGCTTTTTTGCCATTCATATGATTACTACAACCTGAATCTAAGAACCAAACATCATCATTTCTATCCTGTGCTACATTACAAGCTAGCAGCACATTGCTTGGGTTCTTTTCCTCTTCTGCAACATTAGAATTCTGTTTATTTTTCATGTCATTTTCCTTCTTTTTACATTCATTGGCATAGTTCCCATATTTCTTGCAGTAATGACACTGGACATTGGATTTGTCATACCTCTGTCCATGAGCATGATGGTGTTGATGTCCACCTTGCTGGCTATTGCATTGGTCGTGGCTCTGACTTTGACTGTTTCTCCTTCCATGTGAATGTGAAGGGATATTCCTTCCACCTCTGCTCTGGCTTCTGCCTCTTCCTCTTCCTTTTCTTTGACCTCTTCCTCTTCCTGAAGGCATTTGGGTCTTGAAGGCATGCTTAAGAGATGAGTGTTCGTCTTTGCTCAATCTCTGTTCATGAGTTATCAACGAAGCATGAAGTTCATCTACCGTGAACTGTCAGTGATCTTTGGTCTCTTCTATGGTGGTAACAATAACATCAATCTTTGAGGGTAAACATCTCAAAAGTTTCTCCACAATCCTTCTTTCTTCAAGAGTTTCTCCATGGGATCTTATTTTATTTACAATCCCAATCACATGTGTAAAAAATGTGTCCACATTATCTGACTCTTTCATGCAAAGAGTTTCAAAATCTCTTCTCAGCAACTGAAGTTTTGCTGTCTTAACTTTCTCCATGCCTTTATAGGCTACTTTCAGAGTTTCCCATGCCTCCTTGGATTTCTTAGCTGCTGCTATCCTCGGAAACAAACTCTCATTTACAGCTTGATACAATAAGAAGAGAGCTTTAGATTCTTTCTTCCTATTATTCTTCAACACATCCTTCTCTGCTTGAGTTAAGGCATTAAAAGCTTGCTCATCAGCTGGTTCTGTAAAACCATCTTCTACTAATTCCCATAAGTCTTGTGAAACAAATAGGGCTCTCATGGTAATGGCCCAATAATCATAGTTCTTTCCATTAAACTGTGGAAGTTGAACATTTCTAATGTTCATACCATTGCTTGGTCCAGACATTGCTCTTAAACTGAACACCGAACTTATACAAACTGTCTTCCTTCTCTGAAAGAAAAAACTCTTTTAAACAGAAAAACAATAACTCTGTTTTGTTTGAGAAATACCTGACTGTGACTCATGTTGAGCTTTCACGCTGCTGGAGAAAACACTGCAACAAGTCTTCTTCTTCTTCAGCTTCTTTGGAAGTTTCAAAGAGCCTAAACTAGCTTCGATACCATGTTGAAATTTTGAGAATTCCACACAAATAGTGGAGAGAGTAAGCTCCTCTCCTCTAAACACAGAGAAATTAAAACTTCTTGACAATGGACAGAGTTTTCAGACTTTTAAAACAAATTCTATTTCAAAAAAAACTGATACAAATTCTTCCTCTTAACAGAGGGATAACAATAATAGTGACTGCTACAGATGCAGTGCACAAGATGACTCTCTATCTCTCAAGAACAACACTGTTGTGTATTTCTTCCTTTCGCGCTGCTGTGCAAAAACATAACAATGCAAATCTCATACAATGGCTCGCAGGACTTTTTGCTTTTATATATGCCGCGCATATATATTAAAACATTACAAAACATATATAAAACTTAATACATAGAAATGAAACCAAAATACAAAGGAAAACCTTTGCGGAATTTTTTTTTTTTTTTTTTTTTTAAATCAAATGCACAACATGCGAGTGGGGACCACATCGCAGTCGGCGGATCAGCAGTGTCAAACAAAACTTGCGATTGCAATTGGATTGCGGGTGCGATCCAACTATTAAATATAATGTAACACCTCCATCGGGTCCACACTTTACAACAAATGAACCACAATAAGAAATCTCCGATTGCGATTAATCAACCAGATGCGATGGACCATTAAACTCCACTTCATAAACCTCATCGGGTCTGAAACTTCAGTTGGTGCGATTGGGGCATGCAGTGAAAAAGTTCCAATTGCGATCCAACGATGGATGCGATGACCCGATATAAAACATAGCACATAAAGCAATCGGGTCCGCCACTTCAATCGGGGCACAAACCAAAGGACATGCGATCAATTGAAAAGTTCCGATTGCGATTGAGAACCCGGATGTGATTGTCAATAAACTGTGGCATATAATACAATCGGGTCCGGCCTTTGATTAGAGCACAAAATAAAGAACCTCCGATCGAACCTTGCGATTGAAACTTGTGATTCCATTGAGTCTCCACCACATGGTCAAGTGGACCCACGGGCCTCGGATGTTGGTGGGGGCGATTTATAACATAAGTTTTGGTTGTATTGTGTACAATCGTTCTGCTTTGCGGAACTCCGCCATATCAACAAGACACTTGATTATTGCGATTGCGATTTGCGATTTGATCACATCGTATAGCAAACTCTTCATCCACAAGACACTACGGTTGTTGAGGGCTTTAAAGCCCGAAATGACTGTATTTTAATATGCTCTGCTCCTCCGTAGTTCAGAACTATGGCTTTCTCCATTTCTTCTTCAAAACAACTCTGCCCATCACAAAATTAATTTCATCTACTATCTGTGGCTGCAGCCCATCAAGAATTAAAATCTTCCTTATGGATTTCTCCATTCCTATTCAATACAGAGTGCTGCGCACTCAATCTCTGCTGCTGGTCCCTTTGTACTTGTTTCTGCCTGCCTAAAGGCGCGGCAGGTGACTTTAATATTTTCAACAAGCATCTCGACTTAAAAGACGTGCTGTCTGGTAAGAAAATATTTGAAACTCTTAATGTCATTCCGTCATCTGTCATTGATGATTAGGAAATTAATCTGTTCAGAATACAAAATGAGGGTTTTGAAAGTAAGGGTTTGAGAGTAAAGATTTTTTTGGTCTGTTTTTTACGAAGCGATACTAATTATCTACAATCCGACGATTCTGAACTATATAATTTATTATCCTGAAATTAAAAATTTTGAGTATTTGTGTTCAATGCTGAATAAGAATAAGATAATATTCAATAAAAAAGATGTTGAAACTCTTAATGAAATTCTGTCATTTGTCATTGATGATTAGGACATTAATCTGTTCATAATATAAAATGAGGGTTTTGAAAGTAAGGGTTTGAGAGTAAGGATTTTTTTGGTCTATTTTTTACGAAGCGATACTAATTATCTACAATCCGACGATTCTGAACTATATAATCTATTATCCTGAAATTAAAAATTTTGAGTATTTATGTTCAATGTTGAACAAGAATAAGATAATATTCAATAAACAAGATGTAGATGTATTCATCCTTATCTCAGCATATTTTTTTTTTTTGCCAATTGAATAAGAATAAAATAATATGCCATTAACAAGATGTGAAGTCTATAAACCAACTGCATAATGTTTCATATTTACCCTTTTCTATTTAGAATTGCGTAATTATAAGTTGAAGATCATAATTGTGATGTACTTAGTTCTTATCATAATATTAAGATTATAATTGTGATATATTTAAGTCTAACGAAAAGATATTTTGAATGACTTATTATTTTGTATTCTTGAAGTAATAAGACTGGCCAAGTTTTTTTTGGAGGGAGAGGTTATTTAGATACTAAGGAGGTAGAAACAATTCTACCAATAAGTAGATATGGAAGTGGAACAAATGTTAGAAAATCATAATAGACTAAAATTAGTTAGTATTGAACTTCTACTAAATTAGACATTTTTTTTTGTGTTGATGTTTTTTAAGTTTATTTATTTTATTAAAAGTATATTCATATAAACAAAGTAACATTATTATTTTAAATAATAATATATTTTCACATATTATTAGACACATTCTAAACTTCTTTAAATTTGTTTTAAATAATTTGAGGCTAATGTCTTTTTATGCTTAGTCATGTTGTTGTTGTAGCATTTTCTATAATATAAATATAAACATTTTTAATATACATAATTGTAGTTTTTCTATTTAAATATATAATTATTTATTCAAAAATTATTTGAATGTGAAAATATAGAATTTAATTTGAATTTAATTAAACAACCTCTTTGTGTTTCTTTTCTGCAAGTAACACTTTATATTCTATCAAAATATCAAAAAATAGATACATCATCACATAGTAGCATATTGTGGTAGATATGAAAATTCAATGAATCTTTAGTTTATGAGGGTTGTGGCTATTAGAATAGAAAGAATTTAGATAGCGTCAACTACTTTCATTATTTCTGTTTTCTAAGATGTGTTTCTAGTTCTTTGTGTACCATGAATAAAGATGTCTCTCTTCATTAGCACACGCATAATATCGTGTTCCTGTAGTATAGATGGGTTGGTTTATGCATGCATTAACTTCACCTTCTTTTCCACCATCATGTAAATGGGAGAGGTGGGAGGGGTTGCATGGCTTGATATTAGCACTCGTAGTTAATTTGTAATGTAATTGTGATGAATGTGTTTTATAGTATTGTACTTTCTATGTATGCATAGATGCTACTATTGCAACTAAAATGTTGGATTAATCCAAGAATGATATAGATGTAATATATGTATTTGATTAATAAATATAAATAGGAACATGGGAGCATTGATATAGGCTATGCTACCACTAGTGAGAAAACTATTAGGGAAATGCAAGAGTTGTATTTTCATATCCTTGTTATAAAAATTTAATTTAAAATTGAGCCTTTTTCTCTCTACACAAGAAACATCTAATTTTCAAAGAATTTGTAATTTGGATAGTTTCCCTCACAAATATGGAATTTAGGGGGATAGTGGCCATAGTGCTTTAGAATTTAATAGAAGGAATGGGTTGGGTACATTCTTTTGATTTTGTAATTGTTCCATGTATTTCCTATTATAAAAAAAGTAAATATGAAATTCTACAACAAAAATATGGATAGATTTTGGCAAAATATGGAAGGGGGTAGATATCCACATGATAAGAGGCACATGATTCCCTAAGTAGTTAAATTCATGAGTAAAATGTCTTTAATCATGAGTGGAATTATTACTAAAGAATTTTGAGTGTTTGTACTAGGTTTTGGGTGACCAGATATGCCAAAAAAACTGCCAAATGTGGATTGGGACATTGTTGGTGTGTTTTTGGCTGTCAAAATGAATTTTTCTTTGCTATTACTCACCAAAGATCTTTGGAAATTATTTGAGTAGTCAGGGTCATGAATTGAAGAACATTGGGCTATTATTATAAGAAATGGGAAAGAAATTACTTAGCAAACTATAGAGAAGTGAACTCATAGCATTTAAGACTTGCTGAGACCCTAGGCTCAGTAGAGAGATTTCTTTGATGTTTTTTTTCTTGTCACCTTCAACCAACCTACTTTTCTATGTATTGATTATTTCACCTTGTGGTAGCATAGCCTCGTTGGGGTTTGGGCAGCAATAGAGTAGGAAGTTTATGTATGACTAAGACTATGACTAGGTGGAAAGGGCTCCTCCTCCATCACTTTGGAGCTTGAGGTTTTAGTTAAGTGTTTCCTTTACTCATTTGTTTATTGTCAATTTTATCTTAAATAAATATGGAAAAATTTCTACTCATTAATTATCTGACAATGAAACTTTCAACATGAATGTATGGTATTTCCTACTTCCCTACCCATTTATATGTGCTAAGGAATTCCTAGATTATGGTGAGAAATAGCCTCTCATAAGTATGTTTATTTATACATGAATCTATATGTTTTGTTCCAAAAGAATTCCTAAGTTATAGTGGGAAACAACTCACAAGTATAAAGGACATGAGAAGTTTGAATGTGCTGAATTCTAGCAATAATCCATTATATGAGTGAAATTTATTTTAATGAATTACCTCTATGAAAATATCTATATTCACAAAGTCAATTACATTAACGAAGTTATCTTCTACGAAAAGTATGAAAGTGAAAGGAATTTCTAGCAATGATTTTTACCCAAAAATTAATCATTTGAATCATGATGCAAGGCTTATTCTTCCTAAATTTTATGTATTCATAATCCCTCTAATGTCTCATGTAAATCCTCTTTGTTTTTGTTTTTGTTTTTTTTTTTTTTTTTTTTTGGTAGAATTTGAGTAAGGAGAACTTTTTAAGTTCTTTTAGATAAAAATGTTAGAATTAGTATATTCCTGATGGAATCATGTGGGGTCAACATGAGCTTGACTCCATGGGAAATCCGTGAGATATTTTGAGTTTTTAAATTTTGGACTTCATGGATGCAAGCTTGCATACTTTGGAAATTTTTTATATGGGTTATTTATCAATTAAATGGGGTGTCAATTAAAAATTCTTATTATTATTATTATCTAATTTTAAGGCCACCTCTAAACCAAACACATTGGAATGTGATATATATGAACTTAAATGTATTAAATTAAAATTAAAGGTTATCTTAATTTCCAATTATGGATTGGAACATTGTTGTTATGTTTTAGGCTATCTAAAAATTTAGTTTGTATGTTTATTGCTCACCTCTTATCTTTGGAACTTATTTGATGAGTCGAGGTCATGAATTGAAGTATATTGGGTTAGTATGGTAAGCAATGGGCAACGAAATATTAGAGGGAATTATAGAACACTAAAGAGGTAGCTAAGAGGCATCTAAGACTTATAGAGACCTTAGGCTGAACATGAAACATTCCAAAACATTCCAAAAATTGTTTACTAATACATGAAGGTGGCAACAATACACCATGATTGTGAATCTATTATGATTCTACACAAACCATTACCTACATTTGTCCATTATCCCTCCAACATCCAAAAATAGTTCCAACAAATACAATTTTCCAACCTAAAGATCTCTATGGATAACATACATGGTCTTCTTCCTCTATAATCAGTAATAGGCATGCTTGAAGCTTCTTGAATATTCACTTTCAGTATTCACTTTGCAAGTGTTAAAGTGATCAATTCTAACAACTTGCATTTACATATTGAGTTAATCACTTTCAATAGTGACTTTGCAAGTGTTAAAGTAATCAATTCTAACAGCTTGCATTTACATATTGAGTTAATCCGGAAATATCAAGAAATTTAAGACGACAAATCATTTCAACAGGCATACACTAACCTGCAACATTGCGAACGAGCTGGCTTCCATCTTCGTCCTTCTCTGACTTTCTTTTCTAAAAATGGAACTCGTTTAGAGTTTCACTGGGAACTCAGCATTGTGACCAAACTCGAAGGAATCATTATAATCTGTCAATGGCAACTCTGAAATAGATAGCTGGAATTCTCTATCATTGCATACTACCGAAATTCCATCATCACCAATTTTACAAACTAATTATAATGCTGATAGTTTTAAATACTACACCACGCAGATTCACATAATGTTGTGCGCTCTCTTACAAACGGATTATAATGCTGATAATTTTAACTACTACACCATCGAGATTCACAGATTCAGAAATGTTGTGCACTTTCATTAGAAAACAATCTCTAAATTTGTGATAAGAGTTCAAGTTCCTCATAGCACTTAACAAGTGAAATCAACCATGTATCTGTTCAGTTACAGAGAATCAAACTAAAAAACTCCGTGATCTCCATTCGAATAAACGTTGATCGAGGTCAAGGCACTGCAATCACAACAGCCTCCGCAACGCCATGGTGACTGTAGATATTCGGTGATGGCAGCAGCACAAAACCTTTAATATTATGCACTCACTTTCACTCCGTGTGTACGTAGCTCTCCGCTCACACTTGGATTTACACTCCACGTGATGAATATCGTCATCACAGGGAAAGGAAAAGCTTCGACGGTTCGTGGAAATGGTAACAGGGCTGCACATTTCATCGACTGGATCTCACCCACATCCCATCAAAAGCGCAAACGACCAGCTCGTATCTTTGTTTGCGGGTGGACACACTAACAACATGACTCTCTGAAGCATATGTCACGCGCTTCAACAAACTCACAGTCACACACACAAACATATCTACAGTAATTCATCCAATCAATCAATCTACATCTACAACAGATTATGTCATGGGCTCAACTCACAGTCATACACACAAACATATTTACAGTAATTCATTCAATCAATCAATCTACATCTACAACAGATTATGTAATGGCTCTCCCTTGAGGGAGTTACTGAGAAAGCCATTGGCTCTGTGCACAACAAAAATTTACGTTAGATTAATCAGAGAGATAAATATATTAAAGATAATAATTCTATCTTAATCACATAATCAATTAGCTGACTAAATCTCTTACTCAAATACGGAATTAAGAATTAACTATTTCAGTTCCAACTAATTAACAATTAACCAACAATTACATCTCTCATTAAGAATATAATTCAATGTGAGGACAAGTGACAGTTAAATTTCCAAATTATACTTATCAAACAGTTAAATTAACAAATTATACGTATCAAAGCAGTGTGTATTTGGGGAAATAGACATGAACATTATATAGATTGAAGGCAATGATAGGAAAATCATATTTGGATGATGCTATAAAAGAAGGAAAATCAACATATTTGTGGCATAAGAGCTTGGTTCACATCAACTAGAAGGGTTTAAAAATCTTTGTTGGTAAAAATTTACTAGGAGGTTTGTGATCCTAGAATCTTGAACTTTGTGAGCATTGTATATATGATAGACAAAGAAGGGTTTCATTCCTTAGAGGTGACCATGACAAAAAGAAAAAAATATTAGAAGTGATACACCCACATGTGTTTGGGTTGTTAACACCAAGTCAGTAGGAGGAGCACCATCTTTTGTAACATTTATAGATGATGCATTGAGGAAGGTTTGGGCCTATCCTATGAAAAGTGTCAGTGAAGTTTTTGAAATATTTCAAAAATTCTATGTTGTTGTTGAAAGAGAGACTAACAAATTGCTAAGTGCCTAAGAATAGATATTGGTGCAGAATATTTCCCAAATGCATTCAAGAAATATTGTAAGAAGTTGGGCATAAAGCATGAGAAGACTGTGCTTGGTACTCCTCAACAAAATGGTGTCGCGGAGTGGATGAATCACACCATTGTGGAGAAAGTGAGGAGTATGTTGTCCAATTCTAGTTTGGACAAGCATTTTTGGGTAGAGATTGTCAAGACAACTTGCTACCTTATAAATATGTCTCCAAATACAACCTTGGATGGAGGCATCCCTAATGATGTTGGACTAGTAAGAAGTTGAATTATTCTCATTTGAAAACCTTTGGATGTGAGGCATTCGTACATATTCCCAAAGAAAATAGAACTAAGTTAGATGATAAATCTATGAAATTCGTTCTTCTCCAATATATTTAGATGAAGAATTTGGTTTTTGTGTATGGGATCCAGTAAAAAATAAAATTATTAGAAGCAACAATGTTATATTTAATGAGTCAGAAAGGTTTAAGAGGATTGTATGTGAGCAGAAGGTCAAGAAATTTATTGGCGGGTTTAAAGAGCAGCATGAAAACATCCCACCAATGCAAGAAAATGGGCAACAAATTCAAGAGCAGGAAGCACAACAAGTGGAAAGTGATGAAGACCAAGAAGAAGGAATCTTGTAGGAACCTTTCCAGGAGATTCAACCTGATAATGCACCACCACAATTCATTCGCAGATCTTCTAAGCCTCAGTAGCCTTAAAAAATGTATCCTCCTTCAAACTATATCCTATTGATTGATGAAGGTGTGCCTATTTGTTTTTAAGAGGCTTGTAAAGTTGAGGACAGTGAAGAATGAGAAAAAGCAATGGAGGATGAAATGAACTCTTTGTTGGGAAATAAAACTTGGGAGTTTTTAAATATCCCAAAAGGTAGAAAGGCTCTAAAACATAAATGGGTGTACCAGATTAAGAATGAAGGTGATGAAAAGAAGGAGAGGTATAAAGTCGGATTGGTGGTAAAAGGATTTTCCCAAAAAGAAGGTATTGACTTCACTAAAATTTTCTCACATGTTGTCAAAATGTCATCAATCTGAGTCATTCTTAGTCTTGTTGCTACTTTAGACTTAGAATATGAAAATTTAGATGTGCAAAATTGCTTTCCTTCATGGAGAATTAGAGGAAGAAATTTATATGGAGCATCCAAAAGGCTTCATAGAAAAAGGCAAAGAAGACCTTGTTTGTAGGTTGAAGAAGAGCCTTTATGGGTTGAAACAGGCACCTCGCCAATGGCATAAGAAATTCGATTCATTCATGTTGGAATATGGTTTTCACAAGTTTGAAGCTCACCATTGTGTCTATATCAAAAGGTATAATCAAGGAAACTTTTTCATATTATTGTAATATGTGGATTACATGTTGATTTTTGGGCATGATAAGAATATGATTAATAGGTTGAAGAAGAATTTGGGCAGCAAGTTTGCAATGAAGGATTTGGGTCCGACATAATAGATATTGGGCATGAAGATCATGCATGATAGGAAAAAGACTAGGTTGTGGTTATCAAAAGAAAAATATATCAAGAAGGTGCTTTACAGTTTTAATATGAAGGATGCCAAGCCAGTTGGTACACCCCTTGAAACCCACATTATGTTGAGTACTAAGTTATGTCCTAGAGATGACAAGGAGAAGGAAGAAATGAGAAAAAATCCTTATGCTTCAGTAGTTGGTAGCTTGATGTATTCCATGGTATGTATACCACCAAACATTGCATATTCGATGGGAGTAGTGAGCAGGTTCCTTTCCAATTCCGGAAAAAAACATTGGCAAGTAGTAAAATGGATTTTGAGGTATCTTAAAGGAACTAGTCGTTATTGTTTATCTTTTGGTCATAATGATCCGGATCTTGGTTGAAATGGACCTCCTTCTCCAACTTTGTTAATAACTTCTACTATAGGTGATGAAATCAAATTACATCAAAGACCCATTTGTGGTATTGAATAGATATTTCTGGTGATATAACACACTTGAAATTTGATGACCTATGGGGTGAGAAAATGAATCCAAAAACTCCTAAGACGTGCAGTGACATAGTGTTCCAGTAATGTGTAACCTCAATTGCTCATATCTCTCAAACCAGGAAACGAAATCGAATTCCGTAAAAGCCCATTTGAGATAATAAAAAAATATTTCAAATGAGATATTTTTCACTTGCTAATATGATCTGTGGAGATTGTGGCACTTGGATGAATTTTACTGAAGATTACTAAAAAACATTGAAACTGAAATATGTTTCATACCCTCGTAGACCTGTAACTTGAATCTGGATTTATGCAGGAACAAAATAAAATACAAAATTAAACATAAACACATAGATGTAGCAGAAATAAAACTTCGTTTAGTTAATATCACATAGCTGAAATATGCATAGGGACAAAATGGAAATAAACTAGCTAGAGAGTTCATAGCTTATCTCTGAGGAGAGATGTCGCATCTACTAGCATCTGAACTGTGTTATAATGAGGCTCAAGGGCCTTTTTATTATTGAACAATAAGAGAAAACCCTAAACAACCAAAGTCCTAACCAAAGGAGATGTAATACTAAGAGTTTATGGGCGCTATTGGGGTTATTTGGGCATCCAACTTCCCGGGGTCATAACTTGGTCATAATATCTACATTTGGTGTGTATGATACCTCATTGGAAAGATCTCTCCGATGACTATGTAGTTTTGGGCCTTGAAATTTCTTCAGAATTTCAGGACCTGAAAACTACTGAAAATAGTAAATAAGAAAATTGATGAAACTAACTAGGTGGAATAGGTGAGTGGCCACTAATATCCATCTAGATCACATAATGAAACCGTTCTTGAAGTATTTACAGATGCATATATGGCTAGAGATATCAACACCATAAAGTCCACTACAGGTTATTTGTACACATTTGCAGGTGCGGTTGTATCTTGGGTGTTAAGGCTACAAATAATATTATCTCTCTCTACAACAGAGGCAAAAAGTTGCAGCAGAGACTTGTAAAGAGATGTTATGGATACAATGATTCTTAGGAGAGATAGGAATAAAGAAAGAAAAGTATGTTCTATATTATGATAGCGAGATGTCATTACTTGGCGAAAACCCTAACATTTCACTCAGAAACCAAGCACATTGACTTAAGATACCATTGGATCCAACATGTGTTGAAGGAAGGACAATTATCCTTAGAAAAGATTCATAAAGATAACAACCCTCTTGATATGCTCTCTAAGATTCTACTAGGAAATAAGCATGAATTATGCAGACCCATGGTAGGACTCAGTGTGACTTGATTCAAGATTCTTCGGATTCAAATGGGAGAATGTTAACCGTGAATATACATTGAATATGTCGGTGCCGACTAATAGAATTATGAAACCGACCTCGCCAAAGTATTTGAAAACACATCGACTATTGACCACCATTACTGATTTTCTCACAGCCATGAATTTCACATGAGAAGAAATCTAGAAATCTTCTCCCATTTATAAATGAATAATCTTACCTCTTCCCGAACAAGGCAAGGCAAGGCCCTCTTTTCTAATATAACTATGGTTTTTGTTCTCCATTGTGTGTTTTTTTCTCAGTTCTTTCACTTCTATTGTCTCTCATTAGATCTCTGCTATCTGTTGTGTGTGCTCTAAATTCTAAAAAAGATTGAGATTCAGCGAGTCGAAAATGATATCCTTCAGGAGTATCCCCACAAAAACTTGGAGAAATTTTGTACTAGATTCACATTAAGTTCTCAATAGCCAAGGTTTGGGAGAGTTGCATGGCGGTCGGATCAAACATCAGGTTGTTATAACATACCATATATAGTGGTGTCGCCTGATAAGGATCGTGTACCATGAACTCATTGTACAATGTACATTTGCCCTCTTTTCCTTCTATCTTCGAGAACAACGAGTATTGATTGTCCAATTGTCCAATTTAGGTTGAGATTTTTGAACACTATGATTATAAATCCACACCAAATTTTGAATCACATATATTTTCCATGTTTAACCTAGCTAGTTAAAATAGATCCAATATGTTATCCCTTTACCACTACCAAAGTCTTAGAGTTACTTCTTTCCAAAATATGATGTATATTTTATAAATCTGATGTACAGAGTAAAGTGATTTGGTTAACATCAGTGTAATCCTTGAAATTTCAAAATATTCCCAAGGAATATTAGATAAGAATAATACTACTCCATAAATAAGTAATAAAATAATAAATCTGATGTTCGAAAATAAGTGGGCTTATAGTTAAAACTAGCGAGTTGTTTGATTCCAACCGATTGCAAAATTCATAAAAAACCAAAAACACTTATGTCCAAGTGTGGCCAAGAAGAACATCGTAAAACCATAGTTTGTTGTTGCGTCGCGTATAGATTTGTTTAGAACTTTTGATGATTCCATTGCAAAATAGATCCCCTGCTAAGCAGAACAAATTGAATTTGATAGTTTGTTAAGCGAGAGAAATTCAAAGGTAAAGAAAATCCATGGCCCATTGCCAGCATGTCTGTCAAAATATATTTCTTTTATCTGCAGTTGGAAGTTGAAAACCTTTCTCTACAATGGCTTCAAAACCATCATCACTGTTTCCATAGAATAAAAGCTGGGTAGGAAATGTGGAACTAATAAAATGCCTCAGAATTTCTATTAATTTGATTTGTAATTTCATTCTTAGAATGTTTTTTAAGAAATAATTTTAATAATGTATTGATTGGATAAGTCTTAAGGATGTGGTTCAATAGTAAGGTCGGAAATTTTGATCCACATATCTTGTCTTGTATTTCGTAGAGAAAATTTCATATATTGGTTGAAAAGAATTGAGAAACTGAAAATTAAAATGGAGCAGAGAATTTCTCTTCTCAATATTACGAAACAGTTAAATAGGATTACATTGGAAACATTAGCAATAAATGACTAGAGTAAAACTGAAGTAAACTGAAGTAGAACTAAACTACCTATGACACCTAACAGATAATAAATTAAATGTAATGATTCCTAACTAAACCTAACAGATAGTGAGATTAATATCTCAACATCCCCTCCTAATCTCAACTGTTACAAGTGGAGGCACTAACAATGCCTAATTTATCTCTTTGAAATTCAAATACATCCTTTCCCAATGGCTTTGTGAAAATATATGCAAGCTGATCTTTGGAACCAAAAAAAGAAAGTTTGATGTCCCCATCATTGACAAGTTCACGAATGAAATGAAAACGTGTGTCAATGTGCTTTCTCTTTTTGTGAAAAAACATTTTTTTTTTATAAAGAAATTGCTGAACTGTTATCACAGTAAATTGGAGTCGGCACCTTCTGAATATCTGAAATGTCTTTCAATAATCTTCTCAACCATACTGCTTGACAAGCTGTTGTATTTGCTGCTACATATTCTGCCTCTGCAAAAGATATTGAAACGATTGACTGTTTCTTAGATGCCCATGAAATCGGATTTGTTCCAAGATGAAAAACATACCCTCAGGTACTTTTGCGATCATCTAAACTCCCTGCATAATCGCTGTCTATATAACCTGAAAGTGAACAATTTTTAGAATGTGTATAAAACAAGCCATAGTCTATGGTCCCTGCAATATACCTTAAGATCCTTTTTGCAACCTACCATTGAGTAAGCTTTGGTGACTGCATAAACCTGGAGTCAAAACTTGTTGCAAACATAATATCTGGTCTAGTTGTAGTTAGATACAACAAACTAGCAACTAGGCTTTTATACAATGTGGGATCAACAGATGGTGCTACATCTTCTTTGCTGAGTTTGGTACCTTGAGAAATTGGTGTATCAGCTAATTTGCAATTGGTCATTCTAAATTTTTGAATGATATCAGTGGCATATTTTTGTTGACCAACAAAAATTCCATTATCAGATTGGTGAATTTCAATTCCTAGGAAATATTTCATGACTCTTAGATCTGTCATATCAAACTCTACTTGCATTGCTGCTTTGAACTCTTCTAACATTATATTTCATGTATAAAGAAGATCATCTACATAAAGGCATATAATAATAATTTTACCTTCATGAGATTTGGTATACAAAGTGGGTTCATGGCTGCTTCTGGAAAACCCACTTTTGATGAGATAGGTGTCAATGCAACTGTACCAAGCTCTTGCAGCTTGTTTCAAACCATATAAAGCTTTCTTCATTCTATATACTTTATGCTCTTATCCTTTTACTTCAAAACCTAGAGGCTGATCTACAAAAACATCTTCCTATAATATACCATTTAGGAAGGCAGATTTTACATCAAGCTGATAGACTTTCCATTTCTGTTGAACTGCTATGGACAAAATGGTTTTGACAATGTCTAACCTTGCCACTGGAGCAAATGTTTCACCATAGTCGACACCAAACTGTTGTGAGAATCCTTTGGCAACCAACCTTGCCTTATGTTTCTCAAATTTTGCTTTTTCATTTAGCTTGGTCTTGTATACCCATTTTACACCAATTTTTGTTTTGTCTCTTGTGAGATCAGCTAATTCCCAAGTCTGATTTTTCTCTATGGTAGCAATTTCTTGGTTCATTGCTTTGACCCGATGCTTTTCTTTAACTACTTCTTCAAAATGAGTCGGTTGAGTTGAAATGAATGCAAATATATTTTGTTGTTCAGATTCATGCTCCTAATGATATATATCTCTGATACTTCTTGTTTTATGTCCCTCTTCTGAAGATGTTTGATCACTGGCTGAATCAGTGCTTGATGATGTTCCATTTTCAGAATGTTCTGGCTATTCTTGAACCTGCAATCTTGGAGACTGTGGTGAATAGAAAGGCTGATTTGAAGTTTCATCTACATGGTCAAACCAAAATGTATTTTTGAAAAATTTCAAATCTCTGCTTATAATGAACTTTTTGGTAATGGGGTTATAGAGTCTGTAGGCTTTCGACTGCTCACTATAACCTATAAATATGCATTTCTCACTTCTATCATTAAGTTTTTTTCTTAGTTTTTCAGGAACATCAGGAAAAGCTATTGATCCAAAGATTCTAAAGTGTGACACATTTACCTTGTTTCCATGCCATGCTTCTTGAGGTATTTTATCTTGTAGGTTGGATGTTGGAGATCTGTTAAGAACATACACTTTTGTCGACACTACGTTATCCCAATAGTTATTTGTCAACTTCTTTTCCCGTAGCATGAATCTCACCATGTTCATGATCGACTGATTCTTTCTTTTTGCTACTCCATTTTTCTATGGAGTGTATCTGGTTTTCTACTGCATTATGATACCTTGTTGTTGACAAAATGTTTTGAATTCATTTGAGCTGTATTCTCCTCCTTTGTCTGATCTGAGTACTTTCAAGAGTTTTCCACTCTGTTTTTCTGCTTCTGCCTTGAACTCCAGAAATCTAGAGAAGGTATCTGATTTGTTTCTTAAAAAATGCACCCATATCTTTCTGCTAAAGTCATCAATAAATGTTAGAAATTAGAAACTACCACCAATGGACATTGTCTGCATTGGACCACATATGTCAGTATGGACAAGTGCCAAAGGCTCTTTCGCCCTTGAGATTGATGAGGGAAAACTATCTCTTTTATGCTTGGACAAGACATAAACTTCACAATTACATAATTTTTCACTGATAGTAGGTATACCAATGACTATAGATTTCTTTTGAAGCAGACTGAGACTCTTGACTAGAATGTGGCCATACCTACAATGCCATAGATCAGTTTCATCTATTTTTGATATATTGTGGACTAAAGGTTGGTTGGTATTTTGGCTTCTAATGATCAATGGAAACATCCTATTCTTGGCCTTTTCAAATTTTTCTATCAATCTTTTATGAGGATCTTTGTCATATATATAACAGGTGTTCTTTTGAAACAATACATCATAGCGATGTTTCATTAATTGTCCTACACTAATGAGATTATCTTTGAGCTGAGGAACATAATAAACATCATGGATGTATTTTTTTTTATTCTGCTTAGTAAGAATAGAAACGGTACCTTTTCCTTCAGCTTTAATAATTGTATGATATCCAAATGTTATCTCTGATGTTATGGAGGCATCTAGAGAAGAAAGAAGATGCTTTTTTCCTGTCATGTGATTGTTGCATCAGCTGTCGAGAAACCAAAGATCTTCATTCTGTTTGTCTTCTAAGATATGGCATGAAAGAAACATGGTCTCTGCTGGTTTTCCTTCATTGCGGGAGAGATTGATATAGCATCTGTGCTGATCTGAATGTTTCTTTCTACAGTCGTGTTCGTAGTGGCCAAACTTCTTACAATAGTAATATTGAGAAACTGAAAAGTAAAATGGAGTAGAGAATTGCTCATCTCAATATTACAAAAAAGTTAAAAATGATTACATTGGAAACATCAGTAATAAATGACTGGAGTAAAAATGAAGTAAAACTAAACTACCTATGACACCTAGCAGACAATAAATTAAATGTAATAAATCCTAAATGAACCTAATGTACATTGAGATTAATATCTCAACATTGGTTGGATAAGTCTTAAGGATATGGTTCACATGTCTTGTGTTGTATTCCGTAGAAAAAATTTCATGTATTGGTTGGATGTCTTAAGGATATGGTTCAATGGTAAGTGGGAAAGTTTGATCCCACATATTTTGTGTTCCAATCCAAAGCTCAAAAGAGCGACCACCATTGTTTCCTGTCACTCATTTGTAGCACTGCGTTCGACCGAAGATAAGGATATGCTTTTAAGGGCATTGGTAAGAACTCGTCACATGAGGCTCTGTACAGCGAGTGATTGGAAACGAATCTTGCAAACATGAACAATCCGAAATCACGCCTGGTAATTCAAATAACAAAGGAAACTGTTAGATCTTGAAATTCGAAACCCGGGTTTTATTTATCGGAATGAGGGAATTAGAAAGAGACTCTCAGATTCTATTATTGGAGTGAGGGAAGGAGGTACTACAATGTGACTATTATTCGTAAATTTACATCAGAATTACTGTGACCATTATAGTCAAAATAATACGAAATAGAAAAGATTTAGCAATGAAAAATAGACCTCTGTAGTTGTCTCGCTCCTTATTTATTTCTATGCTAGGTAAGATGTTGATTTCGTGTCAAATATATATTGAAATGTAATAAATAATAATGTAGTAGATGTAGTAGTCCCATTAGGAAGCTCAATTGCCAGTTTATGAGTTATAATCGAGCCATGTTTACCCGGGGATTGTCGACTTTAACGTCCAATTTTTTCAGAGGGGTTACCATTGGGCAGCTTACGAGTCATTTTCCAGCAATGTTCACCCAGCGATTTTGTCTTCCAGGTTCTAATTTGTGAGTAACGTTCCAGCCATTTTACGTAAGAGTTTTTGCATTCAATATTCAAATCTCTGTTATATTATTCAATGTACTAATCTCTTTGATGAGTCTCTGTTTCAAATTTAGCTAAAAATAAAAGTTAGAGTGGTTGCTTAATTATGGTGATAAGTATCTAATAAATAAAAATAAAAAATTTAAATAACATTTAAAAAATAATTATATAATAACGTAGAAAATACATTAAAAAGTACAATAATATGATAGAAAATAACATATAATGAAAAATATATGTATATATTTACTCACATTTTAATTTCCACAATTTCTATGCATTTAAATTTTAAATGTCTTTGTCAATTTCCTCTCCAATCCCTCTCTATTCATTTTGTGTTTTTGGCATCTATTTAATATTTATTTATCCAAGTTGAAGTTCAATCATAAGATATATAGCCATTCAAATATAATAATATGATAGAAAATAATATATAATAAAAAATATATGTATATATTTATTCACATTTTAATTTCCACATTTTCTATGCATTTTAATTTTAAATGTCTTTGTCAAATTATTCTCCAATCCCTCTGTATTCATTTCGTGTTTGGCATCTATTTAATATTTATTTATCCTAAGGCTTTTTAAAAGTTGAAGTACAATCATAAGATGGAAAATAGAATTTAAATGTCTCTTTCAATATCCTCTCTAATCTCTGTCTATTCATTTTGTGTCTTGCATTTATTTAATATTTATATACCCTTAGGGTTTTTAAAAGTTGAAGTTCAATGGTAAGATAGAAAGTAGAATCTTGATTGAGAACTTACATAGATATCAATGCTCAACTTCGTAATATACTATACGGGGTGATAAGTGATGTTGATCACTAAATAAAATTGGATGTTGAATGGTGGGTTCGAGCTCCTAGTAGTTGAGGATCCAAAATCTCATAATCTTCTTAAAAAAAAGAATTTATGGTCTATGTTTTTGAAGAATGTTGTCATAAAAGGTTTAGTACGATTTTTTAGATTCTTCTTCAATGTTCGTACATATTCTCATGGTGGCAAGTGAACTCATAGTGGTTGTGATCCTTACAATATAGAAACCCCGAAGCACTTTGAGTGGTTGAAGCTCCTTTGTAACCTCCCAAATTTCATTGTATTGCTCCACAATATGTGGAAAGCTTTTCAAATCATTTTCATAACCGACGAGGATTGACACGTGAAAAAAAAGAGGGAGAATAAACTCAAAAATAGAAGTGGACCCAAGTCACTCTTCGCATTTATTAGTAGTAGCTAAATAGATTACATTAGAGACAATAAATAGTAAGTAACTAAAGCATAACTGAGCTAGAGCTCAACCAATAGAACTAAACTAAACTAACTATGATGATAACTAGATTGACAACTAATACAATTATGTGGTGGTTTTAATTACTTACTTGAGCACACCCTTTAATTGCAACCACTCATTCGAAAGATTAGAAACATAGTAAAATACAAGGTCACAAAAAACAAAAAATTAAAGCAAGATGTCTGTTGGTCTAAGTCTTCGCTACGCCTCATCGATGTTTGGGTTGAATTTTTATTTTATTTTCTTCTAGATTCTATATCGTCTTAATTGCTTCAGATTCAACTTCACTTTCAACTTTTCTTTCTCATTGAACACTCTACGTTTGTTCACATTTTTTCCTTGTAGTTTATTGTACTTTGCATGTTAACATTTTGAAAATCACCTCAAACCTCTTTAGCATGTTCTCACTACTTTCTTTTTCAATAATGTGCTTACTTGTGGACTATTGCACTCTATCATCAATTTGTTCAATTCATTTCTCAATCCATTCTTTGATGAACTTCAAATCAACGTGAAACTTATCAACAATTTTGTTTTCAATTTCAGTTCCCATGCTACTTGAACATTTGCATATTCCAAAACATAGTTAATTTTGGATGAGAAACCACAAAAAGAACTATATTGGTTCTTTTCATTCTGCTCTACTGAGAGATATTTTCCCTCGTCTCCTTCACTCTCTTACTCTGTCATTGTATCATAATATTCATTTACACTTTTTTAATGACCTACACTACTACAAAAATGTTTTCTTCCACTTGGTTTCTAAACACAAGTGGACTTCTTTGTTAGGTCCCCATAATACTAGTGTAGCCCCTATCTTGTTATTGTTGTACCCATGTTAGATCCCTATAATACTAGTGTAGCCCCCATATTGTTATTGTTGTGCCCTATAGAAGCCCACTATTGTTATTGTTGATGTCTTCAATTATTATTGTTAAGTAGAGCCTAATTATATTTTGACCCTTTAAACTCTTATATATACCAAGCGGCCTTGTCATTTGTATCATATAAGAATTGTTCATTTATGCAACATAAAAGGAGATTTCCCCCTTGAGGATGCTTATTTTCAAGTCGTTGTTCTATTTTTTTTTTTTTTTTGTGATACAGTTACATAACATTTGGTATATGTGCTTTGGATCATAGGGTTTTTCTACCCCAAAGAGGTCATCTTGCAATTTTCATTATAACCTTTTCTCTGTAAAGCTTCATATGCTAAAATTTCAGTCACATGGAGCTAAAATCTAGGTTAACATCATGTAGAATTTTAGATCTTTGTTCACTATATTCTCAAAGATACGATTCAAATAAGGTAGGATTTTTATATGCTCCTCAATTTTTTCTCAATCGAGTGTCTCACGGAAAATCATCATAACTTTCATTTAGGGCATCCAAATTGAATTTTGTAAAAAGTGCTTGAAATTTCATGGGTTGTATCATTTTGGCTACCATTTTTAAAGTTGAAGTCTAAAAAAATTACATGTGGCATCCCATACAAGTTCACTCTACAGAAGTAATCCATAAATAAGTCATCTTGGGAGATTTAGTCTAACTTTTTCTTGAAGAATCCAATATCAATCTAGCTAGTGGTGTTGGAAAGAGGACATAGTGGGCCATGAAAAGATGAAATTTCAGATCTTGGAAGGAAAAAATTAAAAAAAATCAATATTTTCAATAGTAATCTCCAAAAAAAAAAGAAAAAGGTGTGTATCTATTAAATCTGCATAGTCTTTGTTTGAAACATTAGTCTATAGTGATTCCTAGTGCATAGAAAAAAATCGATATCATTATTTAATTCCAATATTCCTCACAAGAAAAAATGAATACTCCCAGTAAGAAACCAGAAATATATACCATCACACATGAAGAAGAGAAAGAAATGAAACATATTATATCAAAATTACAAGACCAAGTGCAACAAATTTCAATCTCGCAAAGAGTATCAAAAAATGAAATGGAAAAGATAATAATAATATGGATGGTTTAGAAGTAAAAATAGAAAGGGAAATGGAAGGTTTGGAGGATGGTTTAAAAGAATATGTGGAAGCAATGATGAATGTTAAGATCAAATAATTGAAGGAATGTTTGACAAAGTTGCTGCAAGAAAGGCTTATTAGTGTCGATAATGTATTTGTAACAGCCTCCTCCCGCATTTTCCCAAGTTAACCAGTCTACTAGGATAAACATGTGACAAGAGGCTACTATGATGTCATTCAACCTCCTAGGACACGTTAACGAAGTGGAATTGACATAACACACCAATCTGACCTTCGATACATATTACAAAACCTTGAAGATCCAACCAACCCTTCCAGGTTATCAACCAATGAGACAACTCATCATTTGAATAACCTCAACACTTACCCACTACCATCACAAGCCCTCCAAGCGACTAAGGCCTTTCATTCGCTCCCACTACAAGGAATTCCAATGAATATGGATTTTTCCAACTAGTTCTATGCTGATGACCCCGGATTTTGTGCCACTTTTTTAGGGCCAAGGCTCAGGACACTACTAATAACTTCATGAAAAAATCAGAAATGATAGATAACACAGTGACAAAGATACCAATGCAAAATTTGATACAATTTCTTGATCTGACCCCTACTAGTCATGATAGGAATTTCGTCAAACATTTCACAAATATGCAATGTACAGTTCATAATAACAAATATGAGCATAGGGGTCTCATACTTCTATGAGATTCATAAAGAAGCAATGTTTCCATATCACAATAGATGCATTATCATATATGCGGTTATATATTCATTGTACATTTAATTTCTAATCAAAACATAATGAGATCCATATATAAAGTTTGTCATAAACCATGCTCATAACCAACATATAATCAATATAAATAATAAGGATATCACAACCATAAAATCCATGTGAAAGCCAACACATTTACACATGAAATTCCAAGCAAAATAATCTCATATTAATGAATGGAAAATCCAACCATGCATGGAAATTCCATGAACCACCCGACCATAGATTGGTTTAACCAAATATTTATTTTATCCAATCACCCCCTTGTCATATTTTAAGCATTAATGTAGGACTCAAAACCAAACCAAAACAGGTTTCCTCAGGCTTTACCACAATCCCCACTAGATCACTAGGCCCTAAAAAACCATGGATTCCACCTGATTTCTCCACCTACACCGTGAGGAATTTTCCCACCTCCTAGTCTCTAGGATTTAACGTATATCCCTCCATTCATTAGTCGATGATTCCTAGGCCTAATCAAGACTCCAACCCCCAGGATTTACCATATAACCCACTAGACACTAGTCAAGGATTCTTAGGCCTAATTGAGGCCAAAAATCTCTATGATTTATCACATATCCCTATGTTCACCGATTGCGGATTCCTAGACCTATCGAGGTGCAAAAAATTTGGTTGTACTACAATTCCAGTTCGGTTAAGGGATTCATAGGCCATGTATTCTTTCTTTAAGAGACCATCTCACTCAGATTTGAGACCATATGAAAATTCAAATCAACAAAATACAAGAGAACCCATCACACCATGGCTATCTAGAAATGGCAAGGGTAGGATGAAGAACATTGTCACACCTACCAAATCCCATTCCAATAAAAGGAAGAGAACCAAATACACACATGCATGTACCATTAATGAAAAATATATAAACAAAATCACACATGCAAATTGATACCTACAATTAATCTCATTGTAGCTACTTGATCCTTCTCTTCCTATCTTTATCTTCACTTTCTTTTTCCTTCTTGATCGTTGCTTTGATTTTTTTTTGATCCAATGATAGAGTGCTCCAAGAAAACTCTATGTTTCTAGTAGTTTGTGAGAGAGAGAATAGAGAGAGACATCCAAAACTGAACTCACAAAAGTTACACTAACAAAAGGTACGAATTGATCCTCAAGAGCCTTTTAATCATTGAGGCCTCTAATTTTCTTAAACTTTCCATTATTTTTCTTCATTTTCCACCTCACATGAAACCCGAGACCTTTCACCTTCCTCTTCTCCTAATTTCCATTACTTTCATAAATAAAATGCCAGTTAATGCCTCTTGCCTTTCCAAATCCCTTTCCATTGTATTTTCCAATTTCCTTTAGCCATAATAAACCAAATGAAAAAACACTAGGATTTTTTTACAAACATCTAGCATGGAATACGTGTCCCATGACCTTGGTCTTATTTTTCCTTTATTAATTTTATTATATGAATTTTTACCAAGGATATTGTAGAACCCTCCCCCTTAGGGGAACACCTTTCTCGGTGTTCAATGACACCTACAACCAACAAAACATTGAAAACCAGAGCATACTCCCTATAGATCTTTATAGAAGATCTCATTGGAGTATTTACAATGACATCCTATTGAGAACATGACTATCATATTGTTTATTAGAGCTTTTATAACACAAATAATCATAATGTATATGGACATTTATAAATCTATCTGGATATAGTATTTACAATAATATACACATATACACATATGCACATTTTCTCAACCAACAAATAAAAGGATATGTTGCATGCATCTAGAGGCTCACACCTCCACTCTTAAAAGTAGTACCATGATTCACATCCTTCCCAGGAATTCTAGAATCCACCTCCAAAATCAAATTTGTATCCAATGTCTAGAGCTATAATCCCGCGCCAATTTTCCTCTCAGTGAACAGTTACTGACTCAATGTTCTAGGGAACACTCCTAGTGTAGATATGATTCCATATGATAATGCTAATGACCCAAAAAAATCCATCCCCAACCTTTCCTTATCTTCTACACAGTCCCTCGTGTAATCTGTTCACTCCCTTCGATGCAGTCACTCAACATCCAAGTTTCGTGATATACCCTTTCCCAGGTGATCCATCCCTTGCCAAGGATTCCTCGCATTGAAAGGTCAAACTACCAAGGAATATACTTGACTCAAACCATCATATAGGTTTTAGCATGGTCATGGAAATCAATGGACACTATTGGGTTCCAATGCCCCATAATGGCCCTTGCTATTGAAGGGATTTAATAACCTATTGTTGCCTGATCCAATTCCTTTCACTATTGTTGTTAATTCTTACAGTCAGTTCCAATCACCCAATCGAGAATTTTCTTGCTCTCTTGTACCAAGTACATACCTTCCATTAGGTTCAAAATAAATTAAAATAAAATAATATCATACCTCATTGTTGGCTTGTCAATAAGGTACACCTACAATTCATTTCACTTCATATCACAACAAGTCAACCTAGTTGTTTGATCAAATCATTATGTATAAACATATCACATCTGGTTAGCTAAAAACACAACCATCATAATCAATATCATATATGACGTGTAACCATCATAAATTAGATTCATAGATCACATGCATAATCAAAACTAAAATAAAACATTTATACTCATCCTTTAATCGATCTGTCACTTTTTCCTTTGTTATTTTCGTATACACATTGAATTAGTTTCCAAACCTGGAAAGCACCCAATTAGTTGGCTTCTATTCAAACATGTAAACATGCACATATTGTGCTTCACACACATTCAACCATACATGACATACAAAAAAATAAAATACATGGACCTACACCTGCATCAAGTGTATGACAAAACACATACACCTACACCGGGTGTACACTACAGCACAATACATAAACCTACATCTAACGTACTACACAACACAATATATACACCTAGATATGGTGTACATCAAAACAAAATGAGCACACATACACCCGGTGTACAACACAATACATGTACACACATAAAGTACAACAAAATGAATACACATGTCATGATACCACGACTATGCAATGCACATACACAATACCACACATACAAAAAACAACATGTACAATACTACACATGTACAACATGTTCACAATACCACATGTACACAACATCACCTGCACAACATCTACATAACACCATATCTACACAACACCACCTCCACAATGCGTACACAACACCACATGTACACAACACCACCTGCACAACTTCTAAACAGAATTCCATCTACACAACGCCACATGCACTACATGTACACAAAACCACATGCACAAAATGTGCACAACACTACCTACACACAACACCCCGTGTACAACATGTACATGACACCACATGTACATTCATACACAGAACACCTCATGTAAATAGGACGCTATGTACAACATGCACACGACACCATATGTACACACCATCGCATATGCAACATGCACAAAGCACCATATGTACACAAAACCACATATCAAACATGCACACAACACCACATATCCAACATGCACATAACACCATTTGTACATAGTAATGAATAAACAACAAGTACACAACACCATATATACATAGCATTTCATAAATGACATGTACACAACACCATATATACATAACACATAAACAAGATGTACACAACGCCATTTGTACATATCTCTGCATAAAAAACATGTACACAACACCATTTATATATACAAAATTGCATGCACACAACATCACAGGTGAGACACGTACAACATACATACAATAGTAGTAGTGCACATCCATAGACCAATGTAGAGTAACTCTACCAAGAAACTGTACTTCTAGTGTCTTTCCACTATTCATGCTTGTTACGACATGTTGTTGATCACACTACTTCCATTCTGCTGATGTATCCCTCAATGTTACCTATCCATAACATAACATAGTCATAGTACAATCATATAATATTAATTCATATCCACATGATACTGACCTTGTCAATCTATCAGGGTTACTCTTCCCAATTGATTCCTCATAAACTAGGAACCTCTTCATGGCATTCACTTGCATAAGAAATCATTCCTTCACAAGGATGAATCATGATGACTGTGTTAGAAAATTTCATACATACATACATATATACATGTAATCATCAGTATAAAAAATTCATAAAATGACACGACCTGATCATATAATGACATCCAAACATACATGTGCACATATATAAATGTCAACATAAATATTATCACAACATAATTACCATATATCATAAGGTGAAATTTAAGAGAACTCCCTTTATCCATCGACAACATGCACAACATTGAGAACAAAAATTCCAAACTTAGCCAAGACATTTTTTTACCTTAAGCCTATTTACTATACCTTTCATATCACCTTTCTCATGAATGTCTTTCCATTTTCCATTTACACCCATGAAACCCTTGAATCCAACTGGTTTCCATACTCTTGCCTTCAATTTACCTTTATTCATGCACCAGGCTCTAGCTAAGTCATATATTACCTGTTAGGAACCACACAATTCCCAATGAACCCCATTAACTTTCCTCTTTCCAAGCAATTTCCAATACCCTCAGAACATAAAAGGGAATAACATAAGCAAACAAGAAGGAAATAATGAAAAATAATAGTAATATGACACCACAAACAAAGAATCAAGGCCTTGCACTAGACATAAACAAATCCACAATCAAGTGTAGAAAATCACAGAAGACCAAAATCACAAGACTAGAAACAAACACCATGATTCAATCCCCATGGTTCCCAAGGAAATCTCAACCCCAGTCTTCTTCAAGATTTCATGTAAGTGTATTTTATCATGCAATCCCCTACATCATATCGTCATAAAAACATAATTGTAAATGCATAATAGACATAATGATATGCCAATTACCTCCCCTTGTTATGCCAAGCACATCTCCTTGGAATTGAACACATACATATATCATCTCTTAAGGGACTCAAATCCCTTAAATAATCCACCTATAACTATAAACTAGATAATATACCTGCCAAATAGTTTTTCATGACTATAGAACATATCCAAATAATTTCAGATGAAATCAAGGTTAAGAAGACTTCTTGTATTCATTCAAAGCACTCATTCGTTGAAAACTACATGTTAGGTCCTTATAATACTATTGTATCCCCTTATTGTTGTTGTTATAATATCCCCATTATTTTTATTATTGTGCCCATGTAGCCCCTGTATTGTTATTATTGTTCCTCGTAGAAGCCCACTATTGTTATTGTTGTTCCCTTACGTTATTATTGTTATGTCAGTTCTGATTATATTGTCACCCCTTAGACTCCTATAGATAGAAAGGAGGTTTCTTCGTTTGAATCATCCAATAATTGTTCATTTATGTAAATTAAAGGAGGTTTCCCCATCGAAGTGGATAATTGTAAAGTTTTGTATCTATCTTTTCTTCTATTTTTTTGAGTTTCTTGCATAAGATAGTGGTTACGTCTGGTTGAAAGGTGGTATAACACTTCCTTCCATACTACAGAAAAAATGACCCCATATATGGTAGTTTTATGGATATCATCCACCGTCCATCACATCATCTTTAATAGAAAATTCCAAGGTTCAAGTAGTGGAAGATTGCCTCGAGCGTAAACAACATGTTCTTCAAATCTTAAAGCATAACCCCACTTTGATGCAGAATCGAATGAAACAACTAGCATATAAACATCGCAGTAAAAGAATTTTTGATGTAGGGGACTGAGTATTTTTATAGCTACAACCATATAAAAAAATTCCCCTCAAGCAAGCTAAGAAGGATAATAAATTATCACCAAATTATGATGGTCCTTAGAAGTTGTTACAAAATATTGGTACTATGGCATACAAATTGGAGCTTCCTGCATCTTCTCAAGAGCACCCAATTTTCCATGTTTCATGCTTAATTAAGGTTATAGGTGACAATCTCCCAACTAAAACAATATTTTTAGAACTTGATGAGGAAGGAAAATTCATATTGGAACCTGAAGTAGTCACAAAAAAAAGAACTCGACAACTATGAAATCGATCAAATTCAAAGTATCTCATTAATTAGAAGAACTTACCCATTGAAGATTTCACATGGGAGGATGAAAATTTTATACAGAAGCATCCAAAACTATTGAAGCGTTGAGGAAAACACGTTTTTGAAGGAGAGGGACATGTTAGCTCCCTATAATACTAGTGTATCGCCTTATTTTTATTGTTATTATATCCCTATATTGTTATTATTGTTCCCCATTGAAGCCCACTATTTTTATTGTTGTGTCCTTACATTATTTTTCTTATGTCGGATTTGATTATATTTTGACGCCTTAGATTGCTATAAATAGAAAGGAGGTTTTTTCATTTGAATCATCCAAGAATTGTTCATTTATGTAATGTAAAAGAGGTTTCCCCCTTGAAGTGGATAATTCTCAAGTCATTTATCTATATTTTCTTATATTTTCTAAGTTGGTTGCATAAAAATTCGTTTTCCAAACATAGCCAAAGGAATTCTCACCCAATTCCTTTATTTTACCTTTTTCCTTTATATAGTTGAGTTTTATTACATGTTATCACAACACCCAACTATTAGTTATATAAACAAATCAATGATTACCATGTCATGCTAATACAAAGAATGTTTCCCTACAATTTTTCACACATGTAAGTCACATTTTCCCAATATCAATACATCACATCTATTATTTTGAAATAAACCTTTACCAAGACTAGCAACCATGTCATAATCAACATTCTACTTGTAGTCGTTAATCATAATACTAAAACTAACATCTACTTGCACTCAAGTACATGTCAATTATTCTCAACACATATGTGTTAGCACAATTATCTCAAAACAAGATCATTTCTTTGTGTAAAGTTATAGATACAAACTCATATCGTGTGATTAATCATACATTCAAACAAATATAGATGAAATAATAGAATCCAGACACTTGAACACCAAATAGACATCATAATCAAACATTCAAGCATAAATTAGATGACATAATCAGACTCATACCTTAATGTATCTCAGGGGAGGCTATCTTGTCTGCACAATCAATCTAGATTATGAGGATATAAATTCACAATATATGAATTAAAAAATAAATAAGGTCACGGTATCCATAATAGTAACTAGATAACATGTTCACATATAAAATCATAAACAATTATTATTCATGCATAACAATCACATATGCATAGTCAATCCATTTTAGTGTGACACAATATCACATGTATATCTACTCACAATTGAATTTCATAACCATAACCATCTACATAGGTCAATCCAAATTAGCACAAAACATAATAACATTAAAATCAAGACCTCACCTACAAGTACCATAATCATCACGTCCATATGACCAAAATCCATACAATAAGAAGTTACTACCCTTCATAACTAAATGAAGCACGTACATGTGATGACATTGATTAACTAACATCTATCTTACATGTAACTGCAAAAACCATAGACTAATAGAAATGTACATAAAACTAATGCTTATAACAACCATTAACCAACATATCTACATACCCACCATACAAACATGTATGACAATATACTCTTACCCCAAGGTCTAGTGCCACAAGCTTGATTTGATGATCTACAACTCTTACTTCATTTCAGCCAACATATTAGCATAATAACATGTCAAGAACATCATGATGATATAAAATACATAAAATTACCTCACAATGCATCTATGACCTACCATGCATGCATAACTCTAACCATGAAAATGCATGCATAAAAAATTCATATATGACTAACATGCATTCATGAAAAAACACATCCCAACAAAAACATCATAAAATTCTACATGATAACAAAAATTGTAAAAATGACAATCACCATGCATACATAACAAGTACATATACAACCTATATGCATGCATGAAAAACAAATTCCAACCATTCCAGTCCAAGTGTTGAACCATGCTCTGATAGGTCCACTCTGCGGTATCAGATATCACATAAAGAGAACATAAACCACACATCACCCAAAGGGAACAAAAACATGCTTTGATACAACACTGCAACACCCTCCTCCCACATTTATCCAAGTTAACCAGTTCACCGGGGTAAACATGTGACAAGATGCTACTATGATGTGATTCAACCTCATAGGTCACATTAAGGAAGTGGAACCAACATAACACAATCAATATGACCTTCCACACATACTATAGAACCTTCACGAGCTAACCAACCCTTTCAGGTGGCCAAATGCTCAGACAACTCATCGTTTCACTAATTTTCCAGTCACTCCCACAATAAGGCATGCCAATGACTATGGACTTTTCTAGCTATTTTTGTGCCATCAAACCTGAATTATGTGACACGTTTTCAGGGCCAAGACTCAGGCCATTGCCCATTTTTTTATGGCCAGAACTTAGCTCGCTGCCCATTGACACAATTACTTGATATGACCCCTAATAGTCATGCCAGGAATTTCATCAAGCATATCACAAATATGCAATCAATAGGTCATAACAACATATATGACCATAGAGATGTCATAATTATCTTATATTTTTAAAGAAGCATTGTTTCCATATCACAATAGCCGCATTATCATCTATTAGGCCATATATTCATTTTACATTCAATTGATAATGAAAACATGATGATATCCATAAATAATATTTGACATAAAATGTACTCATAACCAACGTATAATCAATAAAAATAATAAGGATATCACAACCATAAAATCCACATATAATGAAGTACATTTACACATGAAATTCCATGGAGAAGAAGCTCTTTAAATGAATCTAAAATCCAACTAGGTATGGTACTTCCACATACAATCTAACCATATATTGGTTGAACCAATTATTATTTTTCGCTCATCACCCTTGTGACATATTCCAAGAATGAATGTGGGACTCAAAACCAAACAAAATCAGGTTTCTTGAAGCTTTATTGAAATCCCCATCAGATCACTCGGCCCTTGACAAGCATGTATACCACTAGATTTCTCCAACAATGCCATGAGGATTTTTCATTTGTCCTAGTATCTAGGATTTAATGTATATCCCACCATTCACTCATCGAGTATTCCTAGGCCTAATTGAGGCTGCACCCTCCAGGATTTAACATATATCCCACCATACACTGATCAAGGATTCCTAAGCCTGATCGAGGGAACACACCTCTAGGATTTATTATATATATGTGCATTCATCAGTCAAGGATTATGAGGCCTACTGAGGCACATAAAATATGGATTTATCGCAATCCTATTCTGGTTCATGGATTCCTAGGCTGCATTTTCTTTCTTTTATAGACCACCTCACTCAGTTTCAAAACCATTCAAATATACAAGAGAACCCATCACACCATGGCTATCTGGAAATGGCAAGGTTACACTGAATAACATTTTCATACCTAGAAAATCCATGCCAATGAGAGCAAGAGAACCAAATACACACATGCACGTACCATGAATTCCAAATCTAGCAAGGAAATCACATATGCAAGTCGATACCTACAATTAATTCCTTTGTACCTGCTTGATCCTACTCTTCCTTGCTTTATATTTTCTTTCCTTTGCCTTCTTGATCCTTTTTTTTTTCATTAATCCAATCCTACACTGCTCCAAGAAAACCATAAGTGTCCAAGAGTAAGAGAGAGAGAGAGAGAGATCCAAAACTGAACTGGTAAAATGTTATATTAACAAAAGATACGAACTGGCCCTTAGAATAATTTTTATCATTGAAGCCTCTAATTTTCTTCAATTTTCCATTATTTTCCTTCATTTTCCTCCTCACATGAAACCCGCAACCTTTCACCTTATTTTTCTGCTAATTTTAATTATTTTCATAACTAAAATTCTAATTAATGCATCTTGCATTTCCAAAGCCTTTTACATTGCCTTTTCCAATTTCCTTTAGCCATAATAAATTGAATGAAGACCCACTAGCATGTTTTTCACAACATTCAACTTGAAATACGTGTGCCATGACCTTGGTATTAATTTTCCTTTGTTAACTTTATTACATGAATTTTTAACAGGGTTGTTATATTATTCCATAAAAATAAGGATGAGGACAAAGGGAATATGAATTATGACTTTAGGGACTGCAATAGTGGGTTTAAGACCAACCAAATTCCAAAGGTTGATATGAGGAATTTTTATGTCAACCATCTAATAAAATGGATACTACAGATGAGGCATTGCTTTGAACTACATGATGTGCAACACACAAAAAAGGTATGAATTGCATCTCTCTATTTAGAATCCAATCAATTTGTATGGTATAAAAGGCTTTTTTCTTATAAAAAACTTGTCACATGGATCATTTTCATAGAGGAATTGATAGCACATTATGAGGATAGAGTGTATTGAAGAATTTGAAATATAGAATATCAAGCTAGCTAATATTCTAGAGGAGGATATGATTGATGTCTTCATAGGGACTTTAAATGATAACATCTAACATGAAGTTCACCTTTAAAAACCTAATTCATTAGAAAATGCATTCAGGGCAGAAAGAAAATTTGACAAAACTAATATCAAAACAACGAGATCTACCACTCACAAATATAAAGATGGAAGTGTTCCATCTCCTCGCTTCCCACAATCTACAAAGTTGAGACCAAAAAAATTGCAGGAAAAAATAGAAAAAGGGATTTGTTATGGTTGTGATATGCAACACATTTAAATTTGTAAGTTCGCCGTGTTAGCACAGTTCTTTGCTAAGTCACGAATCTATTTTAATTTTTTTTTTTTTTAGGATTAGACTTCGTAAATTTCAAAAAAAAATTGAAACCTATCAAAATTTACGGTAGCATCTGTTTTCACCTTTCTGAATAGTTTGTTTAATTCTTTTTTTTGTCTGTTTTTCTTTAATCCTATGCTATGGGAAATTCTGGTAACTTCCCATGTTTTTAAAAAAGTAAAAGAAAAGTGCACTCGCTTTGTTTCAAGCCATGTGTTCTTGTTTTAAATATGTTTTAAATATTTTATCATGATTTAAATCATGTGATAGGAAAGGTTTGTGGTCAGTCATGTTAAGTTTAAGTCGTGGTTATAGGTGTAGTGTCTAGGTGTCAATCCCCAGTTAACACAACCATCCATTGATCTCTTCCTGTATGTCAGCTAAGTTAGTTTAGCTTCATGTTAAAGTATGTGATTTTCATTGGAATTGATTGTGGATCTGTAGTCTTAATGTGATGAAATTCTGGTTGGTCATGTCTAGATATCACCAAAAATTTAGGCCAATAATCCAAATACAGTGGAGGTGACTGCTATTCATAGATCCGATCATCTCCATCCACTTGTAGCATGCCATTTTAAGCTACGAAACCAAATGAAGATCATAATTTATATCACATGGTGCATTCTACGGTCCAAGATACTTACCATAATGAGAATATGTTGCATGGGAGGGTGAACCAATTTAGTTGTTTTAAAGCATTGAGAAGGAAGGAAGACTATCATTTTTAAGCTTAGTTGTTGGAGAATGAGATTTTCTAGTGAGAAACTTGATAAGGGAGTCTTATATTTTCGATAGGATGTCATAGAAAACATAGCAACACCTGTTAGGTGAGATCTTCTAGCCTTGCCACCTATCATAGTTCAGAAAATAGACTTATTACTTACTGAAGTTGACTAAAAGAAGAGGAAATCTAAATTTAATTGAACCACAAGGATCTTACCTAGTGGATGTAAATTTCAATGTGAAAAGGTTGTTTGTTCAAGAATGGTAGTATCCATTGTGCTCAAGACTGGGAAGCTCTTAGTTAGGAGTAGCTCAGGAGTTTTCAAATTCTTTCAATGGATAGGAAGAAACCATCTATGGGCTTAGATTTCAAGTATCATTAGATTAAATTGTTGAAGCATTCAACCTTCCATAGGAAGGCGAAAGTTGGTTTAAAGTCAAATTCATCACTAGAGGAGGCCTCAACAATTTCCTTAAATATGGACACAAAGGTCCCAACTAGGCCAGAGGAACTCCTAGTATTTTCCTTAAAAATGAATGGGTTGAAGCTATTAAGATCATAAAAATTTACCTCAGTTGTGAGAGGAGGTATATTTTAGTGTTTCTTTATCATACAAGATTTGTGTTTCATGTTGTTGGTATGAACACCCTCAACTTTCCATACCTTTTGTTGAAGAGATTGACAAAGATGTTAGCCAAGATTCAAACACAAAGAACTGCTTCAGAATACATCTTGTATCATCAAGATCTCATTAAATTGTTAGTTGAGGAAGAACTAAGGAAAATAAATCAATCATGAGACCATTATCTGTTTTACAGGTTAGGCCAACCTACACCTACACCTCCAACTCAATTGTATCCAGCCACACAACAACACCCTTAGCCTGCAAAAAGAACAAAGAGAAAGGCTAAGAAGGATAATATCATAAGGCCAAGAGAAGAAAATAAAACTCTTTTAGCTAAGGTTGAGAGGAAGTTGGAGAAAGAAGAGATCTCATCAAAAAATAAACCGAAATCCATTAATATGTTGCCTCCCATTTCTCGATTTCCTAATGTGTATACCAGAGCTCAAAGAGGAAGGTCTACAACTACAAGAAACCCTAAAGCATAGGTGCTACGAGAAATTTTGGAAGCATACATTCAACAAAAAATGCAAAAAAGGTATCAACCGACAAGTTCTGATGAAGAACTCCTTAAAGATGTAGCGTATGAAATCAGTAGAAAGAGAAAGAAAGTGGAGACCAAACCTATTGCTGGTACCATAAAAGGAGATACCAGAGACAAAAACGGGTTCAGGCTCAAGTATAAGGCTCTCATAATCCAAATTGTTGACAAAGCTCATTGATGTAGAAGGAAAATATGAGTGGTTAAAGACTAATGATCCCAAGAAGAAAGATAAAAACAAAACCCCTATAGATCGAAAAACAGAACCCTCAAAAAGAAGAAAGATCCACAAGGGTTTAAAGGAGGAAAAGACATGTTTCATGGAATAAGCCACAATAACCACAAGATCAAGATCAACCATTGAAAACAAATACGTCTTGGACAAGCTTGCTGAAGCTGTAACTTATATGGAACAAAGGTAAAAAAGTTTTCGTAATAAAACACCATCTTACTTATCAAGTGCAATTTTGAACAACAACTCAAATTTCAAAGTGTATAAGTCTACACATGGCTTTTAAGTTTTTTCTGTACATTTTTGAAAAATAAATAGTGTGGTATAGGAAATTTTCATAGCGTTATAGTTTTGGCACAGTTATAGGTTTTTATTGGAATTTCGGGGAGGGCCTATTTTAAATGATTTTTGACATCTGTCAGCAAATGCTCCGAGCCAATTCAGGAAACATAAGGACTCATAATGAAATGGATATATTAGGTGACGGTGATAAGTGGTTGTGAGGTTGTTGAAGGTCACATCCAATGAAGACACATGGTTATTTAAGAAACAAAGAGATGAGGAGACAAATCAGCAGAAAAAGGGGTAGCATGTCAACATACTCAAAAGTTCATCCAAAATTCTTGTCTCTTCTTTCGTCTACATTTTTCTTTTCAGTTAGATTTTGACGGGATATAGATTTAATATCCTATGAAACCTATGTAATGTTAGGAATAGTGGTTCCTTCTTTTTAGAAGAGATGGAGTTGTTGCCTCTCTTGCTATACATAACATTTGTAAATACCATTTCCAGTTTGGATGTTGGTCTACCTGAAGACTTAATATACCAAAGAAAGGCCTTTTTTTCACTTCATGTTGGAGGATTTTGTGATTCAAGAAATATCTAATGTATGGTGTGTTTATCTCTTTGTTAATTTCTTCTAATTTATGAGTTGCACCAGCTAGTACTGTGTGAGTAAGAAACTATTAGAGGATCTAATAGTAAATTATCTTCTTTTGAACTTCCTGCAAATCATATATATGTTGTAGAATATGTTAGTGAAGATTTCAAAAGGGATTTGTGAAATACTTTATCCCTGTACTCTACTTTCTTAATTTTGTTTACTTTACATAAAACCAATTCTGTGTAAAGAGCCATCATTATAGTCGTGTGACTGATTTAGGATATGAATATTTCTTAAAGTAAGTACCACCTATCCATCTCCTTTCATTTGTTACACTCTGCTCCCTATACTACCAATTTACCCATACAATTTATACTTTCCATAGCTTGCCAAATGCATGAAAGTCTTAAATAATAAAAAATCATTTCAAACTCTTCGAGAATCCACCCCACCACTCAAAACCTTTAAATTTTAAATGAACTATGATGTGTAAGGATTACTCCTTTTTCAATTAAGGAGTGACTCATTGTGCTAAAATGCCGAGAAGAAATTATTCAACATAATTTATGAAGAGGAGGAAGAACATGAACAAGAAACATCAAAAGAAGAAGATATACACTAAGACTCAACCCCAAGGATTGAAAAATCAGAAATGAATCCGACCATATATTGTAATACATTGGAGTAAATTACCCCTCCTCAAACTCTCAATATAGAAGGATATATCAATAAGAAAAATGAAATAATGTTGATGGATTAGAGTAGTAATCATAATTTTATTAATTTTAAGATATCTAAGGATTTGAGTTGATTTGTATATCCAATACTAGATTTTCAAGTGATGGTTCCAAATGGAGTAACTATAAACCACCTAGGGAAGTGTGATAATATTAATCTAACCATGGGGGAATATGCGTTGAATAGTCTAATGGTTTCCATTCCAATATTTGGTATTGATAAAATTTAATTTTCAAGAATTTTTCTTGAAATATTTCTAATAAGGAAAGGAAATTGAAATAAAGGGTGTAATAGGGAAACCTAGGAAGATAATCATATCTAATAAAACTAAGATTTAAGGAAGGAACAATGAGGGGTAATTACACAATTATGTTCACTATATGTTCAACCATAAAAGCCATCCATTTCTCCAAATCTAGAAATAGTCCTTGAAAATTATTCCAAAGTATTTGAGACTCCAAAAGGTCTGCCACCATTTTGCGATCATGATCATGTTATTCACTAGATTCTAGGAAGTGTTTCTCAAAACATCAGACCTTAAACACATCCCTATGCCTAGAAGAGTGAAATTAAATGTATGGTTGTAGAAATGATAGGAGGATTGTATAAGTCAACCTATCTAATGTTATTTCTCTTCCCCAATAGTATTGGTGCATAAGAATGATGGATCATGGCCTATGTTTCCGGATTATAGACCGCGCCATAAGCTCACTATTAAGGATAAATTTACCATTATTTTGATTGATTAATTGTTGGATGAAATACATGGAGAAATTTACGTCTTTAATTTGGATCATTTCTTAGGATATAATCAAATTATAATGAGTATATAAAACATTATAAAAAAACAACATTCAAAACTAATGAAGGTAATTATGATTTTTTGGTCATGAATTTTAGTCTTACTAATGCACCTTACATATTTTAAGATTTAATGAATTCCATTTTTAAAACCTTCCTCACAAAATTTGTGTTATTTTTTTTTTATGATATAGTAATATATAAGAAGTCTTGGAAAGATAATGGTCAACATGTTCACAGGGTGGTCAAACTATTGCAGGAGAAACAATTGTATGCAAAACCCTCCAAACGTTTTTTTTGGGTACAAGAAGTGAAATATTTGGGTCATATTGTACCTCATGAGGATGTTAAGGTAGACCCTAAAAAAATTAAATCTATAAAGAAATGGAAAAATCCCACATCCTAAAAGCGTATTTCGAGGATTTCATAGGCTGATGGGGTATTATCACAAGTTTATTAAGAATTATGGGAAAATAGGAACACCAATAAAGATAGTACTGAAGAAAGATGAATTATTTTGGACTCTAGAAGAGATTTAGGCCTTTGAACATATTAAAGAGGAAATGTGTGAAACTCCTGTCTTAACTACACTAGACTTCATAAAAACATTTTTTATGTAATTTGATGTCTCAGGAAATGTCATTTTTATTGTTTTAATATATGAAGGAAGACCCATTTATTTTGAAATTTGTCTCATAAAAGGAAAGTATTTAGAAAAATCTATTTATGAGAAGGAAATGCTGGAAATATTTTATGCTCTAACCTAATGGGAATGAACTTCAAGTTAAAAATAGATAATGAGCATCTTAAATACTTCTTGGAATGAAGAGTATCTTCACAAGAGAAACAAAAATCAGTCACAAATATGTTGGGATATGACTTTGAGATCATATACAAGAAAGGGAAGAACAATGTTACTGTAAATGCACTCTCAAGAAAGGGTGAGCATGTGGAAGAATTTCTCTATGCAATTTCTATTATCTAAACTAATTAGATAGCTAAAGCAAGAGATGAATGGAAGAACAATTATAACATCCCTGGTTAAAAATACTTATAAAAAAATATAATACCAAGGTCATGGGACATATATTCCAAGTTGAATGGTTAGCAGAACATCCTAAAGGGTGTTCATTTTGGTTATTATGGATAAAGGAACTTGTAAAAGGCAGTGGCAAAGGCTTTGGAAAGGCAAGAGGAATTATTTTCCACATTTATTGATGAAAATAATGGAAGATAGGAGAGAAGGAAGGTGAAATATCAAAAGTTTCATATGACTAGGAAAATGAAGAAAATAGAGGCTTCATTGATAAAAAGGGTTCTAAGGATCAGTTGGAAATATTTTAGTAAGTGTACCTTTTTTCAGTTCAGTTTTGGGAGCTCTCTCATTATTCTATCTCTTTCTCTCACACTTCAACACTTAGAGTTTTCTTCCAGTACTTTGGGATTGGATCAAGAAATGAAAAGAAGGAATGAGGGAGGACAAAGCAAGAAATGAAGAGTAGGATTCTTTGCAGGTATCGATTTGAATTTGTGATTTACTTGATATATTTGGCATGCATGGTATTGCATGTGGTTCACTGTTGTCATGGAATGGTTTTTTCTAGGTGTGAGAGTGTTTTTATCCTATCCTCACCATTTCCACAGATTCATGGTGTAGTGGGGTTCTCATGTTTTGGTTAAGCTGGATTTCCATATGGATTTGAAGTTGAGTGGGTTGTATCTCCAAAATGAAGAACACATGGCCTAGTGATCCCTAAATCATATTGTGGATTACAGTAAATCCATTGGCCTAGTGACTCATGAACCACACTGTGGGTTGTAGTAAATCGATGTATAGTGTGCCCCGGTGGTCATAAGCATCCTCGACTGGTTAATTGAAGAATATACGGTAATCCTAAAGATTGGTTGACTCCATCACGCCTAGTAATCATGGGATGGGATGTATGGTAAATCCTAGAGAGTGGAGTTTCATTTAGGGCCTAGTGATCTAGGAAGGATTATGGTAAAGCCTAGAGACTAGCATGTCAGTTATGGCTAGTCATCCCTGGATCAGACTGTGGATTCTGGAAAATCCTAAAGACTAGGAGACAATAAAATACATCATGGTGTATTTTTAGAAATACGGTGGCATCCATTCCTATTTTGGCTTAGTGATCATGTGGAGATCATGGTAAATCCTCTAATTTAATGTTTATTGCTTGACCTAGTGATCCTGGATGGATTGTGGTAATGCCCGGTTTCTATTGATGAAGATGAGGTAGTTTAACCTCGGTATACCCTGGTTAGTTCTTTCGGTTTCAGTCCCACATTCATGCTTCGAATATGGAACAGCGGTGATTGGATAAAGAGATATTTGGCTCAACCAATCTATGTTGGGGTGGAACTTGGTAGTCCAATCCCTATTTGGTTTACATTCGTTAATAAGATATTCTCTCCTTGATATATTATGCATAAATGTATTTGTCTATATTTGGATTCTATGGTTGATGTATCCTTGATATTTTTGTTTTTATTATGATGCTTATAAGGATGTATTATGACATTGATGATGTATGGCTCTCCTCTTGTTTTGATTTGTAAATGCATTAAAAATTTATCTATGACCTAATAGATGGTAATGCAACTAATGAAATAAGGGGAAATTTGTCTTAGTGATTCTCAGATAAGTATGAGGCCCCTATGCTCAAATGTAATATCCCAAATTGGAATGAAACAACAATATAAAGAAAAATAGACTAAACAATACAAAAACAAGGAAAACACCACTAAGACAAATAATTTGGAGCCAAAATAATTATTGGGCCATTTTATTCATATTTTGAGAATTATTACAAATGAGTTGTTGAAAATATTTCACTTTAGCATACTCAAGGTACGCTGAAGGAGAAATCAAACCCAAACCAAAATCCTGCTAGGAACTACTCTATGTGGCTCAATGAATATGCTACCTAGCCCATAAAATGTTTTTGTTGGATATTTTTGTACTTCTTGTTAGGTTATCTCACATGCTTATAAAATTCAAGGAATTGGACACTAGACTCTCCTTAATAAATCCATAAAAACCCAGGAAGGGTTTGCTGAAAGCTTGACCCTGGAAATTGGACCTCTTGTGCCTGGCTCACTTCTCTGTAAGGGAAATCGAACCACTAAATAAAATTGTTTTTATATTCCTCCATAATTTTACTATAATCCCTACTAGGAGGTGGCTAGCCTCCCCTCTGAATCTCCTACTGAAATTCCTCTTCTATCAACAATCACCACACTCCACCAAAACTGCGCTATGAAACCACTGCACAGTATATGCTTCCTATATGCAATCCATAAAGGGGATACACTATCTTTATTTTTTTTGCTCAGTAATTCCTTGCAAAATGACAAGATTCCTCTCTTAAGTGGGCACTCGAAATACCCCGAGGAAGAGGTTGAGATCTCTTCTTGAAGTTCTCGTGTGCTAAACAACACTGCAAAGTTTGATCTTTGGCTCAAGTGTGCTCAATAAAAATGGAAAAGAGAAATAATTTGAATGAATGAAAAATGAGCCTTCCTTCCTTCCCTTTTTCCATTGAGGCCCAATGTATTCCTTCAGAACCATCTTGGCATACACTACCTCTTCTTGGGCCAACCACTTCCTGTCTTCCTCCAGCCAACCATACATTGTCCTCTTCATGCCTCTATAAGCTCCCACCTAAGGCCAACTCGACCCCACCACTAGAGCTACAACTTTCCCTTAGGGACTTTAGGAAAAGGATTTTATTTGTCTTAAGTATTATTAGTGGGTCCCCTACCCATTTTATTTCCGCCAAACATAGGAAATGAAAAAATTAACCAAAATTAATATTCCAAATAATTGATTGATAATTTGGAATAATACAATCCTCCTCGCCAAAATTTTACTTGTCCTCAAGCAACTGCAAATATGGGTATTGAAGAATCTGTTCCCCATCCCAAGTTCCATCCTCATCCATTAGGTTCCACCATCTGATCAAGTATTCATTCACTACCCTTGTCCTCAAGTTTCTCTCATGGGTGTCTAATATGGCCTTGGGTTGTAGCACCAAATTCCCCTCATCATCTATAGGAGGGAGCTCTATAGCTATCGTCATCGGTTGTCTAGAAGTCTAATTTGGTCATGACACATGGAAAATGTTGTGGATCTAGCTCCCTTGTGCCAACTCTAGCTCATATTCCACATCTCTAACAAACCACATAACTCTATACGGCCCATAGAAGAAAGGATTGAGATTTTCAATTCCCTTATGCTTCAACGTATACTTCTTGTATGGATAAATTTGAAGGTACACCAAGTGCCTCAATTCAAACTGCGACTATATGCGGCCCCGGTTTGCATACATATTTTATTGATTTTGCGTTGTCCTCAAGTTATCCTTGAGAGCCCTGAGGATTTCATGACTCTCTTCGATCCAGTATTTGGCCCTGGGGGCCTTACTTGCCCAAAAAATAGAGTCAGAAAATGTTAATACATCATAACCATACAAGGCATGAAAAGGGGACATATAAATAGACATATTGAAAGTAGTGTTGTAGTAGTACTCTCCAAAGTGTATCCAATGAAGCTAGGCCTTATGCTTCCCTATGACATAGTTCTGCAAGTAGCCTTCCAACAACTTATTCACTATCTCTGTCTACCCATCGGTTTATAGATGGTAGCTCATGCTCGGTGTGAGCTTTGTGCCCATTAGTCAGAACATCTCGTGCCAAAATCGCCCCATAAATCTATTGTCCTGGTCACCGAATATGGTGTTTAGAAGACCAGGCAGTGAGAAAATGTCTCTGAAAAATAACTTGGTTACATTTGAGGATGTGTACCGAGCTCAAATATCAAATAAGTGTGCATACTTCATCAATCAGTCAACTACGACGAAGATGCAGTCCTTTCCCTACGCCATGGGCAACCTCGTGATGTTGGCCTCTAAAACAAGGCATCAGCCACCACATTGTTCTTCCCTTTGACATACTCAATTTCAAATTCATAGGCTCATATATTACTCATGCACTTGTATTCTCTCTCCTACAACTACTTTGAATCTAGGAAGTACCAGAAGATGTTATGATTGGTCTTGACCTTGAACTAGTTACCCGCCAAATACTATATGAACTTGGGAAATGCATGCATGTTGGCCAACATCTCTTTCTCATATATGGGATAATTCCTCTCATGAGGTAGGAGCTTTCAGCTCTTGAAGTAAATGGGGTGTACATTCTACATCAATACGGCCCCAACTCCTACTTCAGATGCATCATACTCCAAGAAAAAGGGATTGGTGAAATCAGGGAGTGGAAGTACCCAACAACTACTCATTACGTGCTTGAGATGATAAAAATACTACTATGCTCTGGGGGTCTAGGAGAATGGTCCCCTCCAGGTTAAATCCATGAGTGTCACAACTAACTCAGAGAATCCCTTTATGAACTTCTTGTAATATGTGAAAATGCCCACAAATCAACTCAGATTATTGACATTCTTGGGCTCTGGCGAGTCTTTGATGGCCCTGATATTATCCTCATGCACCCACACACTATCTTCACCTAAGATGAGGCTAAATTATAGCATCTCAGTCAACCCAAAATCACACTTTCACATCTTGGCATAAAAATTCTTCTCCTCCAAGATATGCAACACTATATCCACATGATACAAACATTCCTCCCATGTGCAGTTATATATTAGAATGTTAGAAAAAAATGCTAGCATCAAATTCCATAGCTGGACATGAAAGATGTGGTTCATACATGACTGTAAGGTGGTTGGGGTGTTAGTTAGCCCAAATGGAATCAACAAAAATTCAAAATTCCCATATGGCATTTGAACGTTGTCTTGGGGACATCCTTGTCCCGCACTCTAATCTGGTGGTACCCTAATCTCAAATCAATTTTGGAGAACAAATTAGGCCCCCTCAAATTATCTATCTGTGGGATGGGATAGTATTTCTTCATTTTTATTTTTTTTCAGGGACACGTAATCGATACACATTCTTAGTGTACCTTCCTTCTTCTTCACTAGGAAAACTGATGAGGAAAAGGCACTCAAACTTGGTCAAATGTGCCCCAAGGAAAAAATCTCATGTATGGCCCTATTTATCTCATCCTGATAAGCCTTTGGGTGCTTATATGGAGTCTATATCAGAGACTAAATGTCAAACTCCAACTCAATGGTGTTATCAAACCCTTGTTCTAGAGGTTTCCCTTTCATAATGTCCCCGAAAACCATGCAGTAACAATCGGGGATACCCTATACATCTGGATGTGTGCATATATTTGTGCCATATAACTATGAAATCCTCAGCTGAACTACCCACTCTATGTTTTCCCATCTGAAAAATTCCTCCATCCTATGTGTAGAGACTGTTTCAGTTTGGTATGTATGCATACCCCAAAGGATCATCGTTTTCCTTGTAAAATTCACAAATTTTCACATGATATTTGGACAATTAGAGTTCTTGATTTTCTTAATAAATTAAGTAAATAAAAGGTTGGAGGGACCAACAAACCTCAAATATGAATAAAATCCACTTTTAATGTGTGTATGTGGATATTCTAGATCTATATCTAAAATCATGGAGTAGTGGAATAGCTCCATTAATGGAGATCATGTCTCATTTATGAGATAGATTATGGAGGATCAAACATTCAAATAATATCATGGATCTTAAATATAAAATCATGAAGATATTTGATAAGGTCAACTGAGATCATAGTGCATTCAAAGAAGATCATGAATCACTTATGATAAGATAATGGAGGAAGTGGTGCATTTAATGCACATATGATGGAGAGGGTTATCACCCTATGTGAACTTGATGGAGGACATGACACCACATCACAGTCAAACATGGAGACTATGTCCATTTGTACATAGTAGATTTGGAGTGGGCCTAGGCTATGGAAGGCTCATGCATATAATGAAGGTGAAGGCACAATGGAAGGATGATTTGGATTAAGAATTTCTTGATCTGCTTAGATCTAGATTTTTCTTAGGACATTTCTATGTAGACTTGGGCTGTTTAGAAGATTTTGCAGTGTTTTTTAGCATAGGGTGTTCTTGAGTAGGAATCCCACCTCTTTCTTTGAGTAGATCTAGAAAGAGTATTGTTATTCATTCCTTATTAGGCATTGGTGCTATCTTCAGGAGGTTGTTTCTAGCATTCAGTTAGGAAACCAGTGGTGGATTCATCCTACCACTATTCTCTTCAGATGCAGCTTTTTAGGAGTAGCAGATCTACATCAGGCATTCAAGCCATTGGGTTTTACCTTCATGCAGTAGCATTCACTTCAAGGATTGCGCAGTTCAGTCCTATAGATCTATTGGAGGAAGTTTCCAGTATTTTTGTTGGAAATCCTATGAGGGATAACCTCCTCACATTGGATCTATTGTTTACATCACTTAGGAGTTGAATTGACACATCTAGCAGTAGGCTAATGAGCCTCTCTCTCTGAAAACATAGTTTTTTGAATTTTTTGCTCATCTAGCAACTATTTTCTGTTGATGAGATTGGAGAAGCTAGATCTTGAGCTTTTAGCCAAAGGATCTAGTGAAGGGATCAACCCTTCTTGCATATATCTGATAGCACATCATTGTTGCCATCATATCATCAGATCTAGCTTCAGATCTGTATTCCCAACAACGTATATGTGAAGCCCTAAGAGGTTGGTTTTATTGGACTTACAGATCTAAGAAATCCCTTCTGGGTTATCTTGGCAATCCATCATTGAGCCCAAATCTACAATTTCAACATTATCGTGGCTCCCATTCTACCTAGATCTAAATTTGTATATTTTAGATAGTTGCAAACCCTATAATTGTAGTAGGGACACTGAATTTTACCTTCCAGCATAGCAGAAGTTACCCAATCCTTCTTGGTACATCATTGCGGGGTGATTCTAGGCCACCCTTGTGGCTTGAGTGTCTCATATTTTGAGCACTGTTGTACTTGCTTTTTTCACCTCCAATATAGTAAAATGGCTCAATTATTTGTATGCATTCTGATGTGTATATAGATTTATTGTTTACTTTTTTGTAGTTCTTATATTGTGTTTCAATATTACTACATTCTCCCTTTTGGGATATTACAGTGGTATCAGATCATGATCTTTGGCTCAAACTTTGGATACTTCATATTTTGCATCAAAGGAAGAAGCAGATATATGATATCTATCATGAAAGAGGGTATTTTTTCCATCCCTCTTTTTAGATCCAACCAATATCTCTCCAAGGAGGTATATCAAATGAAGGGAGAAAGGTAAAAGTAGAATCCAAGAAGAAAATTTGATGAGGAAGGTCTAAGCACTTCCTATCAGCAAAAAGGAAATTCAGAGAATCATTGATCTTCTCCTAGCTCTACTATATCCACCTCTTTTAGGCAAGGTGAAGGGTGTAGAAATGAAGAAATGAAAGAACCTGAGACTCATGAGACTCTCAGTCTGTATCTTGAAGAGTACAAAGCATAGTCTAGAGCATTCAAAGAGAGTCTAAATCTCCAATAATTCTTCCAATTCAAAGAAGAAAGAGGATCCTATAGCAACAATATAAGGAAGAGGCACAATAGGTTCTATTTGCCTACATTTGATGGATCTTCCTTAAGAACTGTTAAGGCTTGGAGGAGAGAGTTAGATGCATTTTTTAGGCTACATCCTGTAGCTGAAGGAGAGGTTCTTTAAATTGCAACACTTCTTATTTTAGGTGAAAAATGATTGGTGGTTTGGTCACATGGAGCATGAAAAGGTGACTAAGTATTTAGATTTCTTTCATAAGTTGAGGAATAAGTTTGATATGAGAAAACCAGATATGGATCACAAAGAGACATTTCCTAAAGAAACGAAGGAGGATGTCAATGTTTTCAACCTGTACAAAAAATCACTACATTCACCACTAGCTACAGAAGTACTTACATCCAGAGAAGAGACACTTGAAAATTTGCTCTTAACACATAGAGTCCCATGCATGATTCAAGAGATGCATGAGGAAGAGGAGGAAGATTCCAGTGCTGGTACACTTGGATAACAGCAACCATCACTCTTACCAACAGTTGGAGACACTATTGTCACGGTTGGAGGAACTCTTGTGTTCTAATAAGAGATTTCCACACATTAGTTGATCCAAGGTATGCATGAACTTTCATCACATATTGTTTCAGTAGATCTTATTGAAACTTATGAGGACATTCCATCAAGCCAATGCATAACCAAGGGTTAGAACACAATGTTGATTTGAAGCAGCAACATATCACAACGCAGAGGACCCTTGATCTAATCAAGGAGGAGATTAATAACTATCCCAGTTCATCATTGTTGAGCTATATTCAACCCTTTGAGTTGAAGTGTATAGTTTCAGAAAATGGTATGAGCATGATCCTATGTACAATAATTGGTTATGATATCAGTATTGTGCCTTGCTTTGAGATAGCACATGTATTACCATGCAGATCTACAATGTTGTCACTTAGTAGCTGTGAAAATGAAGAGGCCCCATCATTCTTGGAGCATTCTGAAGGTAGCTTCACTCATGAAGTAATGGAGGTAAATATGACAAATCATAGACATATTGAGATGAGGAATCTTTTCTCCTTTCTAGATGACCCTTTATCAATGAGCATCTCACAGCTTAAAGAGAAACTTCTACTTGTAGCAGATCCAAAACATATTTGGTTTTGGAGGGCCTTTGGTGAAAAGAGAATATCCTTGAGAGATCTCATTGGAGGTGCACTTCAACATTTCATGAAGTGCAAATTTCTTCAACAGTTTGGGGAGGATGGTATTCTACAAATGGAGGATACCATTTTTATGCAATACATCATTCATCATCCACATTGGGATGAGTGGGTGAGCATGATAAGAAAAGGGTTGCATGATCAATTGTAGGCATATGGCATGGGCCAGAAAGCTTGGTTACGTTGGTTACTCTTGGGAGAGTTTTGTCACTACCCAAAGGCTCCTATTTCTTTCATCCATGCCTTGAAAAACACTTATGAAATGAATAAGGAGGCATCGTTGCGCTGGCTACTCTTGGGTGAGTATGGTTACCACCCAAAAGCTCATACTTTTATTATTCATGCCTTCTGTATCGATGATAGAATGTAACAGAATAAGGCATGCTCATTTTCGGTTCCCTTGAGAGATTTTGACCACCACATGACATCTCCTATTTCAATGTGTTTTGTATTGGATAAAACTTGGCATGATGCTCTCATGATGTGTATTGATGGTATTTGTTTGTATTGGGTTTATGTGTCATTCAACATGTCTATTAGTATGTTTTTACTCCATGATGCACATGAGGAGAAGAGAAAGAAACAAGATCTCTTGTTGCTTTGGTTTCTTTTGGGAGATTTTGGCTTGTCCATATTACATGGATGAGATGGAGGGTGGTAGAAAAGGGCCTTACTCCAGTGGCTACTATTGGGATAATATGGCCTAACATCTTTGTCTACCCATATATATCCTTTTCTTCTTCTGCATAATGTTGGAATGATGCTTGGATCTAAAAAGGCCAATAGGGTTAAGGATGAGAACATTTCAATGCTCAATCAAATTCATAAAGCATGGGATGAGGAGATATATTGTAAGATGGAGCTTTTCCTTTATGGAAAGAGCCACTTTATTTTATGTATCTCATGTATTAATGATGATGTTGGACACCATATGGTTGTCACTTGGTACTTCATGGTGGAAGGAGGACATCTAACCATATAGTTAGAGGTCATTATATATATTTGTGAAGGACAAATTTGGAACCAAACATGCATAACTCATTGCAACAAATGGATGAAGCCTTCCTTATTTGGATGCCATTTGGAGGGGAATAGATGGCTTTGCATCTACTTTTGGAGTTTCTTGAGGACAAGCAACATTTTTCCGAGGGACTGTAATATTCCCAAATTTTCACTTCATATTTGGAATATTAGAGTTATTGATTTTCTTAATAAATTAAGTAAATAAAAGGGTGGAGGGACCCACAAACCTCAAAGACGAAGAAAATCCACTTCTAATGTGTGTATGTGGATATTCTAGATCTATATCTAAAATCATGGAGTAGCGGAGCAGCTCCATTAATGGAGATCATGTCTCATTTATGAGATAAATTATGGAGGATGAAACAGTCAAATAAGATCATGGATCTTACATATAAAATCATGAGGACCTTTGATAAGGTCAACTAATATCATAGTGCATTCAAAGAAGATCATGAAGCAGTTATGATAAGATAGTGGAGGAAGTGGTGCAGTTAATGCACAGATGATGGAGAGGGTTATCACCCCATGTGAACTTGATGGAGGACATGAGGCCACATCGCAATCAAACATGGAGACTATGTTCACATGTACAGTGCAGATTTGGAGTGGGTCTAGGCTATGGAAGGCTCATCCATATAATGAAGGTGAAGGCATGATGGAAGGATGATTTTGATTATTCATTTCTTGATCTATTTAGATCTAGATTTCTCTTTGACATTTCTATGCAGACTTGGGTTGTTTAGAAGAGTTTGCAGTGTTGTTAGCATAAGGTGTTCTCGAGCGGGAATCCCACCTCTTTTTTTGAGTAGCTCTAGAAAGAGTATTGTTCTTCATTCCTTATCAGGCATTGGTGCCATCTTCAGGAGGTTTTTTCTACCATTCATCTAGGAAACCAGTGGAGGACTCATCCTACCACTTTGGTCTTCAGATCCAGCCTTTCAGGAGTAGCAAATCTACATCAATAATTTAGGTCATCGGGTTTTAGCTCTATGTAGTAGTAGTCCCTTTGAGGATTGCACAGTTCATTCCTGTAGATCTATTGGAGGAAGGAAGTTTCTAGTATTTCAGCTAGAAATCCTGTGAGGGATAACCTCCTCACATTGGCTCTATTGTTTCCATCACTCGGAAGTTGAATTGACACATCTAGCAGCAGGCTAATGAGCTTCCCTCTCTGACAACGTCGTTTTCTGAATTTGTTTTTCATCCAGTAGCTATTTTCAGTGGATGAGAATGGAGGAGCTAGATCTTGAGCTTTTAGCCCAAGGATCTAGTGAAGGGATCAACCCTTCTTGCATAGATCTGATTGTACATAGTTGCAGCCATCATATCATCGGATCTACCTTCAGATCTGAATTCCCATCAGCATATATGTGAAGCCCTAAGAGGGTGGTTTTCTTGCACTTACAGATCTGAGAAATCCCTTTTGGGTTATCTTGGGAATCCGTCATTGAGCCTAGATCTACAATTTCAGCATAATCGGAGCTCCCATTCTGCCTAGATCTAAGTTTATATCCTTTAGGAAGTTGCAGTCCCTATAGTTGTAGTAGGGACACCACAGTTTACCTTCCAAAAGAGCAACAGTTAAGTAGTCCTTCTCGGGACATCATTGGAAGGTCATTATAGGCCACACTTGTGGCTTGAGTGTCTCATATTTTGAGAGATATTGTACTTGATTTTTACACATCCAATATAATAAAATGGCTTAGCTATTTCTGTGCATTATGATGTGTATATAGATTTATTTTTTACTTTGCTGCATTTCTTATATTGTGTTTCATCATTACTGTATTCTCTCTTTTGGGATATTACATTCCTGTTCTTGTCTGGGAACTCCATCTTCCGCTTCTGCCAATCTGTAGTGACTCTTCCAAGGGTGATGAGCGATTGGACCCCCAACACTATGTTGGTGTCTGGAATGTCGACCATAAAGAAATGGTATGTCACTGAGTAAGTCCCCATGGTCACTATGAATGCTCAAACATAATGAACGCACTTCACGGTTCTATCTCCTAGTACTGGCACAGATAATCCAACAAACCCCTTTGTCTGGATTCCCCTTATTTTCAATATCTGGGCATCTATGAAGTTGTCCATGGCTCCATTGTCCACAACCACTTCGACACATTGTCCCAAAAATGTCCCCCTGATCCTCAACATTAAGTATTTGGGTATCCCATGAAAAGATGCAAGGACCCCTTTGGTAGGTGAAAATGCTACTCTTGCTGCTAGTGGTGGGGGTTAGGGTGGAGGTGTTTCCCCCTGATATGTTTCATTGTCCTCACCTCCCATATCAAAGAGTGTCCCTTCTTCTTCCTTATTCTCTAAGAATACCTCGATGTAGTGTGCCTTCCCTGCTGCACACTGACGGTTTTGTGCCCATGACTCCTAGCATGTGAAGCAAATATTCTTCCTCCTAAGGTCTCTCGTGGTGTCATCATATAATAGCCCTTGGTTGTGGTTCCCTCTTGGGGGTGGAACTCTTAAATCGTCTCCTCTCTGCTGGAAAATTGGTATGTTGGGTATAGGGGCTATAGTGCTTGGTAATGCATCCTGAATATCACGAGTCCTCCCAAATATGCCCTAGTGCATAGTGGTTCAAATTAACCTTACTAGCCCACACAATGGCTCTACCAGCCCATCTATGAACTTGAAAATCATCTTGGGCTCTAAAAAATCCCGAACCATCAATGAAAATATCAAGAAATTAGAAATATATGCTTCAAGGTTCCTTGACTGCTTGAGTTTGGTCAGTTCTCCATAGTGCTCTTCGGGATCCTTCCTATCAAACCTATTATGCACTCTCCTAGTAAATTCATCATATGTTGTCACCCCTACATGACCCAGCATATTCAACCCATGAAACCACTAGTTATGGGATTGTCCCTCTCAATGCAACATAACCACCATTATGGCCTCCAAATCTATCATTTGATGAAGCTAGAAGTAGATATCCAGCTTCTCCACCCATGCTTTACCTGACCTCTTTGAGAACCCATCAAATTTTGGAAGGAAAAACCTACCCATGGTATGCTGCAGGTCACTCCGGTGCATGTACCCTCCTCCTTAGGACTAGCCTTTGGGCTTGTTGTTTTTCTTCAGCTGGAAAAAATCATTGAAGGTGATGGTGCTTCCAAATTATGGCCCACAGGACTGGTACTCTAAAAATAGTTCTCGATAGTGAGCCTCTTCCGACTCCTGTGGTCCTCTTACTGCCGAAGCTAAGAACATGGAGATTGTTGAGCATGGTGGATTGTAGGGTATGGTAGAAAGTGTAGTGTAGGCCTACCAGGTTCTGCACAGTGCCAGACCATTATCCAATATTGAATTCTCATTGAATTCCCTTTCCTTTACTGCAATTTATAGGCCTCTAACCCATATCCCTAATCCTCTTAGAGAGGTCTTTCACATATTTGTGAATAAGGTGAGCGAAATCCTTCTCCTCATTCCTCCCATCATCTCTGTGCACCATCTCTATCCCTTCAACCTCAAAAAAATTCTCAACCTTATCTAGAGTAATTTCAAGCCTTCTTTCTTGGCCCTTATATGTCTGCCTCCAGTAATTCACATTATGTCCATCTTCTAGTGTCATCGATTTCGTGCTCCACATGCTGAGCCAAGTCTATGATCTTTGATACCACTATAATATACCAAATTGGGATGAATTAATAATATAAAGAAAAATAGACTAAAAACTACAACAACAAGGAAAACACCATTAAAATGCAGAATTTGGAGATAAAATTATCATTGAGCCATTTTATTCATATGCTAGGGAAGAGTAAAAATGAGGTCCTAAAAATATTGCACTTCAACCTACTCAAGGAAAGTTGAAGGATATCTCAAACACAAACCCAACTCCTTCTATAAACTGCTCTGCGTGGCTCAATGACTTCAATTCCTAGCCCAAGAAAAAAATTTGTTCGTTTTCTTTACTCTACAAGTTAGGCTACCTCTTGTGCTTAAAATATTATGGGAATTGGATAGTAGAATCTCCTCAATAAACACACAAAAACCCATGAAGCGTTTTCTGAAAGCTCGCCCTAGAAATTGGCCATGTTTTTCTTGGCTCACTCCTCTGCTGAGGAAATCAAACCACTAAAGAAAACTATTAGTAGATGCCTCCAGAATGCTATCAAAATCCCTGGTAGGAGGTGGCTAGCCTCCCCTATGAATCTCTTCTTGAAACACCTCTTCTCTCCACACTCCAGACACTCCACCAAATCTACATTGCGCAATCACTACGCGGTCTATGTTGCATGTGCGCAGTTTAGAAAATGGATACACTATCTATATTGATGTTGCTAGTTAATTCCTCACAAAATGGAAGGATTCATCTCCTGAGTGGGAAATCAAAGTCCCCTGAGGTAGAATTTGAGATCTTTTCTTCAAGTTCTCGTGTGCTAAAAAACATTGTAGACTTGGCTCTGGCTCCAGTGTACTCCATCAAAATTGCAAAGAGAAATAAGCTCAATGAATGAAAAAATAGCCTTCCTTCCTTCCTTTTTTCCATTGAGGCCAAATGTATTTCTTAGGCCCCACTTTGGCTTGCGTTGCATCCCCTTGCACCATCCACTTGATGCCTTCCTCTAACCAATCATGCATTGTCCTCCATGTGCCTCTCTATGCTGCCACCTAAGGCTAGCTCGACCCCACCACTAGCGCCACAATTTTCCGTTGGGGACTTTAGGAAAATGGTTTTATTTGGCTTAAATATTATTAGTGGGTCCCCTACCCATTTTATTTTTGCCCAACATTAAGAAATGAAAAAATGAACCAAAATTAATGTTCCAATTAGCTGATTGCTAATTGGAAATATTACAACAAATATGTTATTTAATCCTGCAGATTACATATTTTCAAAATGTTTGATGAAATTCCTGTCAGGGCTAGTAGGGGTCCAGTTGAGTCCTCCATGTTTTTTTAAATGTATCATTGTTTTTTTTTATAATTCATTGATGAAATTTTCATTGAGTTATGGGCATTGACCTAGGCTATGGACCTAAAAAGGTGGCTCAAACATCAGGGATGCAGGCACAGGTCTGTGGGAAAATTTCCCTTGACGCATGCATGCCTAGGTTCTGGGATCTTCCATAGCCTCCTATATGCACCCATTCCTATACTCTGGGAGCTTCCAGGGGTTTAATAGTCTAAAATTTTAGTGGGACCCAAGGGCTAGTTACCTGAGTGGTTGCGATGGTTCCACGGAGTCTTCTTGATAATGTGAAAGGTATGTATGATGTGTTTTCTTCTATTCCACTTGCTTAAAGTCACCTAGGAGGTCGAACTAGGTTACAGTATCCTCTTGTCACATGTTTACCCTCGTTGGTTGGTTAATTGGCTAGATATGGGAGTAGGGTGTTAGAGATTGGTATCAGAGAATGGTTCACCCCTTGGATTGCATGGGTGGTGTGTGTTTGTGATGCATAACTGTCAATTTCATATGTGTTATGTATGTTTGTCGACAATGTGCTTGTTTTTTATGCATGATGATGGTCATTGTTGCAGTTTTGTTGTGATGTTATAATGGTATTTTTGTTACATGTGATTTCCATGAATGCATGTTGAACGTATATGAATTTTTTATGCAAGTTAATGTCTATATCTTGTTGTGCATGCATCATCATGGTTATAGTTATGCGTGTATAGTAGGTAAAACATAAATCATTAGGTAATTGTATGCATTTTAGTTCATTATGATGTTATTGGTATGCTATGATGCTAATGTATTGATTGAGATAGAGAAAGAGATGCAGATCATTAAAGTGAGGTTGCAACATTGGAACTTGGGGTAAGAGTAGATCATCATCCAGGTTGAATGTTTGGCATGTAGGTATGTGGTTAATGGTTTTTATAAGAATTAGGGTTACTTATATACATATTTTTCATTCTATTGTAGTGCGGTTACATGTATGATGAATGCTAGTTGATCAGTGTAGTCATATGCATGTGTATGGCATAGTCATGAATGATAGTAACTTCTTGTTATATGCATTGTTGTTGTTTTTTCATATTAGTTAACATGTTGATTAGGGTTATTGCATTAATATATTGATGTTATATGTATCATGTTGATTTTTATTGGTGTGTATATATGATTATGGCTATGACATCCATGTATGAGTTAATATATTGTGATATTATGTCATACTAATCTAGGTTGATTGTGCATATGTGATTGTTATGCATGAATGACAATTGTTTATGAGTTTATGATGTGAAAAAGTTATATAGTTATCATTATGGATATAATGACCTTATTTAGGATTTAGATGATATGTTATAAATTTATAGCATGCTAATTAGATTGACTGTGCAAACAATACCTCCCATGATATACATTAAGTTATGAGTTTTCAAATGTCATTTTTTTGGCGTTTGAATGTTTGATTATGTCATATATTTGGTGTTTGAGTATTTGGTGTATATTATGTCATATATATGTGGTTTGAATGTTTTATTAATTTCATGATATGAGTGTGTGCATATAATATTGCAAGAAGTGACAATCTTGTTTCAATGTGGGAGTACTAACACACTATGTGTTGAGATAGTTAATTTGTACTTGATTATAAGTATGTGATAGTTGTGTTATTATGATTTTAACTGTTAGTTGATGATGACATGGTTATTAGTCTTGGTAGAGGCTGATTGACAGGTGTGAATAGTTTCTAGGAAAAATTCTTGGTATTAGCATGACAAGGTAAAATTTTGTGTGTTTATATAACTAACAGATGGGTGATATTATTGTACATAGTAGGACTCGATTGTAGCAAGGAAAAAGAGAGGAATAGAGTAATAAATCCTTTGGAAATGTTTGGGAAATGTAGTTCCAAATGAATGAGCACTTTTCATGGAAACATGAAGTATTATTAACACTAATATTGTCTGGAATTATGTGGGCATGTTCTATATTATGAACATGTATTTGACAACTATAATAGTTCGTTCCTAGTTATTTATGGATTCGTCAAGGAATTTGAGTCCCTTCAGAGATGATATATGTATGTGTTCATATACAAGGCAGTGTGGATGGAATAACAAGGTATGGTAACTGGTATATTGTATGTTTATATTATACAATGAAAAATATGTGTTTATGGAAGTATGATGCAAAGTATTGCATGGAAAAGGAGACTTCCATGAAATCTTGGAGAGGGCTCAGGTGAGGTTCCCTTTCGAAGTGTTTGGAAACCATTGGGATTGAGTCATGGTGTTTGTTGCTAGTCTTTTTCTTTTATATTTTGTGAATTTTTTGATCTTTATTTATTGGTTTTTTTTATGTCTATTGCATGACCTTTTTAGTTTGTTGCGATCTCATATTGATTTTCATTTATCATGATATTCTATTTGTTTCTTCTTGTTCTTTCGTCTTATGTTTTGAGGGTCTTGGGAATTGGTTGAGAAAGAGGAAATTTGATGGATCTTGGGAAGATATTTTTGGTACACAACAGGTAATGTAAGAACCATATGAAGGCCAATGCATGAGTAAGGGAAATTGAAGGCAACAATATGATAGTGAATTGGATTGGTCAGGTCCATTGGTGTAAATGGATGGTGGTAGGACAATCATGAGAAAGGTAATAAGGTAAGGTAAAGTGAATATACTTGTGGTGTCATATGCCTTCACTAAGTTTTAAAATGTGGTACTCGATGTGTTGAATGTTGTGTGTAGATAAAGGAAGTTATCTTAACCTTGACCTTATGCTATCCGGTAATTATGTTTTCATCATGATTATGATAATGCAGGTATGTGTATATTGTTTGGTCAATTTAGTGTGTCCTAAATTGCTGCATTTAATTTGTCAATCCGGGATATCGTAAGCTGATGAAGTGCGGCGCACTATATGTGCAAGATAACCTATTTCTTAACTTTTGTCATTTTTGGTCTTTCTAAGGTGAAATGGAAATTATAAAATGAAAACAAGTTTGGTTATATTTGTTCAAGGAAGTGATATCCCCTATAATGATTTACCAACTTGAAATTTTAAAAGCAAATTGAAAATTACAATTACAAGACTTGAAAGAAAGTAAAAGTGTACTGCTGAAATGAAAAGGTGCTGCTAATCTAATGAATCAAAACAGTAAACTAGTGAACATGAAAACCAAACTATTCTTGCTGCCAACTAAACAAAAAAAAGAAACTATGCTTAAGGAAATTCAAAATTGCATCAAAATAAATCTAAGTCAGATTACATCAATTCATTTTCTGACCCTTCATCATTAGACCAGCTATGATTTTCGGAAGTAATCATAAACAACTTGTGTAACTGATATTTAATTTGCAAAAAGTAAACTAATACTAAACCATACACTCATGATTCAATCCCTCACCATCAGTCCAGCTGTGGCTTTCGGAGGCAACTGAAGATGTCATGCATGATTTAACATATCTAAATTTGCAGAAAAGAAACTAATACTAAACTACACATTTCATAATGCAATCCCTCACCATCAGTCCAGCTGTGGCTTTCGGAGGCAACTGAAGATGCTATGAGCAGCTTAATATATCTAAATTTGCAGAAAAGAAAATAATACTAAACTACACATTTCATAATGCAGTCCCTCACCATCAGTCCAGCTGTGGCTTTCGGAGGCAACTGAAGATGCTATGAGCAGCTTAATATATCTAAATTTAACTACTAAAGCAGATAAGCAAAACTGAAATGTACAAAGCAAGACCGAAGTTAAACAAAAGCTATGAAAAGCAAACTACCAGCAGAACAATGTTAGTTTCATGTCATTAGTCAAAATGCTATGAAAATGCCCGGGCTGTCTATCTAAAACCTGCAATCAAGAAAACTGATCAGTGATTAACAATCATAAAACATGAAAGACAGAAATGAAATGGAAATTATGGAAATGTATAAATAGAAATGAAACAACTGCAAAGTATGAACATATGGATGGATTATGATACAATGACTTTTAAAGAAATGAAATGAGAAATATACACTAATACACAAAACCTTAGCTGAGCAGGGGCCCTCTACACAGCCTTGGTAACGATCTTCAAACATGAATTAAGTTGAAAAACAGTCTTCTCATATTAAAAATCAGTTCATTACAGAATGGTAGTGTTACGGCACAAGTGCAGCGTAATCACTACAGAACAGACTAAAAGATAACAGAGTACATTCACTAACATCAACTATCAACTAACTTTATGTGCGTATGCAAACGCTATATATATAACAATAAACTGTAACTGTCTCCTAAAGTTCATGATGGCAGAGAGCACGTAGACCACTACGTCCACGGATATAGGAGTATGGCCGTGTTGGAAAGTGAATCTATGGAAGGTGGATGCTTGAATTCGACTCCAGAGCTCTGCACAGATGTCGATTTAACCTCCGCAGGCTTAGAAACGGTCGTATGGATCTTTATATGCCACGAAACAGAGTCCGGCCGACATGAAACTCCATGGTTGACTTCCATGTGGACGCCTTTGACCGCGGCTTCTTTGGACGAGTTTGCTTGAACCAATAGGACACAAACCATGTCCACGTCATTCCTAGCCTGCCCATGTGGCTCGTTTCCCTTATAGACACCTGTAGCATAGAGTTCCACAAAATAGCTGCGGAAAGTTGCAGCAGCTGCGGAAAGTGGCAAGATTCCGCAGCTGAATGAACAAAATATAGATCAAATAGAAAACACAAAAATATAATTAAAAACCATGTTAGATACCATTTTGCACATGATATTGACAATTTGGGAGGTTTAGGTGAGTGAAAAAGGTATGGAAAAAATGCAAATTTGGGACTCAACATATATATTCTTGTATGTATGTCTCTTTTTGAAAGGATCACGAGTTCTTTATGTTTATGTTTATATAGGTATATATGTATTTTTTTGTCTAACAGGGTCATCAGGAATCATTCTTGTGGAGGAATGATTTCTTATGCAGGTGAGTGACATGAAGAAATTCTTGGCTTATATGGAATCATGTGGGAAATATAACTCGAAAATTCTAGAAAGTTAGTGCTGTCATTATCTGGGTATGAATCGATATTATGTGATTTTACTATGAATATGTGTATGTGTTATGATAGGCAATGCCGAGGGGTACATCAACGAAATGAAATAATTGATTTGTGGTATGGCTGCGATGAGCATGATAGTGGAAAGATATCGAAGAAAGGTTTCTTTTGTGGATTCACTGTCTCTAGATGTGTATTACCATTATTGCATATATAAACGTACATGTTACACCCGTGGTGTTGTGTGGCGTACGCATGTATATTTCATATGCACCGCTAGGTATAGATGGTGCTATGTACATGTTGGATATGTGGTGTTGTGTACATATCGTGATTCTTTGCATATGTTGGATATGTGGTTTGTGTGAATATGGTGTTTGTCTCGCATGTTGGATATGCATTTTTCTAAATATAGTGCTATTTACATGTTTTATATTCATTTTTGTCTACATAAGGTGTTGTGTGAATGTTGTACATGTGGTGTTATGCACATATGGTGTCATGTGCGTGATTTTACATGTGGTGTTGTGTGCATGTTGTACATTTGGTGTTGTCTATAGGTGGTGTTTTGTACATGTTGTGGATGTGATGTTGTGTACATGTGGTGTCATGTACATGTCGTGCATGTGGTGTTGCGTACACGTTGTACATGTGGTGTGGTGTACATGTGGCATTGTGTACACACCGTGTAGGTTGTGCCTTATACATGTCATGATGTGCACATGTTGTGTAGGTTGTCCTATGTATAGGTGGTACAATTTACATGCTGTACATATGGTAGTAGTGTACACATGGTATTGTGTACATGTCATACATGTTGTGTTGCAGGCATGTGTTACTATGTATGTGCATTGTGTAGTCATGACATCCTGATGTATTGTGTTTTTTTATACACTGAGTGGAGGTGTATGTGTTTTATTGTATAATGGATGTATGTGTATGTATTATGTTGTGTTGTACATTGAGTATAGGTGTATGTGTTTTGTTTGACACTATATGTATGTCTACGTATTGTGTTGTGTTGTACATGAGGTGTAGGTATATCTGTTCTGATGTATATCAGGTGAGGGTGTACGTATTATACGGTGTTATATGTCATATGTGGTTTTACGTGTTGTAATGTAAACTGTGTCTATGTGTACGTGGTTGAATAGGAGAAAAGGAACACGGTTCTTGTTAGGTGTGGAAACCAATCTAGTGTATGTACATAAAGAACAAAAGAAAAATGAAGGACTAGTTAAAGGATAAATATCAACATTTGATTTCCATTTTATTATTCATATGATATATGATTCTAACTTATGGTGGTTACATGTGATTTATGATTGTGGTTTATGGTGATTTCATGCAATTCATGATTTTAATTTGTGATCATTTTTTTTTTAGCTAACCAAATGTGTTATGTTTTTACATCATGATTTGAACAAAGAACTAGTTTGAGTTGTTTTGATCAGAAGTGAATGGGATTGCAAGTGTACCTTGTTGACGAACTAACAAGGAGGTATGATTCAAGTTTATTTCAATTCCTTTTGAGTGTAATGGAAACTATGTTCTTAGTACAAGAAATCATGGAAATTTTAGATTGGGTGGTTTAAACTCATTGCAATCATTAGCAACAAAAAAAAAGGAAATGAAATAGGAAGCAGTATTTTGTTAAAGCACTTCAAGAGTAGGGCCAAATACTGTCCATTGATTTCCATGAGCATGATATGACCGTTACGATGGTTCCAAGTAGGGATATGCCTTGGTTTTTGTATCTTACAATGCAAGGAACCCTTTCCAAGGGATGGAATGCCCGAGATGGGGGTCCTAGTGGAACTTGGAAGGTGTGCGATTGCATGGAAGGGGGTGACTAAATTTCCCGAGGGATTGTGTAGAAGATAAGGGAATGTTGAGGATGGATTTATTTTGGTCATTAGAATTTCCAAATGGAATGAAATGCACATTGGGAATGTTCCCTAAAATAATGAGCCAGTAGTTGTTCACTGTGGGTATAATGGCATAGGATTGTATCACTGGACATTGGATGTAGACTTAAAATTTGGAAGTGGATTCTGGATTTCATGGGAAGGAAGTGAATCCTAGTATTACTTTGAGGGTGGAAGTGTGAGCCTCTAGATTCCTTTGCTACAGATATAGGCACCATATTATTTTATTTGTTCGTTTAGAAAATGTGCATATATGTATATTTGTTTATCATTGTAAATATTGTATCAAGCTAGATTTATAAACCTCCATGGACATTATGATTATTTGTTAGTTGAAGAAAATACATACAAGTTTATATATGGTTGTTATTGTAGATATTTTAATGAGTTGTGTTATAAAGTTCTAGTAAATGGTATGTGTTGGGATATATAAATCATTGTTAAATGACTAAACAACACACATCAATTATCAATCCAGGGATGTCTATTTATTCCAATGACAGTTGCACTGTCTGTGCCGATACACCTGCAACCAGAAGAAATTTCAAAGAAAAGAAATCGTTGTTGAAGTAAATTTTGGAAATAAATCACTCATTCAGAATTAAAAGGATATACAAGACTAGAATCACACTTCAATTAATCTATTCTAGTGCATCACACAACAAGTAACTAGCATCAACTATCAACTAACTTTATGTGCATATGCAAACGCTCTATATATAACAATAAATTGTAACTGTCTCCTAAAGTTCATGATGGCAGAGAGCACGTAGACCACTATGTCCACGGATATAGGAGTATGGCCGTGTTGGAAAGTGAATCTACGGAAGGTGGATACTTGAATTCGACTCCAGAGCTCTGCACAGATGTCGATTTAACCTCCGCGGGCTTAGAAACGGCCATATGGATCTTTATATGCCACGAAACAGAGTCCGGCCGAGATGAAACTCCATGGTTGACTTCCATGTGGACGCCTTTGACCGCGGCTTCTTTGGACGAGTTTTCTTGAACCAATAGGACACGAACCATGTCCACGTCATTCCTAGCCTGCCCATGTGGCTCGTTTCCCTTGTAGACACTTGTAGCATAGAGTTCCACAAAATAGCTGCAGAAAGTTGCAGCAGCTGCGGAAAGTGGCAAGATTCCGCAGCTGAATGAACAAAATCTAGATCAAATAGAAAACACAAAAATATAATTAAAAACCATGTTAGATACCCTTTTGCACATGATATTGACAATTTGGGAGGTTTAGATGAGTGAAAAAGGTATGGAAAAGTGTATGGAAAATATGCAAATTTGGGACTCAATATACCCCCACTGTGAAGGTGTTGCATGTCCTCATGCAACCAAAATTTTGATACTCTTTGTTCAGTTCATGTGTCTTGATACTTCAGCCAACACATCCAACAATCCCCTTCTCTTCTTCTTTGGTACTGCCATCATTCTGGGTTTCTTCATTAAGCACCTAAATTTGATATTCACAAGTGCTCTGCTCAATCTCTGGCATTTCCTTTTCAATTTCTTATTCTTCTTTTGCCAAATTCCCAAATGTAACATAGAATTATCATGGATGATCTTGTCCAGTTTGCCTTGTTCTTTCAATGTTTCATTTTCATTTTTGATGTGCCGATTTAAAAGCTCCAACTCAAAAATTTCCTGTTTTAATGACTGAACTAAATCATCCTGCAATGTATGAGGCTGAATGGAAGAGGCACTTGGACCTGTGGCTGCCTTTTCCAAGGATTCTATATAGTCATATACCTCCTGCTGCTTGGGGTCTACTTCCGGTGTCATTTTCATTGGGCTGTCCCCAATATGCTGTAAAGGAGAATTATGTTCAAAATCTGGCCGAGGAGGGCTTACATCAATGTTTTGCTGAGAATAAGATGGAGTATGCTCATTGTCTGATTGGGAATGAAAGGAATCGGGTTCACTAACTGACTGAAATGGACTATGGTCAGTTGGAGACTGTTCAGATGTCTCCTCACCCAAATCAATGAAATGAGGACCCTTAATTTGTGTTTTTCTCAATTTTCCCTTAAGCCTGCTGCTTCTCCTCACATGCTGTGGTACACTACCCTTTTGTTCTTGTTTTTCTGTCTCTGCCTTCTTGGATATAGATGACTGTTTTTGAAGATAAACTAATCTTTCAGATAGTATTTGATGATCTTCTTCTTCAGAAGAAGGAGTTTTATGGACAGCCTCAATAATTTCTTTCCCTTTTGGTATTATTGGCTTCTTAGCTTTGATTTCCTTCTTCTTCCTTTTTACCAATCTCTTTTCCCTATCAGTTCTTTCCATAGTAATAATAGGAGTGTTTTGGATTTCCTCAATTGTTCTTTTCCTCCTACTTCTTTTTGTTGTGCTAGCTGCGGGAATTTCCTGAGTAGGAGTAATTTGGGTTTCAACATTCATTCTTTTTCTTCTACTCCTTCTAATTGAACTACCTTCAGGAATTTCCTGAGGTTCTTCAAAGAAGTTTCTAACTAGGAATTGTTCCCATGCATCTTTTCTTTCCTTTAGCTCCTTTTCAATCAGAATTTTTATAAGGCCGTGGTGATAAAGATGAGGCTCTACATCTCCCAAGTGTTTTTGAACAGTCACAGCCATTTTCTTTAAGCTATTGAATAGAAAATAAGGAAGATTGTTTTCAAGAAGATTCATCAATAGCCTAGTATGGTACATGTACATAGAGCCAAAACGGCCTTCACATGTAATAAATTTCTGAACAATTAGTAGTAAAGTGGCCCATTCTTCCTTTATTGCATGCACAGGGATTCCTCTTTTAAAAACAGTGATATCCATACCTTGATTTCGTAGAATTGTTCTCCATGCCTCATCACTGATACTTTTATTTTTGAACCAACGTTCTCCCTCCTGAAGAAGTTCTGTGGCTGCTGCTATTGATGCTTCATTGACCGAAAACTTGAGGTCTCCAACTTCTGCTTCCGAGCCATCAAATGACCTTGCAAACGCTTTCGTAACTTCTTTGTGGTAACCTCTGAATTTCTGAATAAAACGCAGCCATTTAGCTTTCTTCAATATCTCTTTTGCTTGCGGATATCCCTCTATAAACTTTGGTCCTTCCGGCTCTGCCCTTAATAATTTTCCCATTTCACTTCTCTGTGCTTCACAAATTTTCTTTCGTGAGGGTTTAAGTGGAAATGGAACGATGGAATACACAGAATCGAGCACAATGACTATGGGGATGTATCATAAAATGAGAATGAGTACGATAAAAAGAATGGAGTAAGACTATGGGTAGATATAAGGGAGTGAGAATGAGCAAAAGGAACGAAATGGAGTGAAACAGGGAGTGAGAATGAGTAGAGTGGGGTTTTGTAAACACGACAGAGACACGACAAAGAGGTTAACAAAGTATAATACATTCGACCGCGTTTTGAATTTTGGTGGCTGTGTAATAAATATGAACACGTTTCAATCAACGGTTATGAAGTTATGCGGCTTGTAAGAGTCCTTTGTCAACTCAAATACGTCTCATTATCTCCTGTGGGATATTGGAACATGAGTGAGAATCGGAATTTCAATGATGAAACCGTTTATGAATGAATGCAAGAGGATAACATGGAGATCGTGACAGGTTACGGAACTGTCAATATAATCATTGCGCGTAATGGGTAGAGCTCATGGTTTAAAACTATATAAAAATGTGGTTTTCAATACTATTTGAAATAAACTTTATTCATACCTTTGGAATCCTTGCTTTTGCCCTTGGTCTTCAACTGATTGATCTCCATTGGTGTCTTGAATGTTCCATTGATCCTCTCTCCTGCATTTTATTTCATAATTATGAAAATAACATCTAACTGTACATTCTCTTTGAAAGCAGAGTAGTAGCTGCGGAATCTGCTTCTGGCTGCGGAAACTGGAGTCAGCTGCGGAAACAGATGTCAGCTGCGGAAACTGACACAGCTATTACTTGGCTGAAATAGAAATGAACAAATGACAAATGACCAAGTGGAAATGGTCATAAAAAGATTTTTATTGATGGAATGGATGAGATGAAGTGGAATGAAGTGAAATGAAATGAAATGAAATGAAATGAAATGAAATGAAATGAAGTGAAATGAAATGGAGTGGGTGGTGAGATAAAATGAAATAAAAGACAGAATTTTTTTTGGAAAATATAGAGTGTCAGGTGTCCCTGATTTTCACCCCATATTTTCTGTATAAGACTGCCAATCAATGATTGGTTTTCAGGCTTATACCATTTTTTTTTTTTTAAAGTTGAAAAACAAAAGCTAGGCTGGTGGAGAAGAAGAATTCTTCTGTACCAGCCTGATTGCAGAACTTTCTTGAAGCATCTTGACAAAATCCTCTTTTGAGAGTGGCTTATGATAAACTTTCAATCTATGGCCATTCACAATAAGAGGAGTTTGAAACTCATCAATGGTCTTGATTCTTACCGCTCCATTGCTAAAGATCCTGTCAATCTCATATGGCCCAAGCCAATGAGTCTGAAATTTTCCTTGAAAATCTTTAAACTTGGAATCAAATAACAATGCCCAATCTCCTTCTTGAAACTTCTTCTCTTTGATATATTTGTCATGCCATTTAGTTCTTTGATATTTAACTAGATCAGTTCTTAGAATTGCTTCTTGTCTGATCTCATCTAGCTCATTCAACTGCTCCATTCTATGCTTTTGGGCTTCTGATAAGTCCATCCCCAACTGAACTGCTATCTTGAAGGTCTTGACTTGGAACTCAATTGGGAGCAAGACTTCTTTCCCATAAACAAGTTCATAGGGAGAATGTCCTGTTGTATTCCTCCATGTAGTTCTGTAGGCCCACAAGGCTTCGGGAAGCCTTTCTGCCCAATCTCTTCTATGTAGATGAACAGTTTTGGTGATGATACTTTCAAGAACTTTGTTTGTGGACTCCACTTGACCATTTGCTTGCGGATGGTAAGGAGTAGATCTTTTGTGCTTGATTTTGTATTCTTCCATCAACTTCTCCACCAAATTGGATGTGAATTGGCTCCCCTGATCTGTCACAATTTCTCTCGGAACACCAAAGCGAGTAAAAATATCCTCATAAAGAAAATGAACAACTGAATTTTCAGTAGCAGATACTAATGCTTTAGCTTCTACCCATTTAGTAACATAATCAATGCAAACCAATATATACTTCTTTTGCTTAGATGGTGGATTAATAGGTCCAATGAAATCTAAAGCCCATTTTTCAAAGGGTTCAATGAGTACCTGTGTTTGCAATGGCATTTCATTTGAAAGGGTAGGTTTCCCTACCCTTTGGCAGCTATCACACCTTTTGACATATTGTTTTGCATCTTTGAAGAGAGAAGGCCAATAATATCCCAAGGAAAGGATTTTATAGGCCGTCCTTTTGTCCGCAAAGTGTCCGCCGCATGGTTCATTATGACATGCCTTAAGAATATCAGGCATTTCATCTTCCCTGACACATCTTCTGATCACAAGATCTGGCCCTGTTTTAAACAATTCGTTAGAAATCCAAGAATATTTTGAACTCTCCTGAATAATTTTTCATTTTTCACTTGGAAATAAATGTGAAGGTAGTTTCCCTGTAACCAAATAGTTAGCAATATCTGCATACCAAGGAGTCTTAATAGTTACTGCAAACAAGTATTCATCAGGAAACTTATCCTCTACATGAGAATCTTCTTTAGTATTCTGAATCCTAGACAAGAAATCAGCTACTGTATTTTGTTTTCCTGGTCTATCCAACACAGTAATATTGAATTCTTTCAAAAGTAAAAGCCATCTTGTCACTCTGCCATTAGTAACAGGTTTGTTCATTAAATATCTAATTGCAGAATGGTCAGTATGAATAAAAGTTTCATAGCCTGTTATGTAATGTCTAAACTTATTAATTGCATGAACAACATCTAAGAACTCTTTTTCAGTCACAGTATAGTTCAACTCTGTGGGAGTCAAATTTTTACTGGTGTAATAAATGGCATAAGGAATTAAATCTTTTTGACCCAACACAGCTCCAAGAGCTGTATCTGAAGCATCCGTAGAAATATGAAAAGGGAGTTTCCAATTTGGTCCCCTCAAGATAGGTGCTTCAGATATTCTTGTTTTCAAAGTTTCAAAAGCCGATTGACAATCAGGATCCCATTTAAATTCACAGTCTTTTGTAAGCAATTTGAAGAGTGGAGATGCTATTTTAGTGAAGTTTTCTATAAATCTTCTATAGTAACCAGTAAATCCTAGAAAACTTCTAACATCTCTTTGACAATTTGGAATAGGAAACTTGGAGATGACTTCAACTTTCGATCTATCAACCTTAATCCCATCTCCCGAAATATGATGTCCTAAAACAATCCCTTCAGTAAACATCATAAAGCATTTTTCATGGCTTAATGAAAGGTTTGCTTCTTTACATCTTATAAGAACTTTTTCCAAATTTTCTAATGCCTCTTCAAATGAATTACCATAAACTGTAAAATCATCCATATAAACCTCTACACAATCATGGATTAGATCGGAAAAAATTCCTAGTACTGCTCTTTGGAATGTTGCAGGTGCATTACATAACCCAAAAGGAAGCACTCGGTAGGCAAAATTTCCCCATGGACAAGTAAATGTGGTCTTATCTTGATCTTCAGGTGCTACCTGAATTTGATTATAGCCACCAAAACCATCCAAAAATGAAAAGTACTTTTTACCTGCTAATGTATCTAATACCTGATCAATAAAAGGCAAAGGAAAGTGATCCTTCAAAGTTGCTTTGTTCAATTCCCCGTAATCAATGCATACCCTCCATTTACCATTCTTTTTAGGTACTATAACCAAAGGAGAAACCCATCGGCTATCTGAAATTGGATAAATGAAGTTTACATCGAGAAGTTTTTGGAGCTCTTCTTTCACTATCTCCCTAAGATTTGGATTCATCCTTCTTTGAGGTTGTCTGATTGGTCTACTGTTTTCCTCAATATAGATATGATGGATGCAAGTCTTAGGATCAATACCCTTCATGTCAGTATACTCCCATGCAAATGCAATAAAATGTTTTTGCAAGATTCTGGTTAGTTCTTCTTGTTGTGACTTCTCCAAATGTTTGCTGATATTCAATGTTTTTTCTGGAAAAATCTCAATAGCAGAATTACCAAACTCTTCCATAGAGTAAAGAGACATTTGTCTAGATGATAAATATTCTATGTTAGATTCCAACTGAAATTGTGTGGGGTCATATTCTGAAGATATCTCAAAATTTTCTAATGTGTTCAGAATTTGACTATCCTCACTAATTTCAGAAATGGTAAAGACAGGTTGTATAGTGTTCTCATCATCGACCCATTCATTGTCTCCTATTTCTGTGATTGCTCTTACTGGAGGATACAAATTGAATTTCTTTGTCGAATTACCATTAGAAATGTACATGTCTCCAGATCTACAACTAATAAAAGCATCAGCTGTGGCCAGCCAAGGTCTTCCTAAGATAATTGGATGTCCTCCTAGATTACTTTGGGGAGTCAAAATCATAAAGTCTACTGGATATTCCCAAGAATCTAAGGAGACTGAAATATCTTCTAATACACCATCTGGTTTAATAACCGATCGATCTGCAAGTTGCAATAAAGTAGGTGTAAAAAGAAGGTTAGGAAGTTTTAACTGTTCCATAGTCCGTCTACTCATAATGTTGATAGTAGCCCCTAAGTCAATCAATGTGTTTGGAATTTCTATCCCATTTATATGTGTCTTGACAATTGGACTTCCTGGATCTACATACTTCTGCATAGTAATTTTTCCCATCATAATGTCTGCAATCTTTCCTACCAGGTGGATTCTTCTTGTGTCTTTTAGTTTCCTTCCTAGTCTTTTGAAACTCAACTCCTTTATGGTTTTTGCTAGAATAGGAATTTCTCGAATGGCTTGTAGCAATGGAATCTTGATACAAACATTCTTCAATTCATCTAGAAAGTCATAGTTAGGCAACAAGATTTGTTTTTCCACCCCCTTATCAATTTGTAGTCTTTCCTGAAAAGGAGGTGTAGATGAAGATACAGGTTGCTCAACTATAGGAGTTGTGGATGTTAGCTTTTCTTTTTCTTTTTGAATTTTTGAATTTTGAAGAGATTCTTCCTCAAAACCCTTATTGACTTGAAGAGAGTCCTCTTCAGAGGTATCTTGCTCTTGAATGTCTATAGAAGGTTTTTCTAAAACTCTACCAGATCCGAGTTGTACATCGTTGAGAGGAACAATCATATAGGTAGGAAATTGTTGTCCTTCTACCATATAAGTAGTTTGAGGATTCTTATTGTTAGGATTTGGCAATGGTTGAGCTGGAAGTTGATTTGTCTTCTGTTGGTATGGAAGCATGAGTTGAGGATTTGTATTTTGTTGAGAAGGTTGTTGTTGTGGAAATGGCAATGAAAGTTGTGGATTTGGGTTTGGAAGTTGTGGAGCTTGTTGATTCTGAAAAGATGGAGGATATTGATAAAATTGAGCAAATCTCCCATAAGGATTTTGCATCCCTTGTACCCATGGCTGATATGGATTTTGATGTTGGAGCCAAGGTTGTTGCCAAGGATTCCAATTTTGTGGGGTTTGAAGATTCATAGGGTTGTTAAACCCTTGAGTTTGTTGTCCCTGCCAAGGTCTCCTTGCAACAAAACAGAGAGATTCTACTGAATTTGGGTCTTCTTGAAAGATAGCTTTGAGTCCAGGAATTGAAGGACAATCCTTGATCTCATGATTCTCTGAGCAAATCATACATGTTTCTACAACTTTTGCATCCAAGGGAGATTCCCTTAAAGCATGTTTCTTCCTACATTTCGGACAAAAGATGGCTAAAGCATCTGTTTCTGCTTTCTGCTTGTTTTGGATTTTAAGGGTGTCTAGTTGTTCACTAAGGCTCCCTAAGATATCAGTTTTGAAATCATCAAGCATATTACCAATCTCTGCCCTACTTACCGATCCAGTTGCAGATTTGTTAGCCCTAATAAGAGAAGAATCCCTAGGCCCTTTTCCTGTTTTAGATTTTCCCCTTGAGAGATGGATACATAGTTCTGTTATATCACGAAATGGAAGTTGAGAAATGCCTCCTTTCCCCATCATGTTTAAAATGTCTATCCATTCATCTCTAATGGCTTTTAATAGAAGGGCTTTCAAGGTTTCATTATCTAAGTTGCTCATCTTTGCTCTTTTCAAGTTGTATTGAAATCTTTCAATTAAGTCTTCCAAATTTTCATCTTCTTTTTGCATCATTTTGAATACCTCATCCTTGTGATTGGTGGGCATACAATAGTCCAAGTATCTATCCAAAAATGTTTGTTTCATTTCATTCCAAGTCCCGATAGATTGAGTGGCTAATCCCATGAACCATTTCAAAGCAGATCCCTTCAATGTTGAAGGAAACAGTTTGAGTTTTTGAGAATCTTCCATATAGTCATAAGTTCGGCACACAACTTCAAACTCAAACAGAAATGTTTCAGAATCCTCACTTCGTAATCCATAAAAGTTAGGGAGAACAGATGGTGAAATATTTTTCATTGTTGCATGAGTTTCCTCATCAGCTATAGGGAATCCCAACAAATCCCTATTTCTACCATTATTTCCTTCACCATTGTTATCTCCATTATCTCCTCCTCTTCTACCTCCACCTCTATTTATTACTTCCTCTGCCATGATAGTTTCTTTAGAGTCCTTATAATCCTCTAGTTCTTCTACCAAGGAAGGATGAGAGAAAGTCTCTTTGTTTTCTAAGTGGGTTTTAGTAGGTGGTATAGGAGAATCCTCTAATTCAACTGTTCCTTGACTTCCAAAAATCTTAAGGCTAGGGGTAGATGGTGGTGAATCTGGTCTATGCCTTGAAGAAGATGGAGTTAAGAAAATCGAACTCTTGGCTTTAGCTATAAACCTTCCCCTAGAATCTCTTGCTCTATGCATGTCATTTTTTTATTTTTTAAAAAGTTGGGCTAATAATTCTCTTTCTGATCTTCCAGATCACACTAGGTGCAAGAAGAGAGCATACTTAAGAAATTACTAAAACAATAACTCTCTTTTCTGATCCTCCAGATCACACTAGGTGCAAGAGGAGAGCATACTTCAAGAAGTTATCAAGTTTTCCCTTCTTTTATGATTTTGTGTTTTTTTTTTTAAGAAATTGGCTACCTAGTTACACTTCCCCGGCAACGGCGCCAAAATGTTTGGTCAATTTAGTGTATCCTAAATTGCTGCATTTAATTTGTCAATCCGGGAATCGTAAGCTGATGAAGTGCGGCGCACTATATGTGCAAGATAACCTATTTCTTAACTTTTGTCGTTTTTGATCTTTCTAAGGTGAAATGGAAATTCTAAAATGAAAACAAGTTTGGTTATATTTGTTCAAGGAAGTGATATCCCCTATAATGATTTACCAACTTGAAACTTTAAAAGAAAATTGAAAATTACAATGAAAAGACTTGAAAGAAAGTAAAAGTGTACTGCTGAAATGAAAAGGTGCTGCTAATCTAATGAATCAAAACAGTAAACTAGTGAACATGAAAACCAAACTATTCTTGCTGCCAACTAAACAAAAAAAAAAAACTATGCTTAAGGAAATTCAAAATTGCAACAAAATAAATCTAAATCAGATTACATCAATTCATTTTCTGACCCTTCATCATTAGACCAACTATGATTTTCGGAAGTAATCATAAACAACTTGTGTAACTGATATTTAATTTGCAGAAAGTAAACTAATACTAAACCATACACTCATGATTCAATCCCTCACCATCAGTCCAGCTGTGGCTTTCGGAGGCAACCGAAGATGTCATACATGATTTAATATATCTAAATTTGCAGAAAAGAAACTAATACTAAACTACACATTTCATAATGCAGTCCCTCACCATCAGTCCAGCTGTGGCTTTCGGAGGCAACTGAAGACGCTATGAGCAGCTTAATATATCTAAATTTGCAGGAAAGAAACTAATACTAAACTACACATTTCATAATGCAGTCCCTCACCATCAGTCCAGCTGTGGCTTTCGGAGGCAACTGAAGATGCTATGAGCAGCTTAGTATATCTAAATTTAACTACTAAAGCAGATAAGCAAAACTGAAATGAACAAAACAAGACTGAAATTAAACAAAAGCTATGAAAAACAAACTAGCAGAAGAACAATGTTAGATCCATGTCATTAGTCAAAAAGCTATAAAAATGCCCGGGCTGTCTATCTAAAACCTGCAATCAAGAAAACTGATCAGTGATTAACAATCATAAAACATGAAAGACATAAATGAAATGGAAATTATGGAAATGTATAAACAGAAATGAAACAACTGCAAAGTATGAACATATGGATGGATTATGATACAATGACTTTTAAAGAAATGAAATGAGAAATATACACTAATACACAAAACCTTAGCTGAGCAGGGGCCATCTACACAGCCTTGGTAACGATCCTCAAACACGAATTAAGTTGAAAAACAGAGTCTTCTCATATTAAAAAGCAGTTCATTACAGAATGGTAGTGTTACGGCTCAAGGGCAGCGTAATCACTACAAAGCAGACTAAAAGATAACAGAGTACATTCACTAACATCAACTATCAATTAACTTTATGTGCGTATGCAAACGCTCTATATATAACAACAAACTGTAACTGTCTCCTAAAGTTCATGATGGCAGAGAGCACGTAGACCACTACGTCCACGGATATAGGAGTATGGCCGTGTTGGAAAGTGAATCTACGGAAGGTGGATGCTTGAATTCGACTCCAGAGCTCTGCACATATGTCGATTTAACCTCCGCAGGCTTAGAAACGGCCGTATGGATCTTTATATGCCACGAAACAGAGTCCGGCCGACATGAAACTCCATGGTTGACTTCCATGTGGACGCCTTTGACCGCGGCTTCTTTGGACGAGTTTGTTTGAACCAATAGGACACAAACCATGTCCACGTCATTCCTAGCCTGCCCATGTGGCTCGTTTCCCTTGTAGACACCTGTAGCATAGAGTTCCACAAAATAGTCATGAAAAGATAAAGAACAAGAAAAAGATTCCGTACCGAATGAACAAAAACTAGATCAATAGAAAACACAAAAATATAATTAAAAAAACTATGTTAGATACCCTTTCGTATTATTATATCACAATTTGGGAGGTTTAGGTGAGTGAAAAAGGTATGGAAAAAATGCAAATTTGGGACTCAACATATATATTCTTGTATGTATGTCTCTTTTTGAAAGGATCACGAGTTCTTTATGTTTATGTTTATATAGGTATATATGTATTTTTTTGTCTAACAGGGTCATCAGGAATCATTCTTGTGGAGGAATGATTTCTTATGCAGGTGAGTGACATGAAGAAATTCTTGGCTTATAGGAAATCATGTGGGAAATATAACCCTGAAAATTCTAGAAAGTTAGTGTCATCTGGGTATGAATCGATATTATGTGATTTTACTATGAATATGTGTATGTTATGATAGGCAATGCTGAGGGGTACATCAACGAAATGAAAACAATTTGATTTGTTGCATGCTGCGATGAGCATGGATAGTGGAAAGATATCAGAAGAAAGGTTTCTTTGTGGATTCAGTCTGTTGTCTCTAGATGTGTATTACCATTGTTGTATATATGTCGTACATGTTACACCTGTGGTGTTGTGTGAATGCATTGCTGCATTTATATTTCATATGCACTGCTAGGTGTATATGGTGCTATGTACATGTTGGATATGTGGTGTTGTGTACATATCGTATCTTGCACATGTTGGATATGTGGTTTTGTGTGAATATGGTGTTGTCCGCATGTTGGATATGCATTGTTCTCTAAATATAGTGCTATTTACATGTTTTATATTCATTTTTATCTACATATGGTGTTGTGTGAATGTTGTACATGTGGTGTTATGCACATATGGTGTCATGTGCATGATTTTACATGTGGTGTTGTGTGCATGTTGTACATTTGGTGTTGTCTATAGGTGGTGTTTTGTACATGTTGTGGATGTGATGTTGTGTACATGTGGTGTCATGTACATGTCGTGCATGTGGTGTTGCGTACACGTTGTACATGTGGTGTGGTGTACATGTGGCATTGTGTACACACCGTGTAGGTTGTGCCTTATACATGTCATGATGTGCACATGTTGTGTAGGTTGTCCTATGTATAGGTGGTACAATTTACATGCTGTACATATGGTAGTAGTGTACACATGGTATTTTGTACATGTCATACATGTTGTGTTGCAGGCATGTGTTACTATGTATGTGCATTGTGTAGTCATGACATCCTGATGTATTGTGTTTTTTTATACACTGAGTGGAGGTGTATGTGTTTTATTGTATAATGGATGTATGTGTATGTATTATGTTGTGTTGTACATTGAGTATAGGTGTATGTGTTTTGTTTCACACTATATGTATGTCTACGTATTGTGTTGTGCTGTACATGAGGTGTAGGTATATCTGTTCTGATGTATATCAGGTGAGGGTGTACGTATTATACGGTGTTATATGTCATATGTGGTTTTACGTGTTGTAATGTAAACTGTGTCTATGTGTACGTGTCATTAGATACTAAGGAACATGGTTCCCTTTAGGTAGGGTGTGGAAACCAATTCCAGTGTGTACATAAAGAACAAAAGAAAAATGAAGGACTAGTTAAAGGATAAATATCAAATATTTGATTTCACTCTTATTATTCATATGATATATATTCTAACTTATGGTGGTTACATGTGATTTATGATTGTGGTTTATGGTGATTTCATGCAATTCATGATTTTAATTTGTGATCATTTTTTTTTTAGCTAACCAAATGTGTTATGTTTTTACATCATGATTTGAACAAAGAACTAGTTTGAGTTGTTTTGATCAGAAGTGAATGGGATTGCAAGTGTACCTTGTTGACGAACTAACAAGGAGGTATGATTCAAGTTTATTTCAATTCCTTTTGAGTGTAATGGAAACTATGTTCTTAGTACAAGAAATCATGGAAATTTTAGATTGGGTGGTTTAAACTCATTGCAATCATTAGCAACAAAAAAGGAATGAAATAGGAAGCAAAGATTTTGTTGTACAATTTCAAGAGTACAGCAACATCATCTTACTGATTTGTATGAGCATGATATGACCCGTATGGATGGTCTCAAGTAGGGATATGCCTTGGTTATTTTATCTTTCAATTAGAGAAATCCTTTCCAAGGGATGGATCACCTAGGATATGGGATGTCAGGGAACTTGGGAGGTGAGTGAATGCACATAAGAGATGACCAGATTTCTCGAGGGATTGTGTAGTAGAGAAGGGAAGTTCGGGGATGGATTTATTTTGGTCATTAGAATTTCCAAATGGAATCATATGCGCATTGGGAGTGTGCCCTCAAACAATGAGCGTAGTTGTTCACCGTGGGTATAATGGCACAGATTGTACTGGCATTGGACATTGATGTAGACTTAAAATTAGGAAGTGGATTCTAGACTTCGTGGGAAGGAAGTGAATCCTAGTACTACTTTGAGGGTGGAAGTGTGAGCCTCTAGATTCCTTTGCTACAGATATAGGCACCATATTATTTTATTTGTTCGTTTAGAAAATGTGCATATATGTATATTTGTTTATCATTGTAAATATTGTATCAAGCTAGATTTATAAACCTCCATGGACATTATGATTATTTGTTAGTTGAAGAAAATACATACAAGTTTATATATGGTTGTTATTGTAGATATTGTAATGAGTTGTGTTATAAAGTTCTAGTAAATGGTATGTGTTGGGATATATAAATCATTGTTAAATGACTAAACAACACACATCAATTATCAATCCAGGGATGTCTATTTATTCCAATGACAGTTGCACTGTCTGTGCCGATACACCTGCAACCAGAAGAAATTTCAAAGAAAAGAAATCGTTGTTGAAGTAAATTTTGGAAATAAATCACTCATTCAGAATTAAAAGGATATACAAGACTAGAATCACACTTCAATTGATCTATTCTAGTGCATCACACAACAAGTAACTAGCTAGTGTCCCTAATATCATATGTGTAATATCATACAAAGTATTGAAATTGAAGCAGATATATTCACAGCTGAATAACAACAAAAAAAGTCTATTGATACATAAAATGAAATACAATTACATACACACAACTATTTTTATCACTACATCCCCTGCTAAGAAGGAGGGCCCTTCCTTCCTAGCAGGGCACAAGTAAAGGAAGACCTTAATGGAAACTATATTGAATAATGCATGTAATGACAATAAAAAGATAAACTATATTAATCTGAACACAATTACAGAGTCAAAATAATGTTGTTCTCTTCTAACCTCTTGACCTTTAGGGCTGAGAACTATATACTGGTTACATCAGAAAATAAAGGGATAGATCAGTCAAGAGAACCTTACAATTCTCATGCTAATCGAAATAGAACACATATAGTTATAACCAGTTCCTAATAAAATTATGACTAGAAAATTATAGATTACAATCAAAACCACCCTTAGGCTGTTATCGCAAAAATATAATTCTAAACAAATTCAACAACTATCGTAATAGAAACGTAGCTATAGTGTAACATCTAGAGGATAGATCAACCAAAGGTGTTGACGAAATTCAGTCAATGGTACAACTGTATCAGCAGTTCTCCAGGGGCCCGTAATAGCAGAGTGTAACAGCAGCTTGTCGGTGGGTCTGTAACAACAAGGTGTAACAACATCGCTTTGTTGTAATAACACCCTATTAGCTACTCCTGTGAGCTTCATGCTTGGAATCTTTGGTGCTATAATTGACATCTGAAAATATAACACAAAGACCATCAATCTTCTCCAAACATTCACCATCAATTAGTCATCCAAAGGTACGATATATCATAATAATTGGTGAATTGGCATAGTAATAAAAAAAAGGTGAAATAACACAAGTTAGGGTAGAAAGGTAGGAGAAAGAGGCAAAGATACTCCCATTGGTTATAGTTAAGAGGAAAAATAGGGAAAAAAAAGGTAGGAAAAGTGTATTATGTTGGCACCTAACATCTCTCCCAACTGAAATACTTTGATTTCTTGATGCAAACTCATCTCTCATGGGAATATCTCCGGTGTAGGTCGGTGAGATCATAAGCACTGGTTGTATCTTTGTTTCCTGACCTATATCCCTATTTGGCCATCAACTTCCATACCCAGGATTCTGACTCATACTTACTCAATTGATATTTGATCTGGTAATCCTCAATTGGTAGCCAGATCAAAGGAAACTTGAATCTTAATCCCAGCCACAAAGCACTAGGGGATTTTAAAATTCGTGGATAAGTCATTACATGTGTAATAGACACCACAAAATTCTAGAATGAGAATGGATCACCCTTCAATATATCAACACTATTGGCTTCAATGCGTTTCAAGCACCATGTCAAAGATCAGCTTTTCATCATTGAGAACTGACTGAGGTAGAAGTTCACAATTCTTCTTCTATAAGTGGCAACCGATTCTTTAATCCCAGGTGCACTTAGCATTCTCCTGAATTTTCATCTCAAATTGGCAGCCAGTCTTGGTTCTACCCGAACCCACAATGCCATATTCTCCTCATTAGTCTCTATTGATTTAATGGCCAAATTCTATCCAATATGATTCTTCATGAAGGACACAAAAGCTCTCAATTGGAGATCTCCCATATAGGAGAGCATTGTCACAAACATTTGTATAATCACATGTTCACAAATAATATTGTGTAAAAATAACTCACACAGCAAGCTTTTCTCATCAAAATCGAAGGCATGAAAAACATCTAGAAATGTATGAGTGGAAGAACATAAATAAGGTCTATCTTCCATAATGGCTTTCATATCAAACAAGAATTAATGTTCCCAAAGAAAAATAGGATAGGATGGAGAATTTTGCCTACACCCCAAAAAATTGAGGGCAAGGTCATGAAGATTTTTCTTTTCTATGGTGAGGTCCTAAACTTGCTATTGTAATAGCATCAACTATTCCTCCTGTTTCTTCAGAGTTTCCTTCTTCTTCTAATTATCCCATCCTTTATTTAACTCTTCTTTCATCCACCTTTCATGCGAAGAGCCTATTTCTCTATGATGTTCCTTTAGTGAAATCGTCCCCTCCCTAAGGTAGGTTGGTTCTTGTTTCCACTTTTATAATACAGAAATTAATGAGATTTTCTCAGAACTCCATCCCAAGATGGGACTCGGCATTCTTCTGCATTCAATATCCACATCGAAAATGGGTGTACCAGCCTTTACTACATAGGTTTTTTCCATCTCCATTGTAGGTTTTTGTGTAAAAATAGTTTCCTCTGTGGGTTGTTGTGTGTCATCCCCTTTTTTTGCACCTAGAGTAGCCTCTGTGTCCATTGTTGTTTCTTCTACAATAAGAGTGGCCACCACAGGTTCTTGTGGGTCATCTTCTTGGTCAATTATTATAGGAGGCTCTTCTTTAACTGTTGGTTCTCATGTAATAGAATTATCATCATTAGGTTCTTGTGTAACACCCTCCTGCTATTCTATTTATGTTTCTATTGGGCTAATATTTTCTCTACAGACCTTATATCTTGCTTCTATTAAGTCTTGAAAACATGTCATGCATACACACACCTGTATTTCCTTCCCCTCAGATAATTTCTTATTTAATTATTCATTCTACTTTATTATATTTTCAAGTTCTAAAAACAAGACATTGGTTTCATCCTTACCTGATGAGGAGGGTTAAATTTCTTCTTCTTGAACTTTTGCTTATATTTTCTTTCTAGCTGTAGGAAAAGGTTTTGTGGGTATGCTCACTTCCACTATTTATTTTGGCCTTCTATTCCCGATTGGTTCATCAATGGGCTCTATCCCAATCCTAACTCTAGCAGGCCGAGTCTGGGTTTCCACTTCTGCTTGACTTCCTCCTGAAGTAGTGTTTCCCCCGGCTTGTCCTTGGCTTCTTTCTCTTGAATTATTCCCAGGTTTTTCTTTGTTGGCTTAGGGAATCTAGCACTATTAGCTTGATGATTCTATGATTAGTCACACTTGGCTGCGGGTGTGTTGTTGTTTTTATTGTTGCCACCATATGATTGATGTTCCCTAACAAATAGAATGGAAGATTAATTCTTTTCTGGTGACGTAGGTGATTAAGCAAAGGAATGTGATAGTTGAAAACTATCGTGGATCTTCCCTCACAAGTGATATATTTAATTAAAACTAGGGAAACATATTCCCAAGGATGAGGAAGTGAAAACTTGCCAATTCATCTCCCTTTCTTCTCCAGTTTTTCTTCCCCCTATAGGAAGTCTTTTTTCAAGGAGGGGTCATTGATTTTTATGTTAAACCACCTCTGCACCTCTACTAGTAATGAAGTTACCCGGCCAATTACCTCTTCAGTCACCTCATCCGAGCCTTCAATATTCTGTAAATACTCAATCCATCCAACATCTTTGAATATATGGTAGGCTTCTAGGAAATTCTGTAAGGCGTCCGTAGAATCCGGCTCATGCCTAGCTACTTCTCCAGCCATCTTTACTGTTAGATGTTTGTTTCTAAATTTGCTTCTTATTGTTCAACCCCACTGTAATATCACTGCATTTCTAAATTCGCTTCTTTTCTATTCATCCCCATTGTAATACAACTGTGTTTATGAATTAGCTACTTCTCATCCTCTCTACTTATCCCAATCGACGAGTTTACAATGAGGATGCAAGGTTTTAGTTGAGGATTTTTATGGGAGGTGACGGATTTTATGGATTTACCCAATCATACCTCACACTAATATTCATGAATGGATCATTATGGAAAGTAATGGGATTTATTACACAGACTCTTTTCCAACCGGGTTTGGTCATCATTGGCAATTATGTTATTAATTAGGTGCATGTGGATAAATTCGTAGATGTTTATGATTACGGCCTTTTGAAATGATTTCAAGACATATCCCCTCCCCTACCTTAATGGTGACAATCGCGCATGGCCATCACAAGAAGATCATTACTTCTACCAATTAATCACCGAATCATAAATGACAATGTTTACCTTCTTAATCACATACCTGAGGTGACATGGAGGAAGATTTTGAATTGGTGGCATCCTGCTTGCACCACTCATGTTGTTGTGTTTAGCTAACATGGTTATTGTTGTTTATGGAATGAATCATAAGAAATAGTGTTTGTGGTTGTCAGCTATTACATGTGTAACAACCAAGACAACCATTAAATTATTCTTTAAAAAAGAAACATAATAATCAGGGGAAATTGGTACATAAAAGGAAATTACATGAATACCATCATGTTATAAAATAGATAAAAAAAGGAAGATGATATTTCAGGAAGAAAAAAATGGGTGTAACAGCTGCCATAAGGGTGGTTTTCAACTGCTACTGACTGTCTGACTGTGCCCCGGAAAGGGGTTTTCACAATTAGATTTATTTTTGTTTTTGTTTTTATTTTGTTATTTATTTACTTATTTTTCTACCTTTTTTATTTATTTTTTTAGTTTTTTTTAACAGGTCCAAAAACTACCAAAAAGGTGGTTTTTAACTGCTGCACTTATTGAAATTTCAATTTTTAAGGTTGCACAAGAGAATGTTCCCCTGTTGTCGTAACATGAAGATTAGAGTCCGCGACAATGCTGACAAATGATTCCTTTGAAGAAGGTTTATGATATAACCTTAGACAGTGACCATTAACCAGTAATGACATATTAGCATTGTCAATGGTGACCAATTCTACAATCCCATTTTCAAATACCATATCCACTTCGTAAGGACCTAGCCATCTGGTGTAGAGCTTGCCTTCGAAATCTTTAAACCTTGAATCGTACAAAAGAGCCCAATCTCCTTTCTGGAAAAATTTCTTCTTAATAAACCCATCATGCCATCTAGCTCTTTGCTGATGAATGATCTCTATCTATTGAGTGGACGCCAATTGTTTTTGTTCCAACTCATTGAGTTGGTTCAGTCTTTGATCCTGTGCTGTACTCAAATCTAGATTGACCTGCAATGTTCTTCTTAATGTATTTATTTCAAACTCTATGGGGAATAAAGGATTCTTACCATATACCAATTAATATTTTGAGAAGCCTGTAGTATTACCCCATGTTATCCTATAAGCCCACAGTACCTTTGGAAGTTTCTCGGCCCAGTTTCTTTGGTGGATGGCTACTTTCTTTGTTAAGATACCCTCAATGACTTTATTGGTGCTTTATACTTGACCATTTTCTTGTGGGTGATATGGTGTAGTGATTCTGTGATGAATTCCATACATTTCAACAAACTTCTTAATCAAATGAGATGTGAACTGAGGCCCCCCATCTATCACAATCTCTCTTGGTATCTCGAAGTGAACAAAAATATCTTGAAATAGGAACTCTGAAATAGTATGCTTTGTTTCTCTAGTTAGTGCCTTTTCTTCCACCCATTTTGTGACATAATCGGTGCGGACCAATACGTATGATTTTTTCTGTGATGAAGGATTAATTGGCCCCACAAAGGCTAGGGAAAATTTCTCAAATGTTTCTATTACTATATGAGGTTGTAACAACATCTCATACAATTTTATAGGCTGGCATATCCTTTGACAACTATCACATCCTTTCACAAACTTCTTGGCATCCTGGAATATAGTTGGCCAGTAGTACCCTGTTGACAGTACATCATTTCCTGTCCTCTTGTCTGCAAATTTTCCTCCATAAGGTTCCTCATGACAAGCCTTAAATATCCTAAATACTTCATCTTCTCTAACACATTGCCTAATCTGAAAATTTGGCTCAGTGTGATAAAGGGTTGCCTTCTATTCAGGAGTAGGTAGCACTTTGTTTTATAATCTTCCTTATTTACTTGGAAGACAATTGGTGTGGGAATTTTCCTATAGCAAGGTAATTGGCTATATCTACATACCATGGTGAGTGAGTAGAGATGGAAAAAATATATTCATCTAGAAAAGAATCCTCAGTGGTAGTGTAGTCATCACTTATAGTTAATCTAGAAAGGAAATGAGCAACTACATTATCTTTTCTGGGTTTATCTAAAATAGCAATATTGAATTCTTGTAATAATAATAAACATCATGTAACTCTACCATTAATAATATGCTTTTTCATTAAAAATTGAATTGCAACATGGTCAGTGTGTACAAATACTTGGTACATGGTGATGTAGTGCCAGAATTTGTTGATAGCATGCACTACTAATAGGGATTCCTTCTCAGTGAAAGTGTAGTTTAGCTTTGCTGGAGTTAAGTTCTTGCTGATGTAATAAATGGCATAAGGTTTCTTCCCCTCCTGCTTCCCCAAAACAACACCCACAACCATGTCAGATGCATCTGTAGCAATATGAAACGACAATTCCCAGTTTGTTCCTCGTAAAATAGATGTTGTTGTTACAAAGTTCTCCAACATTTAAAAGGCCTTCTCACAGTTCCCTGTCCATGAAAATTCCACATCTTTCATGAGTAATGAAAATAGAGGGGATGAAATCTTTGAAAAATTCTCTGTAAATCTCCTATAGTATCTTGCATGTCCCAAAAAACTACGTACCTCTTTCGGAGTCTTAGGGGTTGGGATTTTCGAGATTACCTCAATTTTTGTAGGATCTACCTAGATTTCATTTTCTAAAATGAAATGTCCCAACACAATTCCCTCGGTCATCATCATGTGGCATTTTTCTGTGCTCAGAGCAACATTATTTTGTTCTCAATGTTCCAGAAATTTTTCCAAGCTAGTTAATGTTGTCTCAAAGGCACCACTGTAGGGTGTAAAATCATCCATAAATATTTCGATATAGTGACTCAAAACATTAGAAAAATACCCAATATTTCCCTCTGAAAGGTTGCTGGTGCATTACAGAGGCTAAAGGCAAGGACTCTGTATGCAAAAGTACCCCATTGGCAAGTAAAGGTTGTCTTGTCTTGGTCTTCTAGGGAAATATGTATTTGATTATAGCCACTAAACCCATCTATAAATTAAAAAAAAAAATTCTAGAAAGAGTGTCCAACACTTGTTCGATGAATGGTAAATGAAAATGGTCCTTTTGAGTGGCCTTGTTAAGTTCTCTATGGAAAACACAGACTCTTCATTTTCCATTCTTCTTTGAAACTATGACAAGCGGAGACACCCAATGACTGTCAAAAATGGGGTAGACGAAATTATCATTAAGGATTTTCTACAATTATTCTTTCACTATCTCCTTAAGTACGAGGTTCATTTGGCGTTGAGGTTGTCTAACTAGTTTGCAATCCTATTTAAGGTAAATGCGTTGAGTGCATAGGCCAGGATGCATTCCTTTCATATCCATATACTCCCATTAAAATGCCTTCTATATTTTTGTAACAGCAATATCAGCAATCTATTTTTTTCAGCAGTTAGGTTAAGTTGAGAGTGCAAGCTTCTGTGATCCATAACATTTTAACTATAAATCTTCTGGTTCCAAAAATTCCTTAGGTGATTTCCCGGAGGATTTATAATTAAAAATTTAGGTTAAGATTGATGTTTAGACATTTTCCAGGTTCGATTTCAATGGGACTCCTGATAGTAAGTGGATTTTCTTTAAAATGTTCAATAATTGCATCATCTTCCTCATCTTCCTCTTCCAGATCTCTAATGGAGGAAACATGGAGTGAACTACTAATAAAACCATTAATGATATCATCCTTTGTTTCATCCTTAAAGTATTGTTCTTTTCCAAGCATGACAAGAGGTAGGGAAAGATCAGATTTAGGTGCACATTCATCCCACCAAGGACTACTCAAATCCATATGAAATTTTGTTGTGGGATAAAGGTTTAGGTTTTGAGTGGCTTGTCCATCTGAGATCACTATAGATCTGGACCTACATCTAATAAAAGCATATATAGTGGCCATCCACGATCTTCCCAAGAATAAAGGATGACCCCCCAGGTTGGATTTGGTTTGTAAAATGAGAAAGTCAGTTGGATAGTTCCAGGAAGCCACAGTAATAACCACATCTTCAATCATTCCCTTGGGCTTAACACGAGACCTATCTGCTAATTCAAGCACTGTAGGTGTAGGTCTAAGTCCGTGGAGTCCTAGAGAGATGAAGATGTATTTAATCATGACATTAATATATTCCCATAGATGAATCAAAGTATTGGTTATGGGATGATTTTCAATATGGATAGTCATTGTAGGGTTCCCTAGGTCATTATATTTAGTTAACAAAGGTTGATAAATCATAAGATCGGAAAATTTTCCCATGAAATGGATAGTAGTAGGGTCTTTAGGTTTCCTTCCAGGTCTTTTGACGCATAGATCCCTCATTTTTTTAGCAAAGATAGGCACTTCTTTAAGAGCTTTTAAAAAAAGAATCCCTACATACAAAATTTTCAGCTCTTTGAGGAATTTAGATTCAGGTTGTGAGATTAGCCTAGCTTCAATCAATCGTTGAGGGTATGGGGGGCTCTAAATGCTAACAGCTTTGTCAGTTATCATAGATGCACCAGCCTTACTCAGATTGGCTATTGTAGCAACAAATGACCCTCCCAAGTTGGCTGCTACAGATGCAAAAGCGGATGCTGTATCAGCTATTACATGTGTAACAGCTGCCTCAGAATTGTCCATATCCTTCCTGGGTGATTCACGTTCTTGGGTAATGATGGCGTTATGTTCAAATTTGATTTTTTTCCCTGATCGAAGTTGAACCTCATTAAGTCTGATAGCAGTAATAACATAATTTTGGAGGGTAACCGGAGCATCCATCTTCTAGGCTGCCTTATTATTTGGATTAGAGTTAGGTTGCACATGTAATTGGGGTCAAACAAAAGGTGTAGGAATTTGGATAGAAGACAGTTGTAACAGTTGTTTTTGCTTTAGTATTGGAGCATGGAAAAGTTTATGGGATAATATTCGCAGGTGGGCTAATATTCCACAGTTTTCCCAAAAAACAAATTTTCCAATTTCTATTTTTCTAAAAATCATTCACCCAAAATTTACAATATAAAATTATTTTACCTTAAAAATTACTAACATTATTAAAGGATATATATAATTTGGCTATTGTAAAAGGTAGCAGAAGGTAGTTGTAACTTCTTCTATTGCATTGGTCTTGGAGGGAGTACTGGACCTTATCCATTTCCTATCCAGTTCTGACCGCAAGGATTGGGTTGCGATGGAGGATATTGCATTGGTGGAGGAGATAGCCATTGGTTGCATGGTGAACAAAATTGTGTCGTGGAAGAAGTATGATACTTCCATGGGTATTGTTGACTATTATAAACATCATTCCAAGGATAAAAAGAGGAAAAATATGAAGGCATACTTGTAGGTCGCAGCTGCCATGGTCTCTTTCATATGATGAAATAAGAAGATTGAACATCCTTGCTTGGTTCTTGAAGTAACGCCTTCAGTCTGGGAAACTCAGGACACTGATTTGTAGAGTGCGCCAACTCACATATGTTGCACAAGATGACACTATTTAGTCCACATTCTCTTTCCAAATGTTTCTTTTTTCATCGGGGACAGAATATTGCAAAGGCTGCTTCAGCTTCTTCTTGTGCTTTCTTGACTTGTACCGTAATGATCTGGGCAGAGAGTGTTCTAAGGAGGTTGGTTTTAAAGTCCTCAAATAAGTTCCTAATCTCTACTATCATTACTCTTCCACTCATGGACTTCTATATCTGGTGTGAAGTGTTCTGAACTCAAACTCTCCCCTTGACCGATCCTCTTTGGCTATGCAAGCAAGGCTTCATTATCTCATAAAACCTTTCTTGCGATATGTCTCATTTTCCTATTATGTTAAAATTCTCCAAATAATGATATATTAAACCTTTTAAGAATATTTTCTTTAGAATTTTGGGATCTAATTTACTCAACTTAGACCTCTGTAAATTGTAGTGAAATCGTTCCAGATAGTCTTCCAGGCTTTCCTCCTCCTTCTATGCAATTCTGAAAATATCGTCCTTCAAATCCCTGGTTTGGAAATAGTCTTGATACTTAAAGAGGAAGGCCTCTCTCATGTCAATCCAGGCTCGAATTGTGCCAACACCCAATATCATGAACCATTTTAATACTACTCCTTCTAGAGTATCAGGGAATAATTTCAGCTTCTTGGCATCTAAAGTGCAGTCATAACCTCTACATAACACATAGAATTCGAACAGGAAGGTATCAGAATATTCAGCGGCCATCCCGTAAAATGATGGTAGGGATGATAAAATAATATTCTTCATAGGAGCCCCATGTTACTACTATTTGGAATTCGAAAGCAACAAAGATATTTGTCTTGAAATTATCGTCCCCCATGGTTGATTCTTCTTGATGCGATGAACTAACCTTGGAGTGTACTAGAGATTGAAAAATAAAAATGATCAGGCTACTCGAGGACCAACTGTTTAACAAAATTACCAGCGTCAAATTGATGATCAACTGAATGGATTTCCTCAGGTTCCTGATGCTTCCCACTGGTCTCTCTGTGTCCTTCAATTCTCAGACCTTGATCAATGATTTTCCACTATTGTTTTGAATCTGGAGTTTTGAAACCGAGAGTGGATATGGTGTTCGAAGGATGGTGAGGTTTAGACATGGAAGACACCGATGGTCTAGGCCTTGATATGGTAGCTTCTTTCTCTAGTTTTGTCTTCCTATTATCTCTATATGACGTGGACTGTTCCTTTTCTGCCCTTGAAATCAGATCTCCAAAGAATGTCTTTCTTCCCAAATCTGCACTCTTCATTTCCTTCTTACGACCCATATTTCTTGTAGTCAATAGAGTAGGGGAGGGATGTTTGTAGATGTTTATGTTGTCCTACCAACACACATGGGCCATATGTGTATCAATTCCTCCTATAAGTGCTTCATTTTCTATAGTAGTGAGCCCTCCCAAGTTTGTTAGAGAAATGTACAAGTTCTTACCTCTCGTCTTACTGCCCAACAACTGTATTGTTAAAGACACCCTAAAAAAAACACCTAAAATTAAACTCTTAAGTGTCCCTACAAGACATTGGTGAGCCCACTCAAGTTTGTTAGAGCAATGAACAAGTTCTTACCTCTCATATTACCGCCTGACAACTGTCGCACTGGAGACACTCTAAGAAAAAAAAAAGTTCAGAAATTCAATCTCCTAAGTCTCCTAGAAAGACATTGGTGAGCCCACTCAAGTTTTTTAGAGTGCTGCATAGGTTCTTACCTATCTTCTTAATACCCAACAATTGTGTTGCTAGAGACACTCTATGAAAACACACAGAAATTGCACTTCTAAGAAACAACTCTGATTGATTGGATCGTCACTGCCATCCCCGACAACGACGCCAAAATTTTGGGCTATATAAATCATTTTTAAGTTACTAAACATCACACATTAATTATCAATATAGGGACATCTGTTTATTCCAATGACATTTTCACTGTCTTTGCCGATACACCAAGCGGAAGCAATTTCAAAGAAATGAAATCATTGCTGAAGTAAATGTTGGAAATAAATCACTCATGAAAAATTAAAAGGATCTACAAGACTGGAATCAGAATTCAATTAATTTTTTCTAGCACGCCACACAACAAGTAACCAATTGGTGTCTCTAATATCATATGTGTAACAACATGAAAAGTATTGAAATTGAATCAGATATATTCACAATTGAACAACAACAGCAAGACTCTATTGATACATAAAATGAAATACAATTACATACACACAACTACTTTAATCAATGTAATCCATGCTAAGAAGGAGGGCCCTTTCTCCCTAGCATGGCGCAGGTAAAGGAAGAACTTAACGGAAATTAAATTGAATAATGCATGTAAGATCAATAATAGGATAATCTGTTTTAATATGAACACAATTATAGAGCCAAAATATTGATGTTCTCCGCTAACCTTTCAACCTCTAGGGCCGAGAACTATATAGAGGTCACATCAGAAAATAAAGGGATAGATCAATCATGAGAATCTTATGATTCTCATGCTGATCAAAATAGAACACATATAGTTATAACCACTTCCTGATAAATTTCTAACTAGAAAATTATAGATTACAATCGAAACCGCCCTTAGGTTGTTATCCCAAAAATACAATGCTAAACAACTTCTACAACTATCGTAATAGAATCACAAATTTAGTGTGACAGCTATTGGACATATTAGCAACAAATGTTGATGAAATCTAGTCAATGGTACAACTGTATTAGCAGTTCGCCAGCAATCCTGTAATAGCAGAGTGTAATAGCAGTTTGTCGACGGGTCCGTAACAGCAAGGTGTAACAACATCTCTTTGCTATAACAACATCATCTTAACTACTCTTGTGAACTTCGTGCTTGGGAACTTTGGTGCTATAAATGACATCTGAAAATACAACAAAAATACCATCATTATTCTCCAAACATTCACCACCAATTAGTCACCAAAAGGTACAATATATCATAATATGTGGTGAATTAGAAGAGTAATAAAAACAAGGTGAAACATCACAAGTTAGGGTAGAAAGGTAGGAGAAAGAGGCAAAGATACTCCCATTGGTTATATTTAAGAGGAAAAACGGGGAAAAAAAGGCAGGAAAAGTGTACAAAACTGGCACCCAACAATATGATTTTCATGCTTTCAGCAGTGGTAATTATAAATAGTGCAATGAGTTGTGTTATAAATCTCCATGGGAAGTATATTTTATTTTTAGCAGTTTTCTAGTTTGTAGGTGTCACTAAACACTAAGGAATGTGTTCCCCCAGGGGGAAGGGTTTTGTTACAACCCTGGTAAAAAATATATATAAAACAACATAAGGCCAAGGTCATGGGACATGTATTGCAAGCTAAATAGTGGGAAAAAAAATCCTAGAGGGTATTCATTTCAGTTATTATGGCTAAAGGAAATTGGAAAAAAAAAATGGAAAATGCTTTGCAAAGGCAACATGCATTATTTGGCACATTTATTTATGAAAATAATGGAAAATAGAAGAAAATGAAGGTGAAATATTATAGGTTTCATATGATGAGGAAAATGAAGGAAAATAATGGAAAATGAAGAAAATAGAGGCCTGATTGATAAAAGGGCCTCTAAGGATTAGTTAGCAAAATTTTAGTTAGTGTACCCTTTGTCTGTTCAGTTTTGGGAGCTCTCTCTCTCTCACTCTTGGAAATTTAGAGTTTTGTTGGAGCACTTTGGCATTGGACCATGAAATGAAAGAAGGAAAGTGGAAGTAAGGAGCAAGAAAGGAAAATAAAGATCAAGAAACTACATCAGGATTCATTATACGTATCGATTTGCATGTGTGATTTCCTTGCTAGATTTGGCATGCATGGTATTACATTTGGTTCTTTTTTCTTCATGGCATGGGTTTTTCTAGGAGTGACATGATTTTCATCCTAGCCTTGCCATTTATGTATAGCCATAGTGTTATGGGGTTCTCAAGTTTTGGTTGAGCTGGATTGTCAGATGGATTCAAAGCTGAGTGGGGTTGATCTCTGAAGAAAGGAACACATGGACTAGTGATATCTGAACTAAAATGTGGTTTGCGGTAAAGCCACTGGTGTAGTCACTCCTGAACCAGACTATAAGTTGCAGTAAAGCCAGGTATTGTGTGCATCTGTGGCCCAAGAAATCCTCCACCGGCTAAAGCCAGAATATACGCTAAATCCTAGAGGTGGGTTTTCTCCATAATGCCTATTAATCATAGGATAGGATGCACACTAAATCATGGAGAGTGAATTCTCTATTAGGTCCTAGTGATTTATGACGAATTGCAGTAAATCCTAGTGAATGGTGTCTCGATTATGGCCTATTGATCCCTCAATTGGACTATGGATTGTACTAAATCCTAGAGACTAGGAGACATGAAAATTATTCATGGTTTAGGTGGAGAAATCTGGTGGCATCCATTCCTATTTTTACCTAGTGATCAGGTGGATATCATGGTAAATAATGTTATTACATGTTTATTGTTTCACCTGGTGATCTGGGAGGGATTACAATAAAGTTGTTTTTATTGATGAGGGTGAGGTGGTTTAGTATCGGGATGCCCCAGTTGGTTCTTTCAATTTTTGACATAAATTGATGATTGGAATATGGAATGGGGGTGATTGGCTGAAGATATATTTGACTCTTCCAATCTATGGTTGGGTGGACCATGGTAGTCCTACCCCTTGTTGGTTTCTTTATTCGTTAATAAGAGGTTCTATCGTTGAAATATTATGTGTAAATGTACTAGTTTATATGTGGATTGTATGGTTGATGTATCCTTGATATTTATGTTGTTATTATGTTGGTTATAAAAATGTATTACGATAGTGATGATGTATGGATCTCCTCATGTTTTAATTTTTAAATGAATGAAAGATGAATATATTACGTAATAGATGATAATGCAACAGACGATATAAGGTAACAATGCTTCTTAGTGATCCTAAAATAAGTATGAGACCCCTATTATCAGATCTATTATTTAAGCCTGCAAATTACATATTTGTGACATGTTTGACTAAATTCTTGTCATGGCTAGTAGGGGTCCAATTAAATAATTCTCAATGTTTTTTAAAATTATCATTGTTCCATTGTTATAATTCATTTATGAACTTCTCATTGAGTTATGGGCATTTACATGGGCTCTGGGATTGAAAAAATGGCTCAAATCCTAGGGTCACTAGCACAATTCTGTGGGGAAAATTTCCTGAACACACACATGCCTATGTTGTGGGAGTGTCTGGAGCCTCACAGGTGCACCCATGTTTATAATGTGGGAGTGTCTAGGGGTTTAATGGTCTAAATTCTTAGTGGGACCTTTGGGATAGTTACCTGAGTGGTTGGTATGGTTATTGGGAGTTGTTCTATTGATGTGGAAGGTTTGTACGATGTTTTTCCATGGATTCCACTTCCTTAAGGTCACCGATGAGGTTGAATTAGTTCATAGTAGCCTCTTGTCCCATGTTTACCACAGTTGGCTGGTTACTTGGGTAGATATGGGAGGAGGGTGTTACGACATCAAATATGTAAGAAAACTCATCGAAAAGTTGCAACAATATCCCAACGCATCTGATACATTTATATGGAAAAATATTTCACTAATATACAAATATAAGTTATATACATGTAAGAACTCCAAAATAAAACAAAAGGTTATTTTTAAGTTATAAACATATCCTACAGGAGGGAACTCAAGTTTTTTAAAAACTTACCACAATGTTAAGAAATGATTTTTTTTTGGATGGCCTTAAATCTAATATTCAAAAGTTTGTGGTAGAATGTTTGGTTTTCCAACAAAATTAAGTGGAGAGAATTAAGACCTTAAGTCTTTTACAACCATTAGTCATTCCAGGTAAGTGTTAGGAGGATATCCCAATGGATTTTATCACTCATTTACCCAAGTCCAAAGGAAATAGTTTCATCATGGTGGTTGTTCATAGTCTTAGCAAGTATGCACACTTTTGTGCATATCTCATCCTTTAAAGGTTAGTAAAATCACTACAATGTTTTTGGAAATAGTTAAAAATCTACATTGAAACCAAAATAACGTTGTAAGCGACAGATATCACATTTTCACTAGAATTTTTTTGACAAATTTATTTTCTTTTCTTGGTAGTGAATTAGCTCATAACTCATCTTATCATCCTCAATATGATGTATAAATTGAGATAGTGAACAAATTTTTGGACATCTATCTTCATTACTTTGTATCTGACTAAAAAACACAATGATTCAAGTGTTTAACTTTGGTACAATGATGGTATAACACTTCCTTCCATACCATAGAAAAAATGACCCCATTTATGGCACTTTATGGATATCATCCACTATCTATCACATTGTCTCTAACAGAAATTCTATGCTTAAAGAAGTGGAATATCACATCAAGCATAAAAAATAAGTTTTCCAACTCTTAAAGGATAACTTGAATTCAGTCAACTAAAACATTAACCATATCAACATCTCAGTGAAATAATTTTTTATGTGGGTAATTAGGTAATTTTGTGACTACAAACAAAAAAAATATCCCTCAAGCAATCTAAGAAGGATAGTAGCTTATCACTGAGGTATTATGACCCTTATAAGGTGTCACAAAAGATTGGTATTATGGCTTACAAATTTAATTTTCCTCCATCTTCATGAGTACACCTAGTTTTGCATGTTTCATGCTTAAAGAAGGTTATAGGTAACGAGCTCCTAGGTAAAAATATATTTCCAGAACTTGACAAGGAAGGAAAAATCATATTGGAGCCTAAAGCAATCATGGAAATAAGAATCTGACAACTATGGAATCTATCAATTTCAGAGTATCTCATAAATTGGAAGAACTTTGCTACTGAAGATTTCACATGGGAGGATGAGAATTTCACAAAAAATCATCAAGAACTACTCAAAGGATAAGTACAATACTGTTTTGAAGGAAAGGGGCATGTTGCATCCCCATAATAGTAGTGTAGCCTCCATATTGTTATTTTTTTTCCCATCCTAGGTCCCTATGATACTAGTTTATCCCACATATTTTTATTGTTTTTCCCCATAGGAGCCCACTAATATTATTTTTGAGCCCTTAAATTATTATTGTTATGTAAGCCATAATTGTATTTTGACCCTTTAGACCACTATATAAACCAAGACGATATTTTCATTTGCATCATCTAAAAATTGTTCATTTATGTGATGTAAAAGGAGGTTTCCCCCTCGAAGAGACTTTTTTTCAACTCGTTGAGCTATCTCTTCTTCAGTTTTTTGATCTAGTTACATAGTTTTTTTTCAAAAAATAACAACATATAAATGATAAAAAAAATTATGTCATATTCACCGACTTATCACTAGTTAGTTTGTATTCATCAAAGCTAACACCAACAAATTTAAGTGTTGGATTCACCTTATCATTTAATACTTCAATGGAAGCTTCAATGTCATTATGAAGATATATTAACAGATTCAATAAATCATCATCCACGTGTGGTTGAGCATAGTGGGATTCATGAGCATCTATGTGATCTCTCTACTACTTCTACAAGTGCTTCACAATCATCGTCCACTTATGGCTAAGCACAGTGGGATTCACAAGCATCTATGTGCTCTTTCTCCACTTATTTTGAAAATTATTGCAAATCATCATCCACTTTTGGTTGACCATTATGGGATTTTTGCGCATATATTTTATCTTTCTCTACTTCTTTTGCAAATTATCAAACTTTCCATTAATCTAAATTTCTGTAGATCGACCTTCCTTTTCATTGTGATTACTCCCCCTTACACCGAAAATGCTCGTAAAGACATCACAGGCCTCCTTTATTATCTTTGCATTTGTAATGAGTGGAAAAATGATGTCATCTACAAATTCCTTTATGAATTTTAATGTGAAAGAATTTTTTTTCCTTTTTGCTTCCTACTCATTTAGATAGACCTCAAACATCTCTTTTTGTTGCTTTTACTTTCTCAGCCTCTTGGTTTTTCCCATTTCTACCTAGTCTCTGCTTCACATACAATCTGAATATTGTTGGTCTAATGGTCTTTAGTCTATGGTCGCTTCCATATTATGAATTTGACTTCTCGTGCCTTATTTTTTCATTTTGTGAGTGAGGATATCATTCCTTTCCTTCACTAGAGGCTTGACACACTTAGTGCTAAATAATTTTGCATAATTTTGAGAAAATAAAACATGTGTAATTTTTTAGTGAAATAGCCATAGCTCTTATGAATTCTATGCTGAGATTGTGACACACAGTGTTAGGCTTCTACAGTGTGATTAGGATGCATTTTGTTTTGATTCTAAGTTGTGCTCGTTTCCTCTCAACATTTAAAAAAATAAAAATTAATGACTTATCCTACTCTTGGTAGTCACTTCACTCTCGTCCTTCATCTCTTATACGTTGTGCTTTCTCTGTGAATACCCACATATATTTCAAAAAATACTCTTAAGGAACCCTATGCAACCTTCCACTCTAAAATTTCTAATGTTTCTCTCAAGGAATCTTATGCAACCTCATGCTCTAATACCATTACAAGGATTGAGAGGAGGAAAACAAAGACGAGAGTAATATTGAAAATATAAGTTGAGCAAAGTCACTTTTCACATTACTCAGTAGAAAATAAATAGATTACTTATGATACTATTAGGTCCATATATTACTAGTATAGTCCCTTATTTTTGTTAGTGTAATCCTCTTATTGTTATTACTATGCCCTTACATTATTATTGTTAGGTCAGCTAGGATTATATTGTGACCCCATGGGCTCCTATATATAGAATTATGTTTTGTCATTTCTATAATCCAAAAATTGTTCATTTATGTAATGTAAAGGAGCTTACCCACTTGAAGTGGCTTATTTCTAAGGCATTGATCTCTCTTTTGTTCTATTTTTGAAGTTGGTTTCATAACATTTGGTATCAGAGCTTTGGATTCTAGGGTTTTGTTGCTCCAAACAGGTCATCGTGACAGTTTCGCTATAAAGTTTTTTCTAAGAAGGTTGAGAAGCCGAAATTTTTACAAAGTGAAGCCAAAATCTAGAGTAATGACGTGTTAAACTTTTAGACCTTGGTTCGGAATATTTTTGAAGATATGATATCTGGAAGTTAGGGTTATTTCAGGCTCCCGAATTTCACCTAAACAGGATATCATGGAATTTTTGCTATAAAATTTTTTCTACGAAGGTTTAAAAGATGAAATTTTTACATAGAAAAGAAAAAATCTCGAGGAACATCATGTAAAACTTTCAGATCTTGGTTCACAATATTATCGGATATATGATTTGTGAAATGTATGGCTTTTTTAGGGTCTCAAATTTCATCTCAAAGAGGTGAGCGTGGGAAAATCGTCATAACTCTCTGTCTAAACATTGGATTGAAATTATGTCAAAAGTGACCACAAGTGCACATAAAATGGTTTCATTTGTATGAATTTTAGATCTTAAGGAGGAAACGGTGACACGTGGCATGTCATACAAGTTCTCTTTACTGAACTAGTCCATAATTAGGTCATTGTGGGAGATTGGTCATAACTTTGCCTTGAAGAATCCAAATCAGGTCAAACTTGTGGCATTCGAAATAAGATTGAGAAGGGATAATATAGGACCTAATTCCATATATTGAAGATCCAAAATCATAGAGATAATTAATTTTAAATATTGAGCTCGTTAGAAGCAAGAAAAAGGTGTGAATTTTTTCTTTGAATTGCATAAGTCTTGTGTGAAAAATCTATTTGAAGTGATTCCAAGGGCGTATTGAAGCATATATATTAGTATTGGGTTCTAAAATTCCACCTAAAATTAATTCAACACCCGTTAAGCCTTTATAGGTCTCTACTATGACTCATGAAGAGGAATAAGTGCAACATGACATATCAAAATTACAAGAGAAAGTGCACCAAATTTCGCTCTAGCAAAGAGAAACAAAAAATGAAATGGAAGTTTTGAAGAAAGGTGTGGAAGCTAGGATGGATGGTTTGAAGAAAGTCAAGGAAGCTAATATGGATGGTATGGAAGTTGGCATGGAAGCTAAGATGGATGAAGAAATGAAAGACAACATGGAAGACATGAAGAATGATCTAAAATAATACATGGAAGGTTTGATGACAATGTTAATACAATAAATGATTCCTAATGGTGGAAAGATAGTACAAGAAACTCAAGATGAGAAAAAAATAAATTTTAATTGTGATTTCATAAACTCTAATGTTGGATTGAAGAACCACCATATTCCAAAGCTGGATATGATGAATTTTGATGTCAAGGATCCTGTAACATGGATACCACAAACAGAGCAATATTTTGATCTCAATAATGTGCAAAGCACACAAAAGGTACACATTGCAATTTGACATTTAGAACAAAAAATTATTGTATGGTATCGATGGCTTTTCTCTCGTAAAAAAATTGTCACTTGGTCAATTTTTATGGAGGAAATGATATCACATTATGAGGATACAAAGAGACACACCTTCTTTAGCCAATTTATAAATATCAAACAAAAGGGTTCTATGGTGGAGCACATTGAGGACTTCCAAAAATTGAATATAAGGGTAATCGATATTCCAAAGGAAAAAAATATTGATGTCTTCATAGGGACTTTAAAGGATAACATCCAAAATGAAGTTCGCGTTTGGGAACCTAATTCATTGGAGAAGTCATTCAGGTTGGCAAGAAAAATTGAATATAAAATTATGGCGACAAGGAACCCTACCACTCACATCTATAAAGGTGGAAGTGTTGCTACTCCTACACTACGACAACCTACAAGGTTGACACCACAAAAACTGGAAGAAAAAAGAGAGAAAGGGATTTGCTACAGTTGTGATATAAAATACACTAACGGTCATAAGTGTGCTAAGAAGAAACTACTTTACATAGATTGTGAAGAGGAGGAAGAAAATGAGCAAGAAAATTAGAAAAAGAGGATATACACCAGGAACCAACCCAAGAAGAACAAGAAATGAGTTCAACCATATCATGTAATGCATTGGCAGAAATTACCACTCCTTAAAATCTCAATATAGAAGGACATATCAAGAAGAAAAAGTTAATAGTGTTGATTGATTCACGTAGTACCCATAATTTTATTCATTGTAAGGTAGCCAAGGAATTGAATTGTTTCCTATACCCAACACCAAAATATCAAGTGATTGTTGCAAATGGAGGAACTATAAATTGCTATGTTAAATGCCATAATATCAAGCTAACCATGGGGGAATATGTATTGAATATTTCTGTTGGGTATGTGTTATATTCTTTCCACGACTAGCCCCACATGCTCTACGTTGCGCCGGGCGTAGCAGAGGGGTCACAGGGGGGTGGCAGCCCCCCTGTCGAGGTCTGGGGCAACGCCCCAGTGAAACTTTTTTTGGTATGCGGTCCCACTCATATGCAGACCCACCCATGTTTTGTGCATGATTTTGCACATTGTTTTGGGGTACGATGGTTTTCAGCCCCTCGTATTTTGTAGATCCGGTCAAGGGAACTACGGTTATGTTCTAATCTAGGGTTAATGGATTGGGGTTTATGTATGCTTCGGCATGTATATATATGTGTTGTAACACTAAAAGGATTATAATGAAAAATCAAGCTGGTCGTCCCAATTTGGGATCCAGGGGAAAATCTCTGTGTTTATCTGTTTTATGTTTTATGCTCTCGCTATTGTTTATTTTCTGTTATAAGATTCGTGTGTAGATAATTTATGTTCAGGGTTAAAAAATACATTTGGTATCATAGTTGTTTCGGCTTCAAGGGGACGCCTTTGCTGCTGAGGGTTTTTTGCTCGGGCCTGAGGTAGACCCTGTTCAGTGGGAGATCTGCGGGATTGATTCTTGCGGTGAAAGAAGATGGCGAGCGGCGGAAAGATAGAGATCGATAAATTTAATGGTCAGAGTTTTGAGTTGTGGAAGCTCAAGATGGAGGATCTGCTGGTGGATAAAGATCAGTGGATCGCGGTAGATCCAGGTACTAAACCAACGACAATGTCAGATGAAGACTGGAAGAAACTGGATCGAAAGGCTAAGAGCACAATACGGTTGTGTGTCTCAGATTCAGTATTGTTGAATGTATCTAGGGAAGCTACGACGAAGAATTTGTGGGAAAAACTTGGGACTTTGTACCAATCTAAGTCTCTGGTGAATAAGTTGTTCCTGCGGAAAAAGCTGTATAACCTGAGGATGAAGGATGGAGACTCGGTGACAGAGCATCTGAACGCCTTCAATACTATGGTAAGTCAGCTATCATCTATTGATATTAAAATCTCAGATGAAGATAAGTGCATCAGTTTGTTGTGCTCTCTACCAGACTCGTGGGACAGTCTGGTTATTGCAATAGGTAGCAATAAAACTACCTTGAATTTTGATGACATTGTCTCAGCCTTGCTGTCGGAGGAAATGAGACGAAGAAATATGGAGGGTCAGAATGGAGATGCCTTATCTGTACAAGGAAGGTCCCAGAACAGAAACAAGAATAAGGTTTCGAGTGGGAGATCTAAATCTAGAGGGAGATCTAAATCTCCTGGAAAGTTTGTAAAGGTGTGCTGGAAATGCGGAAAGGAAGGGCACTACAAAAAGGACTGCAGATCTAAAGCTCCCGAGAAAGGAAAGGGATCTGATGATGCTCCTTCTACAGAGGCAAAAACCACCTCGGATGAAGGTGGGGATGTGTATTTGGCTTCTTCTTCAAATACACATGTAGATCATGAGTCATGGTTGATTGACTCAGGTGCATCCTTTCACTTCACTTCCCATAGGGAGTGGTTCTACGAGTATGAGAAATATGATGGTGGTGATGTCTTCCTAGGGGATGATAGGAAGGCCAGAATCATCGGACGTGGAAAGGTCAAGCTGAAGCTGCAAGGTGGGAGGATTAGAACACTTCCCGATGTTCTGCATATTCCTGCATTGGCCAGAAATCTGATTTCTGTAAGCAAGATGGATGATGCAGGTGTAAAAACAGTGTTCGAGAAAGATGCCTGCAAGATGGTTCGAGGAGCACTGGTATTAATGCGGGGAGTTCGGACTGGAACTCTGTACAAGCTACAAGGTAGCACTGTTATTGATGGGTGTAACAGTTCTGTGGTTCCTGAAAATGGGATGGAAAGTCTAGCTGTCTCTGGAGAAAAGACCATGCTATGGCATCAAATGCTTGGACATATTGGAGAGAAGGGCCTTCGGATACTACATAGAGATGGTATGGTAGAAGGTATGTCTAATTGTTCTCTAGATTTCGATTTCTGTGAACATTGTGTATATGGGAAGCAGAATCGGGTGAGTTTTCCTTCTGGTGCTAAGAGGGCAAACAAGATATTAGAACTTGTGCACAGTGATGTGTTTGGGCCCGTGTCAGTTCCATCACTGGGAAAGTCTGTGTACTATGTTTCATTCATAGATGACTTCTCAAGGAATACATGGATATATTTCTTGAGGAAGAAATCTAAATTCTTTGACAAATTTAAAGAATTTAAGGCTCTGGTGGAAAACCAGACAGAGAAGAAGATAAAGGCGTTGAGGATAGATAATGGTGGGGAGTTCTGCAAGAAGGAATTTTAAGAGTTCTGTAAGAAGTGTGGTATAGCACGGCAGAAGACTACTCCATACACACCTCAGGAAAATGGAGTTGTAGAAAGAATGAATAGAACATTGATGGAAAAGGCAAGAAGCATGCTCAGTGGTACCGGGTTAGGAAAGGAATTCTGGGTAGAGGCAGTGGAGACTGCATGTTACTTAGTTAACAGATCACCTTCATCAACATTGGAGGATAAGACCCCACATGAGGTATGGACTGGTAAGAAACCCTCTCTTTCACATCTAAGGGTATTTGGATGTGATGCATATGTACATGTTCCAAAGGAGAAAAGGACTAAGTTGGATAATAAATCTGAAAGGTGCATCTTTATTGGGTATAAGGATGGTTTAAAGGGTTACAAGCTTTGGAACCCAGAAACAAGGAAGGTTGTGTACAGCCGAGATGTGGTGTTTAGAGAAGTGAAAGATGTTTTTAAACATGAATTCCTACAAAAGGAACCTGAGAAGATAGAGTTTGAGCTAAAGGAGGATGAATCAGACTCTACAACAGAAGAAGACTCAGAAGATGAAGAGCCACAAACTCCAGCTTTGAGAAGATCAGCTCGGGAAAGAAGGCAACCAGAAAGGTATAGTCCATCTGCTTTCTGTTCAGGTTTTGCCTTAACTATAACTGATGATGAACCCAGAACTGTCAGGGAGGCAGTAGATTCAGAGGATGGAAAACTCTGGAAGGAGGCCATGGTTTATGAAATGGCATCCTTGCACAAAAACGATGCATGGGATCTGGTGGAGTTGCCGGCTGGAAGGAAGCCCATTGGGAGCAAATGGGTGTTTAAGAAGAAGATGAATGTAGAAGGCAAGGTGGAGAAATACAAAGCTCGATTGGTAGCGAAAGGTTATTCCCAAGTGCCGGAATTGATTTTGGTGATATTTTTTCTCCTGTTGCCAAAGTTACTTCTATTAGATTACTTTTATCTGTTGCTGCTGCATTTGATTTTGAGATAGAACAGATGGATGTGAAGACAACATTTCTTCATGAGGATCTAGAAGAGGAGATCTACATGAAGCAACCTGAAGGCTTTATGGTGAAGGGTAAGAAAGAACTAGTATGCAGGTTGAAGAAGTCTCTGTATGGGTTAAAACAGTCACCAAGGATGTGGTATCAGAAATTTGATACCTATATACGGGGACTTGGCTTCACCAGAAGCAAGGAAGATCACCGTGTTTATTTTAAATTAATTGGTGACCGTGTTATTTATTTGGTCTTGTATGTGGATGATATGTTGCTGATTGGAAATGACAAAGAAATTATCCAAGATTTGAAGACCCAACTGTTCTCCAAATTCGACATGAAGGATCTTGGTGCTGCAAACTATATTTTGGTCATGGAAATTAAGATAGATCGGGCAAAGAGGAAGCTCTAGTTAAACCAGAGGATGTATGTCGAGACTATATTGCAGAGGTTCAATATGCAGGATAGTAAACTGGTGAGTGTTCCTATTCCTGTAGGTGAAAAGCTGTTTGCTAAACAATGTCCCAAGACACAAGAAGAGGAGGAGGATATGTCTCATGTTCCATATGCAAGTGCAGTGGGTAGCCTGATGTATGCAATGGTATGTACTAGACCTGAAATTGCACATGCAGTGGGAGTATTGAGCAGGTTTATGTCAAACCCAGGGAAGGAGCATTGGACGGCGGTAAGCGGGTTTTCAGATATTTACGTGGCACTAGTGATTATGGCTTGTGCTACCAGGGAAGACCAGGATTGGAAAGAATGTTGGACATTCATGGTTTTGTTGATGCAGACTGGGCTGGAGATCTGGACCAAAGAATATGTACAAGTGGGTATGTGTTTAGCCTATTTGGAGGTGTAGTCAGTTGAATGAGTAGAAGACAGTCTGTAGTGGCGGTTTCAACTACAGAGGCAGAATACATAGCAGCCACTCATGCAAGCAAGGAAGCAATTTGGTTGCAGAGATTGTGTTCAAGTATGGGGTTGGTACAACAAGCTATAAGGATAGAATATGATAGCCAAAGTGCAATTTTCTTGGCTAAGAACCCTGCTTATCATTCAAAGACAAAGCACATTGATGTTCAATATGAATTTGTTAGAGATATGGTTGAGGCTAAAAGGGTGTTACTGGTAAAGGTGGACACTTTGAAGAATGTTACAGATGCATTGACGAAGTCTGTGAGCACTTAGAAGTTCTCTTGGTGTAGAGAAACAATGGGTGTTGAAGAATTGGCCAAGTGACTAAGCTCTCCTGTGGCCCCCTGTGGAAAGAAAACAACAAGTGGGAGAATGTTGGGTATGTGTTATATTCTTTCCATGACTAGTGCCATGCAGTGTACGTTGCTCCGGGCGCAGTAGGGGGGTCACAGGGGGGGTGGCAGCCCCCCCTGTCAAGGTTCGGGGCAGCGCCCCGGCGAAATTATTTTTGGTATGCGGTCCCACTCATATGCGGACCCACCCATGTTTTGTGCATGATTTTACACATGGTTTTGGGGTACGATGGTTTTCGGCCCCTGGTATTTTGTAGATCCGGTCAAGGGAACTACAGTTATGTTCTAATCCAGGGTTAATGGATTGGGGTTTATGTATGCTTTGGCATGTATATATATGTGTTGTAACACTAAAAGGATTATAATGAAAAATCAAGTTGGTCGTCCCAATTTGGGATCCAGGGGAAAATCTCTATGTTTCTCTGTTTTATGTTTTATGCTCTTGCTATTGTTTATTTCCTGTTATAAGATTCGTGTGTAGATAATTTCTGTTCATGGTTAAAACCTACAATTCCAATGCTTTCCATTCCAATAGGAGGTGTTGATGTTGTTGTACTAGGAGTACAATGGTTACAATCTTTGGGGATGGTAACTTTCAATTTTCAACAACTTTTCTTAAAAAAAATTTGGAAGGAAAGGAAATTGAGTTACGGGTATTGCAGGAAAACTAGGAAAGGTAATAAGCTCTAATGTCATGACAAAGCTTCTAAAGAAAGAACAACGAGGTGTAATTTCACAACTATGCTCAGTAGAAGTTCCAACATCAAAATCATGTATTTATCTAGATCTCCAAAAAGACTTGGATGATCATTCCAAGGTTTTTGAAACTCCCAAAGGACTCCCACCCAGTTGTGATAATGCTAATGCTATTCATTTTATTCCAGGAATTTTTCCTCCAAACATCAGGCTCTACAGATATCCTTATGTCCAAAAGAGCGAAATTGAATGTATGATTGCAAAAATGTTAGAGGTTGGTATAATTCAACCTAGTCAAATTTCTTTCTCTGCTCTATTAGTATTGGTGCACAAGAAGGATGGATCATAGCACATGTGTCCGGACTATAGGAAGCTCAATAAGCTCACCATTAAAGATAAATTTCCCATTCCCGTGATTAATGAATTATTGGATGAATTACATGGAGAAATTTATTTTACCAAGTTGGATCTTCATTCAAGATATCATCAAATTAGAATGAAGACTGAAGATATTCCGAAAACAACATTTCCAACTCATGAGGGTCATTATGAATTTTTGTTCATGCCATTTGACCTTACCAATGCACCCTCTAAATTTCAAGGGTTGATTAATTACATTTTCAAACCCTTCCTTGAAAATTTGTGCTAGAATTTTTTGATGACATACTAATCTGCAATAGGTCTTGGAAGGATCATGTTCAAGAAGGAATACCCATTGCTTTTGAAAGTCATATAATCAAAGGAAATTATTTACAAAAATATATTTATGAGAAGGAAATGTTGGAAATACTACATGCACAAAAGAAATTGTGACCTTACCTAATGGGAAGACACTTCAAGGTAAAAAATGATCATGATAGTCTTAAACAATTTTTGGAACAAAGGCTACCTTTAGAAGAGAAGAAAAAAATGGTCACAAAGTTGTTGGGTTATGACTTTGAAATCATCTACAAAAAAGGGAAGCTAAATTTTGTTGCATATGCACTCTCAAGAAAGGATGAAGAGGTGGAAGCATTGATTTGTGCCATTTCTATTATCCAACCAAATTGGATAACTGAAGAAAGGGATGAAAGCAATAAGGACAAAGAAGTGTGGATACTAATTCAAAATTTGCAGCAATATCCTAGTAAATCTGATACATTTAGTTGGAAAAATGATTCCTTATGGTACAAATATCGCCTGTATATTTGCAATAATTCACAACTTAAACAAAATATTATTTTGGAATTGCACACTTTGCCTTTAGGAGGACACTCCAGATTTTTAAAATGTTAGCAGAGTGTGAAGAAGGATTTTTTTTGGGATGGCCTTAAAGCTGATATTAAAAAATTTGTGGCGGAATGTTTGGTTTTTCAGCAAATAAAGTTGAGACAATTAAGACCTCAAGTCTTCTACAACCTTTATCCATTCTAAGTAAATGTTGGGAGGAGATTTCAATGGATTTTATCATAGGTTTACCTAAGTTTGAAGGAAAAAGTGTCATCATGGTGGTAGTTGATATACTTACCAAGTATGCACACTTTTTTGCATTATCTCATCCATTTAAAGCAAGTATATTTTCTACTGCATTTATGGAAACAATTCAAAAGCTACATGGAAACTTAAAGATTATTGTAAGTGACCGAGATACCATTTTTACTAGAAATTTTTAGACAAAATTATTTTCTTGTTTGGGTACTCAACTATCTTATAGCTCATCTTATCATCCTCAATCTGACGATCAAACTGGGATACTGAATAAATGTTTGGAAGGATATCTTCGTTGTTTTGTATCTGATAAGAAAGCACAATGCATCAAGTGGTTACCTCTCATTGAATGGTGGTATAATGCCTCCTTGCATACTGCATCAAAAATGACCACATTTATGGCACTTTAAGGATATCATCCATTGTCCATCACATATTCTTTAAGATAAAATTCTAAGGTTCAAGCTATGGAATATCACATTGAGCAGGAACAAGAAGTTCTCCAACTCTTAAAGGATAACCTAAATTTGGCACAAAATCGAATGAAATAGCAACCATATCAACATCGCATCGAGAGAATTTTTGATGTAGGAGAATGTGTATTTTTATGGCTACAACCATACAAAGAAATTTCCCTCGAGCAAGCCAAGAAGGATAATAAATTATCTCTAAAGTACTATGGTCCTTATAAGGTGTTGCAAAATATTGGTACTATGGCATACAAATTGGAGCTTCCTGTTTCTTTGTGAGTGCATACAATTTTCCATGTTTCATGCTTAAAGAAGGTTATAGGTGACAAAATTCCAATTCAAAAAATATTGCTAGAAATTGATAAGGGAGGAAAAATCATATTGGAACTTGAAGTAGTCACAGAAAAAAGAACTCGACAACTACGGATTCGATCAATTTCAGAGTATCTCATTAAATGGAAGGACTTACCCACTAAAGATTCTACATGGGAGGATGAGAATTTTATATAGAAGCGCCTAAAGCTACTCAAGCGTTGAGGACATGATGTTTTTGAAGGAGAGGGGCATGTTAGGTCCCTATATTACTACTATAGTCCCTTATTTTTGTTAGTGTAACCCCCTTATTTTTATTGTTGTACCCTTGTAACCCAAATATTGTTATTATTGTTCCCTTACATTATTATTGTTAGTTTGGCTAGGATTATATTTGACCTCATGGACTCCCATATATAGAAGTATATTTTTTCATTTGTATCATCCAAGAATTGTTCATTTATTTAATGTAAAGGAGGTTTCTTCCTCTAAGTGGTTTATTTCTAAGGGGCTGATCTTTTTTTTCTTCTATTTTTGGAGCTAGTTTAATAACATATACAATAGAAACAAATAAATAAAGTGGAAATTAACTTAACTATTGCACCTCACACACAACAAGTGGTGGTTTGAATTAATGTTTCCAACAACAATTGGTTTATTTGATTACATGTACAAATAAAATCTAATGGTAGTGATTTAAATTCAATGGATTCTATTGTAGTATCCATTGATATATTTCTAAATTTATTTGCAATTCCAACATAGCTTAAAACTTGAAACTAGATTTCTAGTTAGGATATAAAATTCAACAGATTTTCAAAAGATGCTTAATCAATCAAGGTCATGAAGGTTTATATGCATATTATTCTTTCCAATGGATTTCCTTGTCACCATGCATAGATTTTACAATTTTTACACTTGTTTATTATTGTGTTAATCCGTATACACAAAATAGGGACACATTGTCTACTTGGGACAAAAGAGGCAATATGTATTGAATAGTCTAATTCTTCTCAGAGGTGAATGTGCTCACCTAAGGAAAGCAAGGCGATTCATGCGAAAAAGGTTTTCGTGATATTTATGTGAAGGGAAACTCAAAGGGTCCCCTTTTTTAGGCTTTAAAGGGGCTTAGTTCAAATGGTTTTGATCAAGGTGAAAATTTTAAAGTTGTACATAACCTTTTGTAAGATTCATATTTTGGAAGGGAATTGGTTTAGCCAACAAATTCCAATTTTTTTTGTATATTTACTAATTTTTTTAATTTTAAATAATTATTAGGGAATTGTTCTTGGGAGTTCCCCTTCCCATGCAAGCTCTTATTCATTGTTTACTATTTTTTATGTTAGTGTCATTATTGGTTTAATATTTTCTTCTTCAGTGTATGATTTGAAGAAGTGAATGAACTATTTTCTATGTTAAATTTAAATTGAATAATTTTCTATGTTTTGAATGTTAAGAAGGGATATCATAATGGAATTGTTTTGAAAACTTAATTTTACGAACTTGAAAACAATTTCGTGAGACACATAGCTTAGAGGCATAGTCCAAGAGAGAGTACTTGAGCATCTTGATATGAAATCTTACCAGTGTCACATGCCCATGGTGGTGTGACAATTGTTGGGGTAAAGGTAGCTTATATTAGAGCTTTATTTGCGAAGTTGGGTGTGTTAAGAGAATTTGAAGTTAGAGGCTCCAAGTCGAAGCTTGGAGGAATGATTGGTTGAGTTTAATGAAGTGGCCAAAGTGGCATGATGGCCACTACCATGGAGACATGTTGCAAAACGTGTTAGGAAAGGTCATAGAGATGGATGATTTGTGGGAAGTTATAAGGTAGTAGAACTATGAGGGAATTGTGCAATTACTGGAGAACTTGAACTGCACTGAAGAGAATACGGTGAGATTGTGAAAGTATTTGGATTATTTCCATGAGAATATGAAGAAAGGTGAATTTATTGAAGAAAATTTACTGCAAGGCAACTCTAGGCCCTAAGAAATCATGGATAAATGATTTTTCATAAGGGGGAAACAATCCAAGTTTCAGGGTGATGTTGAATAACCTGAAGGAGGGATCAAGAGGGACATTCTTGATCATAACGATGCCTCCATAAAAAAATAATATGAGATTAAAGACATTGAGAAGATTGGAGCTTTTTTTGGAGCCATGAATATTTAAAAAGATTCAATGATTGCTTCTCTCAAGGTTGATGGAAAAAATGAATACTGAGTAGGTGTGATGAAGTAACAATCAACGAAGGAAGAACATGGTGGAATGAAGTCCACTCAAGATGAAGTAGGTTCGAGTTTCTCAAGTGTGCTAAAAGATGAAATGAAGTATCTCAAGAGGATAGTTAGATAGAAGCATAAGAATAGTGGTGACTTGATTGATGAAATGATGAATAAGGTCATGGAAGCAAGGCATAAGAAAAGACCCTTGCAAAATGAAGGTGCATTGTAGTTAAGTTTTGTGCATGTGACTTTTTGTGGAAGGAAGTTTTCTACATTGGTTGGCAAAAGAGATTGGAACAAATTCCTTAGTAAGAAGGAAACAAAGTTGATCCATAAGGAAATTGGTGGCCACCCACCTATTCTACTTGTCTCCCCCTCATAGTTTCCTTTCACTTTCTTTAAATCTAGCACAAATTTCTATTTTTGGAAATTTTTCATGTCTTAAAATTTCAGAGACATTTTGAGTTCCTAAAGGACATTTTTGGGGAAAAAATACGGACTAAAAAGTTGCTAGAATATGTTTCACAAAATATTTATTTCATATCCTTGTGGATATCTTCGAAATAAGGTATTATGGTAGCCAAACATACTTTGTATGCCAAAGCTACAACCTCAAGAAGTTCGTTGTCCAACTTACCACAACGGGGACCAAAACTGTTAGTGCTTCATCTCCTAGGGTTAGGGTTTCAAGCTTCTTATTTATAATAAAATGGCCTATCAGCCTCATTGTAACAAAATTTAGAAGGGATATAGCTATCACATCTCTTCACATATATAAGCTACCATTTCTTAATAATTTTACTTGTAACCATTTTTCAACATTTGCTATTTATTAATTCAACTTCAGTATGACTACATCTATATGCTTTCATTTAATATTGTAATTTCTTTCATTTTTTCATAAAATATCAATAAATGGTATCGGAGTAGTCTAATATTCCATCCTCTTTTCTGTGCATGTCCCGAATGAGGTCAAGGTATGTAGTATTCCCAATTAGCATAGCTAACTGGAAATATTAATTTTTGTCAATTATGTTTTATATAGTTAAGCTTATGAATAAACGTGAGTCAAAGGACCATGACTCACTCTAAAAATAGACGCATATGGTAATTGTGGAGGGCCGAATGGGTCACGCGATATAAATGCACATGGTAAATGGGGTGGGCTGAATGGGGCGCATGCCATAAGAGTGCTACCTTGGTATCACATTACCATGGTATGGTGGGTTGAGGCAACCGTAGGATTTAGGAGCGGTCGACCCTTATAAAAGGGAGGAGCACTTCTTAATTCGGGGATCATGGAAGTTTATGAAATGAAAATTGGTCATTGCAACTTGAGCACGCTAGCTGTTTAGCCTGTCTACAGTGCTGTTTACCACGTTGAGTGTCTCCGATCGGAGATCTCGCCCTCAGCCCTAGGGGACTTCAAGTGCCTGCTCGGGTGAGGTAGCTCTGCGAGTATCTTGTAGGAAGATCGATCCAACTCTCATGGTGGGACAACGCGTTTATCAACTGCGTAGAGGGTCAGCGTATTTACTACTGTACCGAAAAACGTAGCCGCATTTTTGTTTCTCGATTAGATCCTGAAGGATCGCAGATCTTGGAGAAGCAGTGCGATTAGTGCATTTAATCACTGCACAGTAGAACGCAGCTAAACTGGTGGAGCCCCAATTTAATTTTGGGAGGATCGTGGATGGGTATTTGTTCGCAGGAATAACTGCGCACCTTTGAAGAATTTCTGGATCGGCGAGAATCGCATTATTATTGTTCACGGTAGTGGGGACAGGAGCGATCGCACAGATCTGCAAGGGATTATGCCGGGTCAATAACACAGCCGCCTCTGTTAGTAGGAGCGCAGATTTTAGGTGCAGCAGTCCCGCGCATGTAGATCTATCATGCAGACATATCGTGCAACAATCTAGGAATAGATCCCGATCTGCCTTGTGCCGAAATTTGATACTGTCATTTGATTACCAATTGTACTCCTCTGCATTTATTAGATTAATAAAATGGCTCAACGTCCTCTAATTTCTTGAATTATCTGTGTATGATTCATATATATATACGTGCTGCAAATCTTTGTTTCTTCCCTTCGCATCTAGATCTCTACACTATTTGTTGTATTTTAAAAATATTCCTAAATAGGAATATTACAAGGTATAAGGAATTAGGACTCGAAATATTCAAACCCTTGCAAGAATACTCTTGCAGAACCCAACAGCCTCACATGGTATAAGAAAAGAAATATGAGGGAGTAGGATATCCCATCAAATTATTTCTCCAAGAAGCCCTCAGGCAATGAGGAATGAAATGATGGAAAATATTTCCCATATCATTTGGCGGATGCCAAAGGGTGACACATCTTCATCCAAGAGTATTTTTGAAGGTCCCACCCCTTTCAAGGTACAAGTTATCTTTGATATCCCTATATTCAAATTTCAGATAGATATAGATGTTGTATATAAATAGTTACATCTTTCGGAAGGACATTTTTCAGTCCATATTTTAGCTAATAAGGAAAATATTACTTTTTCTTTACTTAAAGTCGACCCCCATGTCAAGGATTGGTGGGAAACTTACTGTGCGAGAAGGATCAAGGAACCCTATTTTTTTTTCAGATACACCTCTCAGATCTCTTTCTAAAACAATTTCAAGGAACAATATTACCCTATTAGGAGTTATGAAGACAAGTACATACAATGGACCACACTATGGGAGAAAAGGGATCAATATGTACAATATTTGATGATTAATTTTCATACTATATGGATAAATTTTGGTATCAAATACTTTGGCTAACATTTGGTGCTGAAATACTATTATTGTCTACAAAAATACATTCACGAATAAATGGAGTTCTTGGACATATCTTCGCTTGGTGTAGAATACCGGTATGTTGCCATGATTGAATAAAATTAAAAAAAAAAGAAGTTTTGAACTACGAATCAGAGGAAGAGAAAGAGCACCCCCAAACCACAAAAAAAAGGAAAATGCAATGGTCAAATGTACTAAGACAACCCATCAAATCCAAAAGAAAATAATGGCATCACAAATCCAAAGAAGGGCACGGGAAAGTGGTGTCATTTCCATAAGAACCACACCAAGAACACAAAAGAATGTCACGGCAAGTAGTCACTAGTGGCCGAGCTAAAATATCAAAAGTATGATTCATGTTTCGATTCTCAGCCATAACTATAAAATTAGAATGAGAAGGGGAAGAATATTTTTGAAGAAGAACCAAGTGCCACCGTTGCCACCACCAAGGTCCAAAATATTGAGCTCGAAGATCTAGAGCGGGGTGAGTGTCTCTTCAACTCACATATGTGGGTGAAGGGTTTTGCGTTGTAGTTCATTATCAATAGTGGGAGCCAAAAGAACCACATCTCAGAAGATGTCATTAAGCACTTGGGCTTGCTAACCATACCACACCCACAACCATGTACCATCAAGTGGCTCTACCAAGGATGAGATCTCTCTATCAATGAGTAGTGTTTCTTTCCCTAAAACATAAAGCCATTTAGAGGCAAGGTACTATGTAATTTTTCTCCTCTCGAAGTTTGTGATGTTTGCAGGTTTTAACCCTGTACAAAAATTATATGCAAACAAATTATTAAAAACATAAAATAAACAATATCAAGAGCATAAAACATAAAACATATATACACAGAGATTTTCCCCTAGAACACAAACCGGGACTACTAGATTTTTATTTCATTATATTCCTTTTAGTGTTACAAAAATATATATATACATGCCTAAGCATTCATAAACCTCAATCCATTAACCTTTGATTCGAACATAATTGTATTTCCCTTGAAGGGATCTAAAAAATGCTAGGAGTAGAAAACCATTATGCCCAAAACCATGTGCAAACCCATGCACAAAACCATAGGCAGGTCTGCCCATCTAATATAGTGTGCAAAAATAATTTCTGGGGCACCTCTTTGGACCTTGTGTAGGGTGGCTACCACCCTTCTGGAAACCCCTCAACAAAGGGGACTGGCACCCCCCCTGCTACACCCAGTGCAAGCAAAGGGGGGCTTCGCGCCAGTTTATAATCATGGAAAGAATATAACACACATCCAACATTCTCCCACTTGTTGTTTTATTTCCATAGGGGGATACATGAGACCTTAGTCATTGGTCCACCCCTACAACACCCATTGTTTCTCTAAACCAAGAAAACTTCTCAGTGGTTAGAGACTTCATTAATGCATCTGAAACATTCTTCAAAGTTTCGACCTTTACCAGCAACACCTTTTTATCCTCAACCATATCTCTCACAAAAAGATATTGAAAATCAATTTTCTTTGTCTCTAAATGATAAGAAGGGTTCTTAGCCAATAAAAATTCACTTAGGCTATCACAACATATCCTTATAGCTCATTGCACCAACCCCATACTTGAACACAATCTATGCAACCAAACTACTTCCTTCCTTCCATGAGTGGTTGCCATGTAATCTGCCTCTATAGTTGAAAGAGCCACTACTGTTTGTATTTTACTTTTCAAACTGACTACACCTCCAAATTGGCTAAACACATACCCACTTTTTTATCTTCTTTGGTTTGAATCTCCATCTCAGTCTGCATAAAAAAAAACAACGGATGTCGAAAACTCAGTCCAATCCTTTTCTTCCCTGGTAGCACAAACCATAATCACCAATGCCACGCAAATATATGAGAACCTAGTTCATTATTGTCCAATGCTCCTTCCCTAGTTTTGACATGAAACTCCTCAATACTCCCACTACATGTGCAATGTATGGTCTAGTACATACCATTGCATACATCAGGATACACATCACATTTACATATGGAACACGAGACATGTCCTCTTCTTCTTCCTATGTCTTGGGACATTGTTCAGCAGATAACTTCACACCAACAACAATAGGAACCTTCACCGGTTTACTATCCTGCATATTGAACCTATACAATATTGTTTCGACATACTTCCTCTTCTTTAACTATAGATTCCTCTTTTCCCAATATCTCCTAATTTTCATGCCCGAAATATAGCTCGAAGCACCAAGATCCTTCATGTTGAATTTGGAGAACAATTGGGTCTTCAATTCCTGGTTAATTTCTTTGTCATTTCCAACCAGCAACATACCATCCAAAGAAAAGGCCAAGTAAATAACACGACCACCAATTATTTTAAAATACACACAATGATCCTCTTTTCTTCTAGTGAAGCCAATTCTATGTATATAGGTATCCATTTTCTAATACCACATCCTTGGTAATAGTTTTAACCCATATGAAGACTTTTTTAACCTACATACCAGTTATTTCTTACCCTTCACGGCAAAGCCTTCAGGTTGCTGCATGTAGATCTCTTCTTCCATATCCCCATGAAGAATTTTTTTCTTCACATACATCTATTCTACCTAAAAATAAAATGCAAAATCAACAGATAAAAATAATCTATTAGAATTAACCTTGGAAACAACAAAAAAAATATCACCAAAATCAATTTCCAACACCTGGGAATAGCCTTTTGCTACCAACCGAGCTTTATATTTCTCCACCTTGCCTTCTGCATTATTCTTCTACTTAAATACCCATTTTCTCCCAATGGGCTTCCTTCTAGCCAGAAACTCCACTAGATCCCATGCCTCATTTTTGTGCGTAAAGAAACATTCGAAGAAAAAGAAGATGGAATATACCTTTCTGGTCGCCTTCTTTCTTGAACTGATCTTCTCACAGCTCGAGTTTGTGGCTCTTCCTCTTCTGAATCTTGTTATGCTGTAGATTTAGATTCTTCCTCCTTTAGCTCAAAATCCATCTTGTTAGATTCCTTTGGTAGGAATTCATGTTTAACAACATAGTTAACCTCTCTAAACACCACATCTCGACTGTACACAACGTTCCTTGTTTCTAGGTTGGAAACCTTGTAACCTTTTTTACCATCCTTATACCCAATAAAGATGCACCTTTTAGATTTATTATCCAACTTGGCATTTTTATCCTTTGGAACATGTACATATGCATCACATCGAAATACCTCGAGATGTGAAAGAGAGGGTTTCTTACAATTCCATACCTCATGTGCAGTCTTATCCTCTAATGCTGATGAAGGTGATCTATTAACTAGGAAACATGCAGTCTCTAGTACCTCTACCCAGAAATCATGTCCTAACCCAGAACCATTAAGCATGCTTCTTTCTTTTTCCATCAACGTTATGTTCATTCTTTCTGCAAATACATTTTCTTCAAATTCCTTCCTACACAACTCTCCACCATTAAATGTCTTCAACACCTTTATCTTCTTCTCTGTCTTCTTTTCCACCAGAGCCTTAAATTATTTAAATCTGTCAAAGACTTCATATTTATTCCTCAAGAAATATATCCATGTATTCCTTGAGAAGTCATCTATGAATGGGACAGTACAAAAAATTACCCAGTATTAGAACCAACACAAGTCCAAACACATCACTTTGCACAAGCTCTAATATCTTTTCCGCCCTCTTAGTAACAGAAGGAAAACTTAGTCGATTCTTCTTCCCATATAAAAATTTTTCATAGAAATCAAAATCCAGAGAGAAAATAGACATAAATTCTACCATACCATTACAATGAAGTATCTGAAGCCCCTTCTCTCCAATATGTCCAAGGCTTTGATGCCATAGCATGGTCTTTTCTCTAGAGACCGCTAGGATTTTTGCTCCACTTTCAGGAACCACAGGACTGTTGCACCGACCAATAACAGTGCTACCCAGAAGCTTATAAGGAGTTCCAATCCAAACTCCTCGCATTAATACCAGTGCTACGCAAACCAGCTTGCAGGTAAACTTCTTGAACACTATTATTCCACCTACATCATCCATATTCCTTATAGAAATCAGATTTCTGGCCAATGCTGGAATATGCAGAATACCACGAAGTGTTCTAATCCTTCCAGCTTGCAGCTTCAACTTTACTATTCCATGTCTAATGATTCTAGCCTTCCTATGATCCCCTAAGATGACATCACCACTATAATATTTGTCATACTCGTAGAACCACTCCCTATGTGGATTGAAGTGAAAGGATGCACTTGATTCAATCCACCATGCCTCATGATCTACATGTGTATTTGAATAAGAAGAAAAATACACATCCCCACCTTCATCTGAGGTGGTTCTCACCTTTGCAAAATTAGCATCATCGGATCCCTTTCCTTTCTGAGGAGATTTATATCTGCAGTCTGTTTTGAAGTGTCCTTACTTTCCGCATTTCAAGCACAACTTTACATGCTTTCCTCAAGATTCAGATCTCGCTCTAGATTTAGATTTCCCACTCATTTTTTTTTCCTATTTTGGGACCTTCCTCATACAGATAAGGCATATCCATTCTGCCCCTCAATATTTTTCTGTCTCATTTCCTCTAACAGCAAGGTTGAGACAATTTCATCAAAATTCAAGGTAGTTGTATTGCTACCTGTTGCAATAACTAGACGATCCCACGAATATGGTAGAGAACACAAAAAACTAATGCACTTATATTCATATGATATTTTAATACCAACATATGAAAACTAACTTAAAATAGTATTAAATGCATTCAGATGCTCTATCACCAAGTCTCCATCCTTCATTCATAGGTTATATGACTTTTTTTTAAGGAACAATTTATTCAATAAAGAGTTAAATTGGTACAACTTAAATAAATTTACCCACAAAGTATTTATCGTCAGTTCCCTAGATACATTCAAAAATATTGAATCTAAGATACACAATCGTATTGTCCTCCTTTCCTTCCAATCCAACTTTGCCAAGTCTTAATCTGACATGCTCGTTGGTTTAGTACCTGGATCTACTGTGACCCACTGACCTTTATCCACCAGAAGATCCTCCATATTGAGCTTCCAAAAATCAAAACTCTGACCATAAAATTTCTTGATCTCTATATTTCAACTATTCATCATCTTCTTTCATCGCAAGAATCAATACCATAGATCTCCCACTGAACAAGCTCTAACACAAGTCCGAGAAAAAAAACCATTAGCAGCAATGGCATCCCCTTGAAGTTGAAACACATTTGATACCAAATGTAGGTTTTAACCCTATAAAAAAAAATTATGAAAAATTTTTATTAAAAATGGAAAAAAAACAATAGCGAGAGCATAAAACATCAAACATATATTCACAGAGATTTTCCCCTAGATCCCAAACTGGGACTACTAGCTTTATTTTTCATTATATTCCTTTTATTGTTACAACACACATATATATATGTACATGTTGAAGTATTCATAAACCCTAATCGATAAACCCTAGGTTAGAAAATAACCATAGTTCCCTTGACGAGATCTACAAAATAACAGGAGCACAAAACCATGATGCCCAAAAAAATATAAAAACCCATGCACAAAACCATAGGCAGGTTCACACAACTAATATAGGGTCCAGAAAAAATTTCCCGGGGCACTACCCCCAACACTATGTTACGGGGCTACCACCCCCTGCAAACCACCTGTGACCCCCATTTTGTGCCCAATGAATAAATGTGGGGCTTCACACCTATTTCTAATCGTGGAAATAATATAACAGACACAAAAAAATGTTTTATTAGGCCACCCATTATTGTGGAAGTGGCATGGAATGTATGAGTCCATGCTTTGCAGTCCGATTATTATGTTGGGAAGGAAACTATATATGATACCAAAGGTAGTAAGAAATGTAATAAGACCATCTTTGCAAATAAATGTAATAAGACCATCTTCCAAAATAGGATTTTTTTTTTACTTTGTAATTGATTCTCAAAATAAGGGGAAGATTGTGGCCACATGTGTGGCCCCTCGAAAGTGTCCCTATGTGTAGAAAAAGTAAGTTTCTGAGGTTGTGGAATTATACAAGGTCATATTCTCCTCACACATAGGAGTAGCCTTGCATTGTCAGGTCAATAACTCAATCGATTTGACTCCCAGAGATCCTTTACCCAATGGGTCAATATATCGTTGCTCTCTTTTAGAAAATGAGGAAGTCAAGTATTAGATCTTGGATTTGTTACAAAAAGGGCACAAGAAACTAGTCTCCTCACGTTGTGTGACCCTAATTGTGCTAGTATAGAAGAAGGATGAGATGTGTAGACTCTTCATTAATTATCGAGAAAATATTAAAATATCTATTAGGAAAAGGTACCCAATCTCACATATTGATGATATTCTTGACCATATCAATGGTGACAAGTACTTAAACAAGATTGATTTGAATTCCTCCTATCACCAAGTTCCAATAGAGATGAAAAATGAATGGAAGACTACCTTCAAATCCAAGGTGGGCCTTTTTGAGTGGTTTTTTCATGCCTTTCTGGTTGGAAAATTCCCATATAAATTTTGTAAGGTTGATGGATGAAATCTTGCAACCTTTCACCAACTCGTTTATGGTTGTATACTTGGAAAACTTCCTAATTGTCAACAAGATTTAGGAAGGGCACTTGCAACAAGTTTGATAGTTCCTTCAAACCTTTTGGAAATATTAGTGATGTGCCAACCTAGAGAAGTGCTTCTTTGGCATGAACTAGGTCTAATAATTGGGCTTCATAATTGAGGACGAAGGCATGCATGTGGATCCAACTAAAATCCAAGTCAATCAAGATTGGATGGCCCTAATGACTATGATAGATATTTGTAGCTTCTTGGGCCTTTCTAATTTCTACCATATATTTTTATTGGGGTTTTCTCATATTACATGGCCCTTGAGTCAAGTTACCAGGGGCGAAGCAAAAATGACGTTATTTTTTTCCAAGGCATATAATAATACATTCGTTGAACTCAAATACTTTATTTGTTATGTACAAGTTCTTACCAGTCCTTTGAGATTCAAAGAGATTCCTCAGATTATGTGGTTGGTGCAATCCTCAATTAGTAGGGGCATATTGTGGCCTGTAACAGTGAGATACTCTATAATGGTGTTCATAGGTACCCCAACTATGATAAGGAGATGTATTTTATTGTGTAGGATTTTTGGTAGTGAAAGTGTTATACTATGGGGAAGGAGGCGATCCACACAAAACACTGAACTCTTCAACTTATGCAAACACAAGGGAAGTTGCAAAATGATTGTCATATAAAATGGTACACGTACCTACTTGAAAATTCCATTTTAACATAAATTACAAGAAGGGAGGAAATAATCATATTCGAGACGACCTCGACCGGCCACTGATTGTGGAACTAAGCATACTTATGAACTCTTGTGAGTACAAAACCACTGGATGACCATAGCCATGTGAACGTGTCTAAGAGTACACTTCCACCTACAAGATGTTGATGAATGGAAAACCAATTACATACTTCCTCCTTTAGGATGGAATATTTTGCTAACTCAGACATATTTATGTTCCTTCAAGCGAGAGTTCCAACTTTATTTGGGGGGTGAATTACAACAGGGTCAGAGGAAACTTTTGTGTTGAGAAGACAATGCTAGTGTTGTAGAAAATTGTTTACTAGAAAAAACTCAAACAGGATATTGGAAACTATATCATATCTTTCACTGCTTGTGCCATCACCAAGACAACCATTAAGAATAAAGGTTTGTACACTCCTATTCCTAATCCTAGCCAACCTTGGGAATTCCCCTCCATGTACTATATTTCAATTCTTCCTTCTACTAAGAATGGTAATGAATGTATATTTGTGGTCGTTAATAGATTTTCCAATGTGGTTCTATTAATGGCTTGTAAGAATTATATCACAACAAAAGAAACTTACAAACTCTTCTTTTAATGAGTGTGGGTGCAAACCATTATATCATATCAGGATAGTATATTATTAAGCACATTCTAGTCAAGCCTCTAGTTTGTTGAAATTTGCAACAAGAAATAGTGAAATTGGCATCCAGAAACAACATGAAAACACACACACTAGTGTGGAACCACAGATCATGTAGTGATGGGTCCAATCGATACATTAGTGTGCAATTAAATTTATTTAATAAATTGGAAATGTGTCTAATTTAATTATCCCTTAATTAAATTGGAAAATAAAATGTAATCTTATATCATAATCACTTGTAATAGTTGATTGAGTGTGATAAACTCAGTTAGCTCATGAATTTCGAGTTGAGGGTAGTTGGTGAGTCATGCAGAGTGATTCTATTAGAGTTATGAGTTTAATGCATGAGTAATCATTTAACTCAATTACGTGAGTTAAATTTAGTTGAACTATTTGTAGCTGTTTGTTTCACTAGTGAGAGATGAAGTGAATTAAATCAGTTTTAATTCACATGTAGTGATCTTCTATGCAACTGATGATTTAATATTAATAGTTTCATGCATGTTAGCTCTAGTGGAGACCTATTTGGGACAAAGGCTAAAGGGAAGTTGACTATGAGTTGTGTTATTAACAAACTGCCCAAATGCAATTAAAACACCACATGATTTCCCATGATACTTGCACAATTGAGAAAGGCTGAAATTCTTAAGCAAAAGGGATTGCATTCCTTGGATCAAGTTGATAATTGGCTAAGTGTTGATCATGTTTTCTCTGGATCAGTGTGAGATGATTAGCATAGTGCATGACACTCTTGTGAGAAGAGTGCATTGTAATTGTTTCATGATTCCATGGTAAATATGCAATAGAATTTAGAGGATTTTTTAGCAGCAAACTTTCCCTGGGAAAATATCTGTGTTGTGGTTTGATTTTCTTCTTTCTTTACTTGTTGTGATTGGCGATCATGTTTATTTTACAAAATTGATTTGTAGAAGGATTCAATATCTAGATTTACTACATTTCTTGATCAGATTGAATCAATTGATATACATATCTTTGTATAATTTATAAATGGTATCAGAGCACATGAAATCATTATAGTGGAGGAGAACTTGAGTCTATGACGGAATAGAATTCGAATTTGTGAAAGTATTCTTGGTGTGACAGAGAGATCAACATTGAAATGGATTTCAATGGCTTGATATTGGAGTATGTACTCAAGGTCAACTCTAGTTATATTGTGTGGAAAGACAGGATAGAGGTAATACTGGAGGACAATGGGTTGAAACAATTCATTGATAATGAAATTCCCAAACCCATTACAACAGATGCCACAAATATTGATTCTTGGAAAAATAAGGTTGAAAGGGCGAGGAGGATCTTACTAGAGGCAATATGAGACCACATTTTCTGAAGTCTCCATGGAAAAGTGACACCATATGCAATGTGGAAAGATTTGAAATATTTGTTTCAAAGCAGCACTCATCACAAAAAATTGGCACTGAAGGACAAGCTCAAGAAAATCAAAATGGAGAAAGGAAACACCATTCTGAAATATTTAATAAAGTTTGTGTAATGTCGAGATGAGCTTGGGAGCATCGGAATTACTATCCCGGATGATCACTTGGTGAGCCTAGCTCCTCTAGGACTTCCCAAGATTTGGCATAGTTATTAGGACTCTGTTAATGGGAGGGAGAAGCTGCCAGATTAGGAACGACTTTGGTTAGATTTCGTGCAAGAAGAATTCAAGCGGTATACCAGGGATGGATCTTCATCTAAAACATATGATGAAGAAAATTGCGTTTTAGTTACCAAGGAAAAGAACGTGGGGAAAGGAAATAAATTCCATTCCAAATCTAAGTCCGGAAAATATGTCAATAATCGCATGTCGAGACTGAAGTGTTTTCACTATCACGAGCATGGAAATTATGCCCCTAATTTTCCACAAAAGAAGAAGAACAAGAAGACTTCAGGATATGTACCTAGTGATGCTTTGGCCTCGCAATTTGAGTTTGAATTCTCACTCATTATGTGCATGGTCTCAAGTAAAATGGGATCAGTGTGGTCCTTGGATAGTGGTGTATCTTTCCACATGATGGGAGACAAAGAAATTTTCAGTGGCTTGGAGGAGAAGGACCTCCAGATGCATATCGAAATGGGTGATAACTGGTGGTACAGTGCCATTGATATTGGTATATTTCCTTTCCAGAGATAGTCAGGTAAGCCCTTCTTATTAAAATATGTAATATATGTACCAAGCTTGAAGAAAAATTTAGTTTCAGTCGCAATGTTGGAGAATAGAGGCTACAAAGTTGTTTTCAGTGAAGGAAAATATTTCCTTTGACAAAAATCAATAGGAAAAGTCAAGAAGATTAGGTTATGTGTGAATAATATCTATAAACTTGACGTAGATGGTTGTGAAAAATTGATGGGTAAAGCAGACAAAGTGTTGAGCTGGGATGACGGTGATTTATGGCAGAAGATACTGGGCCATCTGCACCATGGAGCCTTGAAGGTAATCCAACAAATTTCTATGGGGCTTCCAAAGGGTACTCTTTCACAGATAGACACATGCAAGGGATGTACCATGGGGAAGTGTGAGAAATACATGTGATTTTCCCTTGAGAGCGAGCATGATTTTCATGCATATGAGGAACTATTGGTTCTAAAGAATTAACCTCCAGATATGGAGTCACCACATGTGGAGGATCATGGAGTGGAAAAAACTACGCATGTAGAGACCACTAGGAGGGGGAAATTTCGAGCCAGATGGGAAGAGGGAGTACATGCAGCTATACCTCTAGGTGTGAGGTGGGGTGATGTGAAAAATTAATCCCAAGAAGAAATTTGGGCAAGGTCCTAGAGATGGTGTGTCTCGTGGATCAAACCTACGTATGAGGAGCCCATAGTATAGCAGTAGCAGGATCAGTTAGATTGATGCAGTCATATTTTAGGAGGACAAAAATCATAGTGACACATGTTGAATATTAGAGTGCAGTTAAATGTTGGAAGCAATGTAGAGTGCATGGATGTAGATGTCAATAGCGCAAAGATTCTAGTATACATGTGAAGTAGCTAGCAGCAGTCAGAAGAATTTGATGACATATGCATTATACTGATTTAGTTGTTTGGAGTCTATTTAGTTTCATAAGTGTTTCATGGAAGAGTTTCATGTGTGAACAACACTAGAGAAGTGTTTCATGTGCAAAAAACACTAGAGAAGTGTTGCATGCAATAGTTGCATGTCACATGCAAGGGGTGCATGTGAACATGCAAGGACATTCCAAGGTACCAGATCAAGACAAATTGATTGCTTCCGTGTTCAGAGGGAGTGTTGAAATTTTCAAGAAGAAACAATGAAATTGGAATCTAGAAACAACATGACATGACACACATTAGTGTGGGATCAGGTCATGTAGTGATGGGTCCAAGTGATACATTAGTGTGAAATTCAATTTATTTAATAAATTGGAAATGTGTCTAATTTAATTATCCCTTAATAGAATTGGATAATAAAATGTAATCTTATCTCATAATCACTTGTAATAGTTAATTGACTGTGATAAATTCAGTTAGCTCATGAATTTTGAATTCGCGGTAGTTGGTGGGGCATGCAAAGTGATTCTGTGTGTTTTAGAGTTCAAGTTTCAGTTAAGTGCATGAGTTTAATGCATGAGTAATTAGTTAACTCAGTTAGATGAGTTAAAGTCAGTTGAACTAGTTGTAATTGTTTGTTGCACTAGTGAGAGATCAAGTGAATTAAATTAGATTTAATTCACATGCCGTGATGTACCATGCAACTTATGATTTACCATTAATAAATATATGCATGTCAGTTCCAGTGGAGACCTACTTGAGACAAATGTTAAAGGGAATTTGACTACCAGTTGTGTTATTAGCAAACTGCCAAGGTGTAGTTAAAACACCATAGGATTGTCCATGATACTTGTGCAGTTGAGAAAGGCTGTAATTCCTAAGGAATAGGGATTTCAGTCCTCATGAATTTCATTAGAAAGGTAGGCTAAAGACGAGCTGATAATTTGGTAAGTGTTGGCCCAATTTTGTCGGGTTTAGTGTGAGATGATTAGCAAAGTGTAGGAGAATCTTGTGAGAAGAGTGCATTGTAATTGTTTTATGATTCCTTGGTGAATATACAATAAAAAATAGAGGGGTTTTGAGTAGCAAGATTTCCTTGGGAAAATATCTATGTTGTGGTTTGATTAGATTCTTTCTTTACTTGTTGTGATTGGAGATCATGTTTATTTTCTACAATTGATTTGTATAAGGATTCAGTATCTAGCTTTAGTACATTTCTTGATTGGATTGCTTCCATTGATATACACATATTTGTATAATTTCTACATAGTTTTTATTGGACACTCATCTCACCAAGTCGACTACATTCCATCCTTGGAATGATGGCCAAATAAAGGTTATTAATAGGATGATATACTACACATGTATAACTACAAGCATCCATAGAAATGATATGGAAGTCTTCCGTATGTGCTACACAACTATAATAGAGATCTGCATAGTTCAATTAGCCACAACCCAGTTCGAGTGGGCATGGGATTCCAACCATTTTTTCCCTTTGACATCGTAATGCCTCTTGTGACTATATAGGAATAATCTACAAATTTTCAGTCTAAATCTAGTAAAGCCACCAAGTGCATGATATCCTAGAAAAAGCCAATTCCAAGTAGAAACAATTTCATGATCAACATCGGGTGCCACATGAGTTTTAAGTGGAAGACAAAGTTTGGTTACATTTGTACAAAGAATGAATTACTAGAGCCCATCAGAAGAATCTACCACTCAAATATGGGACTTACACCATCACCATGGTTGCGGGTGAAAATGGTTTTGAGCTCAAAATTTACCCATTCCTTGGCCTACACCCAATGCTCAATATACACTGCCTTTGACAATACTTTATGCCATTACTGGACACATCAGACATTTTTGAGCATATACCACAAATAAATCTCAACCTCAACTACATTAATCATGCCACACTTTATTGAATTATGGACACACAAATCAAGAACAGTCACCAACATAGGATCTAATCGTATCAAGTTGTCAAAGCTGGCGAACTCCTGCTCCAAAGCAAGTGGCTCATTGGGGACCAATTTCACAAGAAGTTTCAACATCTCATGGAGGAACTCAGCACAATGCTGACAATTTATTCCAAAGGGGGGTGGGGGGGAGGACTAATCTAGGTGGATATTGTTGGCCACCAACCTAATCCACTTGGAAACCAAACATTATTTTATTTTAGTTTCCCTAATTCTACAAAAAAGTTTTATTTTTGGAATTTTTTTAGGTCCTACACTTCCAAAGAGATTTTTAGGTCCTAAAATACATTTTTGGGGAGAACAAAGAGATTGGAAAAGTGCCATAATCTACTACATATATTTATTTTCTACTCATGGAGGTATTCTAAACAAGGTATTATGATATCCAAACAAATATCGTATACAAAAGTTATGACCCTAGGAAGTCGGAAGTCCAACTCACTCCATTTGGGCCCAATACTATTGGTGTTTCATCTCCTAGGGTTAGGTTTCCAAACTTCTTATTTATGATAGAAATACCTTTGAGCCTCATTATAACACAAATCCAAAGACATGTTATCATCACATCTCTTCTCAAAGAAAAGCTACCATCGACTGAGCTAGTTTGTTTTCATTATGATTATAAAATATTTTAAGCATTTCATATTTATTAATTGAATTTTATTATTAATACATCACTATTTTATTTATTTATTATTATATTTTTTTTTTCCTTCATAAATTAGGATGAAAAGTCCTTGAGGTTGAAGACTGGAATGATAAGGGAGTTAAGTTCTTTCAAAGTTATTAACTCGTGCATGAAGGCTATGACATGGGTTCTTAAGGATACACAACTAAATTTTGGTTCATGGTTTGCAAGATTGGATATAAGGGTTGTTGAGATGGATGATAAAGCTATGGTATTGGGGTAGGTATTCTTGACAGCATCTCAAGTCATGCCAATGATGGAAAAATACATACTCTTAATAGTTGTTGAAGGGAAGACCATTACTCTGGTGATGAAAAGGAAGAGTCGCTTTAGGTATCATCCAAGGGTTACTTCCATGATTTTGTATGAGAAGGACACGAATGTGAAGCATCAAGATTTAATTCAGCAAAAATATGAAATTTTAACTCAATTGAAAAAGGAAAAGAAATTTTTGGACTTTGTTTCAAATACCATGTGTTAGTGTCGGTATCTTCATCCCTCCGTCAGTGATCAAAATTTCTCTTGTTGCATTGCATATTAGGTGTCTCACTCACTCAGTTGCATTCCATTAGGATCATGGATCATCTGATGAGAGTGGCTTGTTGCTCATGTCCCTCATGTCCTTTACCTGCTGGCTAATTTATGTTCATTAAGATCATTTACAATCACTTTTTGTCTCATAGTTTGCAAAGAGTTATTTCTAGGGTTTTGGTGTCATTAGGTCTAGGGTTTCATTAATAAGGTATTAAAAATCCTCAAAAATGGTCAGCGAGCACATGAGGAGTTTGATATAAGGTTTCAGTACTAAAAATTTCATCATCATAGGCTTAATAATGTATTTTTCTTCGAAACTCTGTTTTGAAGAAAAATAGAGTATTTCATCTTTATGTGTAAATGCAATGTAATAACGAGTTTTCTCAGTTGTAATAATATTTTCACTAGCAACCCTGGTCACCTTTGTCAAGCTCCATCCATCCATTCCTGACAAGACAAACAGAAAGAACATTATTTAGTCAAAAAGCCAAAATGAAGCAAAACAAAGTTTTTTAAAAAGTGTCAAAATCTGAAACATTACAAAGTGGGTTTTTTTTTTCTGAAATAGAGAATTAAAATCCTTGGTATATAAATCATTTTTATGTTTCAAGAGTTCATTTGTATGCCAAGAGGACAGAGTGAGCCAAGGAGAAATCGTGAGGAGTGAAGGAAACAATTTGAAGGAAAAATTGTGCAAGATTAGCTGCGTGGCGCATTGGCCGGGTAACGGAATGCATTGGACGGGCGAGACGCATTGGGTTGGCCTTCACTATGTTGAAATTACTCCTGCGTGGCACATTGGAGGTACACGACGCGTTGGGTTTGCTGCATGACACGTAGGGCCGCAAAGTGTTTTGAACCCCAATTGCATTCAAACTTCAAATCTGCTCGGTCCCTTTTGGTCCAAGTAAGTCAAGTAACCCTTCCACTACCAATGAACATGTGTCTTGTGTTTTTTATGAGGATTTAATACAACAAAATTCAAACCCTATTTTCTTGTTCAAGTATTGTTTCCTTAGGGCTTAGAATTTGGTTTTGTGCCTGTCACTTCCATTTCCCCACCTTTTTATTCCCTCATCACTGTTATTCTTGTTCCATCACCCCATTTCCCTATTTCATCATATCCCTAAATAACTCATTCCCTATCCCAATTTCCATTGTCCCATCCTAATTTCAAATTTTCCAAATCCCAAATGATATCCCAAAAAACCTAGTGACTGCCCCTAAACTCTTCAATTGATAGATTCCAATTGGAAATATCCCATCATTCCCCTTAGCGTCTCCCTTCATAGTCCCTCACATATTATCACACATTTGGCAACAAAAACCAAAGACACCAAACTCCTCATATTCATCCAAGACAATATAGACTTTGGAAATCATGGAGACAGATACCTCTTATGACCGAGACAGTGACTCCACAACTAAATTGCATGCACCTAGGAGACCTCACAAGAGTGGCAGACATGTGAGGGAGGAGCCTACCTCATTGGCTGAGCTACAGGCCTGTCCTCTTGCTATTTCATGTCTTCAACAACAATCTTGTTATCAATTTTGTGAAATGGTTGCTAGAGTTCACCACCAACATGAGTTGGCTCGATTGTTTGTGTTGCATTTACATAATGGCCAAGTGACTCTTACAGGTGTGACATTCACTTTAACACCTGAAACTATCTCTCAAGCGACCGGAATTCCAAATGTTGGAGAGCAATGGAACAAAAGACAGTAGGTTGACAGGGAACACTATGAGCCATATATCAAGCCTAGTTTTTTTAGACAACTCAGTAGAGTTTTTCCCTTTCAGTCTCTAAAATATTCATATGCTCCTTTGATGAAACTTATTATCAAATATTTCAGTTGTGAGGCCGGTTTTCACGTCTCTATGCCTATCATATCAGGTTGTTGATGCATTTTACTAGGGTGAGAATGATGAACCTCCCTTATTTCATGTGCCGGGATATTGAGAAGATGACCACTCTCATGCAAAGGAAAACTCCTGAGCAATAGTATAGCAGTATCTATCACTTTGCACTCATCAAAATTGTGGTTATGCATCAGCTCGGCTTGCAGGATATTTCATGGGAGGATTTCATTTCTAATGATTTCTTCATAGATTCTCAGGTACCTCCAGAGGCTTTTCATGAGGTAGGTGAACATTCATATCATCATGAAGGTCATGAGACATAGACCGCTAGTGTGTTGGTGTTTGTCACTTATCAGAGGGGCACTAGAGGTTTTTTTGCAGCAGCCAGGTGAGTATTATCTCCATCTGGGGTGGAAGGGGTCTCACTTCCTTCATCAGCAGTACAGGTAAAGGACAAAGGTAAGAGGCCAAAACATGATGAGGGGTCTTCAGGAGGCCAGTATACGGATTTCATACTCATTGATGATGATTTGGGCTCACCAAGCTCAAAGCTGAGAGAGATTGCTCAGGAGAAAAAGGCAGAAATAAAATCTTTGTCCGTCAAGTTGCAAAGATTCCAATGGATAATCAACTACCTTGAGCAGAGAAAAAAATAGTCATAAGATCAGCAAACTATCATGGAGTTGCAAAATATACGTGAGAACCGGCAAGCTGCCAAAAGGAGCCAAAGTGAGATGACATCCATTGAGAAAGAGATTGAGGCTGATCGCGAAACCTGGCTTGAAAGGGTAAAAATTCATTTGAAAAAGTTGTTGGAGAAGGCCAACAAGGAAAATAACATGTTGAGGCACATGGCGAATCATTATTGGGCAAGAAATCATGTTTGCAAGGCACGAATCAAGATCTTGAAAACTAAGTTGAAAAGGGCCTCAAAGCATCAGAAAAGGAAAGATAGACTTCAGATTTTGGCAGAGTCTTCCTTGGCCCAACATAGTACATGATGAAGGACATTCAGCCCAAATTTCAAGAAATTTGGGACACATTTTGCAATTTATTTTTTTTGGCCTAAACACAGATTTTTCAGCTTTACGCGTCGCGCCATTTGGCACGCGCTTATGATTGGGAGCTCCTCTTGGGGAAAAATTTACATTTTTTGATTTGTCATGAAAATTTATGCATGCCTACCTATGGCCAAGAGATTTTGACAGGTTTTGGGTTTCTAGAAGGGTCAAAAACACCCTAAAAATGACCTTTCTGCCCCTTTTTGGACACACAGGAAGCAGTGTTGGGAGAAATCATTTTTGGAGGGGAAAATGGAAGCCAAATTCAGAAATTCCACTTGTGTTGGAAAGTAGACAAGAAGAAATTTCCAACAAGCCCACTTGGAGCTAATTTTGACACCGGGAAGGCCTTCAAAATCTGCTCCCAACTAGCGCGACACATAGAGAAATCAGGCGTGGCGCATTGGGGATTTTTGCTCATTTTGGACTCAGTAACTCTGTTTTTCGCCTAGTTTTGGACAGTTTGACTTTCTTACTTCCAAATGTTAAACTCATGATGTAATTTGATGTAATTTTATGGATATTTATGTAATTTTGTTAAATTTTACTCATGGAGGTAGATTCATCCATTAAAAGGTGAATTGCAATTGAATGAATCAGTTCCTATCTTATAGAGGCAAGTTGTTCCACTGCCTATTTTCCAGTTCTTAGTTTAGATATTGTTGAAACAGCTCCTAAACTTCTGAGCTCAACCCCTAGAGGCTAGGTATGAGTTACACTTGTCTATATCTTGTATTTTTTCAGTCATTAGCAGCGTTGGACACTTGGGAATGCTTTGAGCATCATTGTACATTTCATCTTTGCAATTTCGCAAAGGAATAGACCAGGGTTTGCAGCACTCCTTGGGATTCATGTGGCTCTTTGTTTTAATGATGTGTTTCTCTCCGTTAATGCAAGTTTACTAGCGCTTTATGTGTATCATATTCCCTCTTATTTCTTCTTAAGTTAAACAAACAAGGATAAAGTTGGAATTCATTAGATTTGCAGTGCTCTACCTAGATTTTGTTTAATTTTCTATGTTTTCAACTATTTGAAGAGGATTCCTGAAAGTCTCTTGCCCATTTCAACTCCTCACTGGTCTGAGCTATCCATTTCATTCAAAATTGAAGCGTCAAAATAATTTCCTACCTTGCCCCATTCAAATCTCTACAAAAACTAGGCCTCATTCCCCATAGCCAAAATCTGCCCTTCCCTTTGATCCAACAAACACCCTCAAAATCAAATAAAACTCTTTTATACCTAGCCTAAAATCAGCCTTTATTCAAGTCATCTCAAGCCTCACTGATTATTTTTGTTGAGATTGACCAAGATAGAGCCCTCTCCCGATCTAGTAGGGCTAGCTACCAGATTAAGCGTGGTTTGATGTTACCCTAGACTCTGCCTTCTTCAGCCTGAGGTATATTTAGGCCATAACACCATGAAGAAGAATAAGGATCAAGGTGGAGGAATGACTCCTCCCACTTTCGTAAAAGGAATAAGTGAATTATACCATAATTAGTCACCAACATAGTGTTGAATAGAGAGGAGGCTTGAGTACTTCTTCCAAGCCGAATGAATGAAGTAAGGAAGTAGGTAGATATCTGGAAGGAATAGTGGATTTTTGTAGATATGTTATGGGTATATATGATTTCCAATCTACCAAAGATATACTTACGAATTTGGAATGCACGAAGGAAGATATTGATGGTTTGAAAAAATACTTAAAGACATAACATCAGTATTATTCAATGGTATCTGAGATTCAAGGAAACTTCCTAACGCTTATTATGCACTAGACCTTTGAAGATGGGGTGTGTGTGATGCCTTACTGAAGTAAGAGGTTTTGCGCTACCACAAAAAAAGAGTCTTGAATGAATAGGACTCCCAATATGAAGAAGTGGAGCTTGAAATAGCATTGCATTGAAGTCTTTCTTGAATACGAAGATGTGAAAAAGTTCTAGAGATTTGACCAAAGAAGGGAAAAGGAGTTGCACTCTCATGTATTGGATGCAATGTTGGACTAATCACCCAACTAGTTTGATTCATGGGCTTTGGAAGTGTGCTAATATGTGTTCGAGTTGAGTGGGAGTATGGAAACAAGAGTTCAAAAGATGGAGGTTTGGCATGATGGTAGTTTCAATTAGACACATTGCAACTACGAGATGGAGAGGGGAAACATTCCACGAGGAAATGGATCTTTGTGTGGGCTTATGACACTTCTGTTTATTTCTGATGACCTTGAAGGTTTTGAGAGATATTTCGTACATCAAGTAATGAGCTTTAGTGAAGGTATGTGAAAATTAAGTGAAGATTTAATGCAACAGGAACGACAATGTTGGAGTTGTTTTCACTTTATGACAATTTATACTTACTGAAGAAGTTTGATGGGTATATTTTTTCTCGGGGACAACCATTTTGAAGTTTGGGGGGGAGTAGGTCGGGGGCGGGGGGGACGTCGAGCGCCTAGTTTGACAATGCTGAAAAGGTGCACCTGAGTTGGCTTCGATGAAGTGTTGTAATAAGACACCCATAGGAAGGCTAGCATGCCAAAATGAGATGAAATTTGAAAGGTGGTGAAGTATGAGACATGTTTCCTGCATGAAGGAAATCACACCAAACATGAAGTAAATCGAGTGAGGGGAATCTAATATATATGGTCCCCAAGTTTGTTGGTCATTTTGGAGAGTGGTGTAATGGATGAGGCACATGCCTTGGGCATGCTTGCATGAAGCGTGGGTGTCAGGTACCAAAAAAAAGATGTGATGTGCCAGGAAGACAAGCTAACTAGGCGATGGGTGAAATAAACGAAACAAATAATTTAATGATTAGGAGTTTCCTTGACAATCAACATGGGATTTACGTGACATTCATGGCAGGAGATGGGTAGTTGTTTTGGTTGTCTTGGGAATACTTATGGTGCATAATAGCATAGAGGGATGCATGCCTAGGTGCTCCCAGATGATGGCAGTTCATTGGGCATCGAACAGTAGGAATTATGTGTCGTTCACACCAAATTTCCTAGATAAAGGGGCATTTTAATGGTGAATAATGGGTGAAATTAATAGATTTAACGGGTGTTGGATAGTATTAATGTTAGGGAAAAGAGGCGTATAATTAAAATGAAGGCTTAAAGGAGGAATGAATCATCACATGTTCTCGTATCTTTTGAGGTGAGTTCAATGGTGTGCGCTTGGTTTTTAAGGTGGTGAATCGAATGACGAAGAGATAGAGGTGAAGGAACAAGGGCATGCCCTTTCCCAGGTCAAGAAATAAAAGTAGGGTGACAAAGCCTCTTATATGATTTTATGTGAAGGGAAAGTCTAATGGTGCCCTCGTTTAGGCTATAAAGGGGTTTGGTTTTGTTTATTTTGATTAAGGTGCAAACTGTAAATTTTTACACAATCCTTCGTAAGATTGATATTTTGGAAAGGTGTAATTTTAGCCAATGAATACCCAAAATTTTGTATATTTATTGATGTTTTGAAGCTTAAAGAAGTATTTGGAATTTCTGTTGGGAGTTCACCTTCCCATATAAACTCTTTCACACTACTTACGGTTGTTTATGTTATTGTTCGTATTGGTTTACTATTGATGTTGTTCACCATATGTTTTGAAGAAGTTAGTGAATTGTTGGATAAGTTAAAGTGAAGTTCAAGAATTGTCTAAGTGTTGAATGATATGAATGGTTATTGTGCTTGAATTTTTTTGAAAACATAATTCCACAAAGTTGATAACAACTTCGTAAGACACATCTGCTATAGGCATAGGTGGTGTGACACTATGCCTATAGCAGATGTGTCTTACGAATTTTTTATCGACTTTGTGGAATTATGTTTTCAAAAAAATTCAAAAACAACTCATTTATTCATTAAATATGATTTAGTTAGATAATCAATTAATTCCAATAATTTCTTACATACCAATAATTGCGAGCAATATTTCAATCATCGGAAAATAGCTATGTTCTTAAAAAGAAAAACATATCCCGGTGTCACAGTTTTACACTAAAAAAAGGTTTGTATCTTGAGAGATTTGATCATCCTTGGTGTTTAATAGATTTGGTGGTAACATGGATCTAGGTCGGTTAATATATGTAGAGAATGAATCCACTCATTTTTATTTCCTTTTAATTTCAAATATATAATACATCATATATACTTTTGACCAAAGTTAAAAACATTAATATTTAAAATCAAATAAATTATTTTAAAGCATTAAAATAACACATCTCCTTTCACTTTAAAAGAGTCTTGCACCTCATGAGATTTAATCCCTCTTTGTAGATTTGGAGTGAAGATGGATCTAGGATGGTTTAATTATTAATTATAATTATAATTGTTAATTTTCTTTAAGTTTCAATTTAAATTTTATTTTTACCTTTATGTAATTTTACTACTAAATTAAATTGTTTATCAGAATAAAATAGTACATTACAACATTTCTTCCATACTAAATTAGAAAACGCCTCTTAATATATATATATATATATATATATATATATATATATATATATATATAATCTTTTAACCACCTTTTTAATTAACATCCCTAATTAATATTAATATGTATGGTGTAAATAAATGAACTAGACACTGTAATGCAAACCTATTCAAAATATTTCAATGAAAATTGTTACGTCATAAGGTGTCATTATTTGAAAACAACTCTCGTACCTACCCATGTGTACTATTGCTGGTCATCAGATGTATTGTTAGACGATTGAAGAGTGCACAACCATAGATTAAAATATAGTTAAAAAAATGGAACATAACTAAAACCTTAATATTTATAACTAAAACCTTAATATTCATCCTCCTTCCTGAGTTAATAGTTGCATTTGCAGCAGAGAAGGGGCAGCTAGAAAAAATCCTTTGTTGCAGAATAAGCAGTAGATCCTTTGCTCCAGGAGGAGTGACAGCTTGGTAGTTATTACTTAGTTGCAGGTAGTTTTGAGATTTTCTTTTAAATGTGTTTCTTTCAATCATCCTTCATCTATCTCTTCTGTTCTTTGTTTTTTCTAGTGATTTTTTCCAGTGAATAAGTGAAGAAGGGTGTTGCATCTGCTGCGTTTGAGTGTTGTGTGACTTCCACTGAAGTCAGAGAAGTGAAGTGAACTGTTGCTGCTGCATGTCAAGGCTACTGCGGAAGGTTGTTGCGGAGTGCTGTGTGACTTCCACTAAAGTCAGAGAATTGAAGTGAACTATTGTTCAGTTTCATAATTGCTAAGTGTCAAGGATACTATGTCTGACATCTGTGTGACTTCCACTGAAGTGAGAGGGTGATTCTCAAGAATTCGGTACAAGACTATTATCTACAGGTTAGTTGCATGCCCCTTTACTGAACTTGGAGATTTTCCAGCAAGTTTTGGGGTTACTAGATGTGTTTAAGACAGAAAAACACATTTACCTTTCAAGTCCTAGACGAGCACTCTCTTTTCCACCAGGCTTTGGGGTTACTGGATGTGTTTAATACAGATCAGCACATTTGACACTGCCTTATCATTTGTTGGCTTAAATTCTGAATAATCTATAGGATTTACGTAGGATTTGTTTATTATTTTATTTTCCTATTTTTACCATCTAGTCATTGTTCCTTAACTTCATGGTCGTAAGTCTCATAATTTTCTCCTCTAATGTTAATGCTCTTTAACTATGAAAATATACTATGTATATGAATCCTGGTTTTGATCGACGACAAAGGTTAACAACGGATTTTACTCCATTTGTGTTTAGCTTATGGATTTTCATCTTCTAGGTTCACTTCATGTTTTTACTGTCTGAAAAATGTAACTCCTTACAGTTAAATGCACATTTCACTGTATTGTTTCACTGACATTTACAATTAATTGTCATTTTAGTCACCCGTTTGTGCTTTTAGTTCCTCATGCAATAAGGATTTTGGTTGTAGGGCCTCGAGTGGGTGTTTTGAGCAGGGGGAATGAGATTTGAATAGTAGTATTGACAATGGAGAAGATGTTGTTGCTCTTCTCATGTTATTGTTGATGCTTGCTTAGTCTCCGGGGGAGTTCAAACTTGACTTTACTAATGTCTCTCACTGTTTAGTAATCTAATGATGATATGTTATACTAAATTGCAACTCTGCCTCTATATTTTGCCACAATGTTCACGTAACTATACTCTAAATGATACAAGCCACAATTATAATATTTTTTTGGATGTAACAGGTCCACAATCCTAACTAGACTGACCAAGTAACAATCCCTGTGTGATTTTTATTTTTGCACTGCCCAATAGGGAAAATTTTAAGGTAAAAAATTACCACGGTAGATATTAGTTCACCTTTGAATATTAAGCCTTAAAATTTTCTCTACTTTCCATAGGATTTTATAGCTCTGCATTCATAATAGAATCAAGCACCAACATAACAAATCGACAAGGATTTTATGGCTCTGCATTCATAAACTGAACTTTTAAATGTTTTAAGGTTTACTTTTATGCTTTATTAAATGATTCATTATTTATTTATGCTTTTTCCATATAGCTGTGAATATTTCATTTTAATTATATGTTTAGCTATGAATATTTCATTTTAGTTATATTTTTTTGTGTGTACATTAAGTTTTAGAGTACAGAAGTTTGTGTGCTCAGAATATTCATGTTCCAGCAACTCTTTAGAAAACAGAGTTTGAATTTATCCAGCTTAAGCATTCATGTGTTGGATATGTTTGAATACTAAACACACTTCATATTCGAATCATCTCCATTTGAGAACCTCATTGCATAGGGTAAACACATCACTAAAAAAGGAGCTTGACATGGGTCACTCGAATCGACCTTCACTCTGGCTTGAAGTATCGAATCATAGGCTCAAACAGGGTTAAGGCCAAGTGCCTTTGCTACTGGTAACCCTTTGAACCTTGATCCAATTTGTCATTGTGCGAGTGGAAATGGTTCAGTACTTTATGCATTACTACTCATACCTCATTTCCGTTTCACGTTAGTGTAATTTTATTTTAGACCATCCTTCCCGATGATTGAATTCATCTGCCATTTTTGCACTACCGAGTATGAAAATTTTTAAGGTCAGAAATTACCACGGTAGATATTAGTTAGGAGGTGTCATGGTATCTATAGGTATTGCTCTTATTTTAAAACTCGATACTTGGGTGGTTGGTGACCACAAGGCTTTTATAACTCTCCATTCATAAACTGAATTTTAAAATGTTTTTAGGTTTACTTTTATGCTTTATTAAATGATTTATTGTTTATTTATGCTTTTTCCACATAGCTGTGAATATTTCATTTTACTTATAGGTTTGGCTGTGAATATTTAATTTTAGTTATAGTTTTGTTGTGTGTATATTAAGTTTTAGAGTACAAAATTTGGTGTGCTCAGTCTATTCGTCTTCTAGCAACTCTTTACAAAACAAATTATAAATGTTCCAGTGAAGTTCATACTTGAAAAAGTCCTTACCTCTCGAGGAAAGGTAGGGCAACAATTTTATGGGCTAGGCGTGGGAAATTAATTTTACTATTTTCTCATAGGGCTTGCTCTACTTTCTCATCTTGCCCAGCTTAGTCTATTTGTGTTCCTTCAAAAACGTGACTGGCTTCTAGACACCCCAATAACTTTCAGTAGTTATCAAGGATTGCCACTAAATAATAGAAAATCTTGCAATCTTTCCTAACTAATCTTAGAATGGTCAATTTCATTTTTTTTAGTGTTTTAGTGTTTTGTAGAAGATTGTTTCTTATTACTCATACATTGTGTTGATGTGTTTTGTTCAAACATGAAATATGATATTTTTAGCCAATTTTATTGAAATATTTTTGTACTCAAATCCACCTAATTAAGGAACAATCTCACCATGTGAGATCAAACACATTTTCAAATAAGGTTTACATCGCCATAAGATTACCAAAATTTCCATTAATAATATTTCATTCGTTCCAGTGAAGTTCATACTTGAAAAAGTCCTTATCTCTTGAGGAAAGGTAGGGCAACAATTTTATGGGCTAGGTGTGGGAAATTTATTTTACTATTTTATCATGGGCCTTGCTCTACTTTCTCATCTTGCCCAGCTCAGTCTATTCATGTCATTTCGTTCATTTCTTAATGAATCATTATTTTCTGTATATGAATCTCATTTCTCCATTGGAACATCAAATTGGGATAACCACAATACTTACAACCCACAAACATAACACAAGGTGTGAATTTAATCTCTACTCTGCTAAATGATACAGGTCACAATTATAATATTTTTTTTGGATGTTACAGGTCCACAATCGTAACTCGATAGGCCAAGTAACAATCCCTATGTGATTTGTATTTTCCTTTGATGTGCTACAAGCCATGATTATTATTTGAAGGGTCATGCCAAAAGCATGCTTCTGTCCCATACTTTCTTGTTGTCTGACTAAAATCACCAATGTGAATACGCTTCATTGATTCACTGCCAAAATCACCCATAATCTAATATTATGGAAATTGACCACATCTACGCTACGAGGGAAACTATATTCAACGATTCATGCAGCTGGAATGATATGCCAATTTCACACAAATTTATCCATGTTAAGCATTCATGTGTTGGATAGGTTTGAATACCATACACACTTCATCTTCGAATCATTTGCATTTGAGTACCTCACTTCCTAGGATAAACACATAAATAAAAAAGGAGCCTGACATGGGTCACTCAGATCGACCTTCACTCTGGCCTGAACTACCTAACCATAGGCTCAAACAGGGTTAAGGCTAGGTGCTTTTGATATTGGTAACACTTTGAACATTGATCCACTTTGTCACTGTGTGAGTGGACATGGCTCAGTACCGTATTGGTTACTACTCATACCTCATTTCTATTTCATGTCGGTGTAATTGTCTTTTATACCATCCTTCCTGATGAGTGAATCCATCTGCCATTTTTTCACTACCTAGTAGGGAGAATTTTAAGGTTAGAAATTACCATGGTAGATATTAGTTAGGAGGTGTCATGGTATCTACATGTCTTTCTCTTATTTTAAAACTCAATACTGGGGTGGTTGGTGACCACAAGTCTTTTATAGCTCTGCATTCATAAACTGAATTTTTAAATGTTCTAAGGTTAACTTTTATGCTTTATTAAATGATTCATTGTCTATTTATTATTTTTCCATATAGCTGTGAATATTTCATTTTACTTATAGGTTTAGCTGTGAATGTTTCATTTTAGTTATATTTGTGTTTTGTTTACATTAAGTTTTAAAGTAAAAAAGTTTGTGTTCTCATTCTCTTCGTGTTCCAACAACTCTTTACAAACAGAGTTTGAATGTTCCAATGAAGTTCATACTTGACAAAGTCCTTATCTCTCGAGGAAAGGTAGGGAAAAAATTTTATCGGCTGGGTGTGGAAAATTAATTTTACTATTTTATCACGAGGTTTTCTATACTTTCTCATCTTTCCAAGCTCAGTCTATTCGTGTTCCTTCACAAATTCGTCTTCCTTCCAGACACCCTAATAACTTTCAATAGTTATCAAGGATTTCCACTAAATAATAGAAAATCATGCAATCTTGCCTAACTAATCTTAGATTATTCAATTTCATTCTTTTTAGTGTTTCAGTGTTTTGTAGAAGATTATTTCCTATTACTAATACTTTGTGTTGATGTGTTTTTTCAAACATGAAATGTGATATTTCTTGCAAATTTTATTGAAAGATTCTTGTACTCGAATCCACCTAATTAAGACACAATCTCACCACGTGAGATCAAAGACATTTGCCCAAAAGGTTTACATCACCATAAGATTACCAAACGTTCCATTAAAAATATTTTCTTCATTTCTTAATGAATCATTCTTTTCTGTATATGAAATTCAGTTCTCCATTGAAACATCAAATTGGGAGAACCACAATACTTACAGCCCACAACCAGAACACAAGGTGTGAATTTAATCACTACTATGCTAAATGACAAAGTCAACAATTATAATATTTTTTTGGATGTTACAGGTCCACAATCCTAACTAGATAGGCTGAGTAACAATCCTTGTGTGATTTGTATTTTCCTCTGATGTGCTACAAGCCATGATTAATCTTTGAAGACTCATGCCAAAAGCATGCTTCTATCACATACTTTCTTTTTGTCTGAATAAAATCACGAACGTCAATACACTTCATTGATTCACTACCAAACTCATCCACAATCTAATATTATGGAAATTGACCATAGCTATGCTATGAGGGAAACTATATTCAATGATCCATGTAGCTAGAATGATATGCCAATTGCACACAAGTTTATCCATTTTCAACATTCATGTGTTGGATAGGTTTGAATACCAAACACACATCATCTTCGAATCATCTCCATTTGAGAACCTCATTTCCTAGGGTAAACACATCACCAAAAAAGAAGCCTGACACATTTCACTCAGATCAACCTTCACTATGGCCTGAACTATCCAACCATAGCCTCAAACAGGGTTAAGGCCAGGTGCTTTTGCTACCAGTAACACTTTGAACCTTGATCAACTTTGTCACTGTGCGAGTGGACATGGTTCAGTATAGTATTGGTTAATACTCATGCCTCATTTCCATTTCATGTTGGTGTAATTGTCTTTTAGACCATCCTTCCCAATGAGTGAAGCCAATTGCCATTTTTTCACTGCACAGTAGGGAAAATTTTAAGGTTAGAAATTACCACAGTAGATATTAGTTAGGAGGTGTCATGGTATGTATAGGTATTTCTCTTATTTTAAAACTCAGTACTTGGGTGGTTGGTGACCACAAGGCTTTTATAACTCTGCATTCATAACCTGAATTTTTAAATGTTTTAAGGTTTACCTTTATGCTTTATTAAATGATTCATTGTTTATTTATGCTTTTTCCATACACCTATGAATATTTCATTTTAATTATAGTTGTGTTGTATGTACATTAATTTTTAGAGTACAAAAGTTTGTGTGCTCAGTCTATTTGTGTTCCAACAACTCTTTACAAAACATAGTTTGAATGTTCTAGTGAAGTTCATACTTGAAAAAGTCCTTATCTCTCGAGGAAAGGTAGGGAAACAATGATATGGGATATGTGTGGGCAATTAATTTTAATATTTTCTCATGGGGCTTGCTTTTCATTCTCGTCTTGCCTAGCTTAGTTTATTCCTATTCCTTCACAAATTTGACTGCCTTCTAGACACCCCAATAAATTTGATTACTTATCAAGGATTGCCACTAAATAATAGAAAACCTTGAAATCCTGCCTAACTAATCTTATATTGGTCAATTTCATTTTTTTTTAGTGTTTCAGTGTTTTATAGAAGATTATTTCTTATTTACTGATACTTTGTGTTGATGTGTTTTGTTCAAACATGAAATATTATATTTTTAACCAATTTTATTGAAAGAGTCTTGTACTTGAATCCACCTAATTAGGCACAACCTCACCAAGTGAGATCAAACACGTTTGCCTATAAGGTTTACATCGCCATAATATTACCAAAATTTCCATCAATAATATTTCGTTCATTTCTTCATGAATCATTCTTTTCTATATATGAAATTCAGTTCTCCATTGAAACATCAAATTGGGAGAACCACAATACTTACAGCCCACAACCAGAACACAAGGTGTGAATTTAATCACTACTATGCTAAATGACAAAGTCCAAAATTATAATATTTTTTTGGATGCTATAGGTCCACAATCCTAATTGGATAGGCTGAGTAACAATCCTTGTGTGATTTGTATTTTCCACTGATGTGCTACAAGCCATGATTAATCTTTGAAGACTCATGCCAAAAGCATGCTTCTATCACATAATTTCTTTTTGTCTGACTAAAATCACGAACGTCAATAAACTTCATTGATTCACTACCAAACTCATCCACAATCTAATATTATGGAAATCGACCATATCTACGCTATGAGGGAAACTATATTCAATGATCCATGCAGCTAGAATGATATGCCAATTGCACACCAATTTATCCATGTTCAACATTCATGTGTTGGATAGGTTTGAATACCAAACACACATCATCTTCGAATCATCTCCATTTGAGAACCTCATTGCCTAGGGTAAACACATCACCAAAAAACAAGCCTGACACACGTCACTCAGATAAACCTTCACTCTGGCCTGAACTATCCAACCATAGCCCCAAACAGGGTTAAGGCTAGGTCCTTTTGCTACCGGTAACACGTTGAACCTTGATCAACTTTGTCACTATGCGAGTGGACATGGTTCAGTATAGTATGGGTTAATACTCATGCCTCATTTCCATTTCATGTTGGTGTAATTGTCTTTCAGACCATCCTTCCCAATGAGTGAATCCATCTGCCATTTCTGCACTGCACAGTAGGGAAAATTTTAAGGTTAGAAATTACCACAGTAGATATTAGTTAGGAGGTGTCATGGTATGTATAGGTATTGCTCTTATTTTAAAACTCATTACTTGGGTGGTTGGTGACCACAAGGCTTTTATAACTCTGCATTCATAAACTGAATTTTTAAATGTTTTAAGGTTTACCTTTATGCTTTATTAAATGATTCATTGTTTATTGATGCTTTTTCCATATACCTATGAATATTTCATTTTAATTATAGTTTTAGCTGTGAATATTTCATTTTAATTATAGTTGTGTTGTGTGTACATTAATTTTTAGAGTACAAAAGTTTGTGTGCTCAGTCTATTTCTGTTCCAACAACTCTTTACAAAACATAGTTTGAATGTTCTAGTGAAGTTCATACTTGATAAAGTCCTTATCTCTCGAGGAAAGGTAGGGAAACAATTATATGGGATAGGTGTGGGAAATTAATTTTAATATTTTCTCATGGGGCTTGCTTTTCTTTCTCGTCTTGCCTAGCTCAATTTATTCCTATTCCTTCACAAATTTGACTGCCTTCTAGACACCCCAATAAATTTTAGTAGTTATCAAGGATTGCCACTAAATAATAGAAAACCTTGAAATCTTGCCTAACTAATCTTAGATTGGTCAATTTCATTTTTTCTTAGTGTTTCAGTGTTTTATAGAAGATTATTTCTTATTACTGATACTTTGTGTTGATGTGTTTTGTTCAAACATGAAATATTATATTTTTAACCAATTTTATTGAAAGAGTCTTGTACTTGAATTCACCTAATTAGGCACAACCTCACCAAGTGAGATCAAACACGTTTTCCTATAAGGTTTACATCATCATAATATTACCAAAATTTCCATCAATAATATTTCGTTCATTTCTTCTTGAATCATTATTTTCTATATATGAAATTCAGTTCTCCATTGAAACATCAAATTGGGAGAACCACAATACTTACAGCCCACAACCAGAACACAAGGTGTGAATTTAATCACTACTATGCTAAATGACAAAGTCCACAATTATAATATTTTTTTGGATGTTACAGGTCTACAATCCTAACTGGATAGGCTGAGTAAAAATCCTTGTGTGATTTGTATTTTCCTCTGATGTGCTACAAGCCATGATTAATCTTTGAAGACTCATGCCAAAAGCATACTTATATCACATACTTTCTTTTTGTCTGACTAAAATAATGAACGTCAATACACTTCATTGATTCACTACCAAACTCATCCACAATCTAATATTATGGAAATTGACCATATCTACGCTATGAGGGAAACTATATTCAATGATCCATGCAGCTAGAATGATATGCCAATTGCACACCAATTTATCCATGTTCAACATTCATGTGTTGGATAGTTTTGAATACCAAACACACATCATCTTCGAATCATCTCCATTTGAGAACCTCATTGCCTACGGTAAACACATCACCAAAAAAGAACCCTGACACACGTCACTCAGATCAACCTTCACTCTGGCCTGAACTATCCAACCATAGCCTCAAACATGGTTAAGGCCAGGTGCTTTTGCTACCGGTTACACTTTGAACCTTGATCAAATTTGTCACTGTGCGAGTGGACATGGTTCAGTATAGTATGGGTTAATACTCATGCCTCATTTCCATTTCATTTTGGTGTAATTGTGTTTTAGACCGTCCTTTCCAATGAGTCAATCCATCTACCATTTTTGCACTGCACAGTAGGGAAAATTTTAAGGTTAGAAATTACCACAGTAGATATTAGTTAGGAGGTGTCATGGTATGTATAGGTATTGCTCTTATTTTAAAACTCAGTACTTGGGTGGTTGGTGACCACAAGGCTTTTATAACCCTGCATTCATAAACTAAATTTTTAAATGTTTTAAGGTTTACCTTTATGCTTTATTAAATGATTCATTTTTTATTTATGATTTTTTATATATACCTATGAATATTTCATTTTAATTATATGTTTAGCTATGAATATTTCATTTTAATTATAGTTGTGTTGTGTGTACATTAATTTTTAGAGTACAAAAGTTTGTGTGCTCAGTCTATTTGTGTTCCAACAACTCTTTACAAAACACAGTTTGAATGTTCTAGTGAAGTTCATACTTGACAAAGTCCTTATCTCTCGAGGAAAGGTAGGGAAAAAATTATATGGGATAGGTGTGGGAAATTAATTTTAATATTTTCTCATGGGGCTTGCTTTGCTTTCTCCTCTTTCCTAGCTCAGTTTATTCCTATTCCTTCACAAATTTGACTACCTTCTAGACACCGCAATAAATTTTAGTAGTTATCAAGGATTGCCACTAAATAATAGAAAACCTTGAAATCTTGCCTAACTAATCTTAGATTGGTCAATTTCATTTTTTTTTAGTGTTTCAGTGTTTTATAGAAGATTATTTCTTATTACTGATACTTTGTGTTGATGTGTTTCGTTCAAACATGAAATATTATTATTTTAACCAATTTTATTGAAAGAGTCTTGTACTTGAATCCACCTAATTAGGCACAATCTCACCAAGTGAGATCAAACACGTTTTCCTATAAGGTTTACATCGCCATAATATTACCAAAATTTCCATCAATAATATTTCGTTCATTTCTTCGTGAATCATTCTTTTCTATATATGAATTTCAGTTCTCCATTGAAACATCAAATTGGGATAACCAAAATACTTATAGCCCACAACCAGAACACAAGGTGTGAATTTGATCTATACTTTGCTAAATTATATAGGAAATAATTATAATATTTTTTTGGATGTTACAGGTCCACAATCCTAACTGGACAGGCTGAGTAACAATCCCTATGTGATTTGTATTTTCCTATGATGTGCTACAAGCCATTATTTCTCTTTGAAAACTCATGTCAAAAGCATGCTTCTATCCCATACTTTATTTCTGTATGACTAAAATCACCAACGTGAATACACTTTATTGATTCACTACCAAACTCATCCACAATCTAATACTATGGAAATTGACCATAGCTATGCTACCAGGGAAACTATATTCAATGATCAATGCATCTGAAATGATATGCCAATTGCACACAAATTTATCCACGTTAAGCATTCATGTGGGTTTGAATACCAAACACACTTCATCTTCGAATAACCTCCATTTGAGAGCCTCATTGCCTAGGGTAAACACATTACCAAAAAAGGAGCCTGACATAGGTCACTCAGATCGACCTCCACTCTGGCCTGAACTATCCAACCATAGGCTCAAATAGGGTTAAGGCCAGGTGATTTTGCTATTGGTAACACCTTGAACCTTGATCCACTTTCTTAGTGTGCAAGTGGACATGGTTTAGTACCATATGGGTTACTACTCATACCCCATTTCCATTTAATTTTGGTGTAATTGTCTTTTAGACCATCCTTCCCGATGAGTGAATCCATCTGCCATTTTTTCACTGCCCAGTAGGGAAAAGTTTAAGGTTAGAAATTACCACAGTAGATATTAGTTCACCTTTGAATATTAAGCCTTAAATTTTTCTCTACTTTCCATAGGTTTTCATATCTCTCCATTCATAATAGAATTAAGCACCAACATAACAAATCAACAAGGCGTTTATAGCTCTGCATTCATAAACTGAATTTTTAAATGTTTTAAGGTTTTATTTTATGCTTTATTAAATGATTCATTATTTATTTATTCTTTTTCCATATAGCTATGAATATTTCATTTTACTTATAGGTTTAGCTATGAATATTTCATTTTAGTTATAGTCATGTTGTGTGCACATTAAGTTTTAGAGTAGAGAAGTTTGTGTGCTCAGTCTATGTGTGTTCCAGCAACTCTTTATAAAACAGAATTTGAATGTTCCAGTCAAGTTCATACTTGAGAAAGTCATTATCTCTCGAGGTAAGGCAGGGAAACAATTTTATGGGCTAGGTGTGGGCAATTAATTTTACTATTTTATCATCTGGATTGCTCTTCTTTCTCATTGTGCCCAACTTATGCCTTTTCCATATAGCTATGAATATTTCATTTTACTTATAGGTTTAGCTGTGAATATCTCATTTTAGTTATAGTTGTGTTGTGTGAACATTAAGTTTGAGAGTAGAAAATTTTGTGTGCTCAGTCTATTCATGTTCCAGCAACTCTTTAGAAAACAGAGTTTGAATGTTCTAGTGAAGTTTATACTTGAAAAGGTCCTTATCTCTCGAGGAAAGGCAGGGCAACAATTTTATGGACTAGGTGTGGGAAATTAATTTTAGTATTTTATCACGGGGCTTGCTCTGCTTTCTCATCTTGCCTAGTTCAGTCTATTCATGTTCCTTCGCAAATTTGACTGCCTTGTAGACACCCCAATAACTTTCCGTAGTTATCAAAGATTGCCACTAAATAATAGAAAATATTGCAATCTTGCCTAACTAATCTCATATTGGTCAATTTCATTTTTTTTAGTGTTTCAGTGCTTTGTAGAAGATTCTTTCTTATTACCGATACTTTGTGTTGATGTGTTTTGTTCAAACATGAAATATGATATTTGTAGCCAATTTTATTGGAAAGATATTTTTAATTACAAAAATAGTAAAATTCACTTGTTTTTCATGCACTCTTATGCATGGATTATTTTTCATGTGGAGATATTATAGTGCACTGAATTATATGATACATCCTTATAACTCCAAGTTATAACTTTTTTTGTATAAATTTATTGAAATTCTATATCAATGGATTCATGTATCTAAATTTTATATTGTATTTAGGTATATAACTGTATATTGAAATTGAAAAACAAAATATAGATATATTAATAGATAAATTGAATTTTGCTATTCAATTATCTTTTTATTAAATTCTATAATTTTTGGTCAATATTAACTTTTATTATTCTTTGTTTTTATTATATTATATAAATTTTTATAAAAGTCATAACTCTTTTTGTGTAAATTTATTGAAATTCTATATCAATGGATTCATGTATCTAAATTTTGTCTTGTATTTAGGTATATAAGTGTGTATTGAAATTGAAAAACAAAATATAGGTAAATTAATAGATAAATTGAATTTTGCTATTCAATTCTATTTTTATTAAATTCTATAATTTTTGGTCAATATTAAATTTTATTATTCATTTTTGTTTGTTAGATTATATAATTTTTTATAAATATTAACTATCACACATTTTTTTATTTCGAAGACCATCAACATTTTTATCATCAATTTTTTTATATTCAACATAATCATTAGTTTTAACTTAACTAAGATTTACCTACGAATGATCCATAATTTTCATATATTAAAATTAAGATTCATTTACCAAAACTAACTTTTCAAACAATAACTACAGCTTCATCTATAATTTTTGAAAAAACCTTTCTTTTACATATAGCCATATTTTTTTCACTCATACAATCATTATTTTTTAACTTACATTTACCTATTAATGATCCATTTCGGCTCTGTTTAACTTCTCATGTAGTTCTATAGGAATCGTAGCTATACATCTAACTCAAAACCACATAAAAAAAAATTAATTATACTTTTACCTCTGTTTCCAAAAATGACAACAACAGTTACTGAGAATGCTATTTCCTCAATGCTCCTGGGGAAAATTCATATTCAACCATTCCTACAAATCGTTGAACTTGAGAATATTACATCAATGCAAAGTTCAATAGTACAATATCGCACTGCCATCTCTGATGGCACCCATATGAAGTGCCTTATGCTTCCAATAAATTTTAATGACCTCGTTGAAGCAAGATTTCTTCAAAAAGGTTCAATAATACATTTTAAAAGTTGGACTACTTCAACTATTGGTCCATTAATGTAAGTTTGTTACAAAATTCTTATTTAAACTTTACATATTTCCTTCATATGACTTTGAACTCTAACAATTTCTCTTATTACTATCATCTACCATGTAGGTCTATAACACTAGTAGACTTCAAAATTTGTACTACATCTGCACCTTTATTTCGTATTCCAAAAAATCTGAGTATCCCGATCACTTCTCAAGAAGAAGCTCCATCCTCATCGAACCAACAACGTTCGTTGAAAAGGAACTTCACCCTCTGACATTCCTACTACATCCATTACACCAGTCCAAATTCTGATCAAAGAAATAAACCCTTACCATTCAAACTGGTGCATAAAAGGATATGTTTAAAGAAAGACACCTCTTTGACAATTTAAAATCAATATCATCCTAGTAAAGTGGCTAGCTTCAACCTCTATGATACAGAAGGTGGAGAAAACACATTACATGTTTCAACAATGTTGCTGATAATTTATTTGATAAAATCAAAGTTGGAAATATGTACATTGTCTCAAAAGGAAATGTGAAAATGGCTAATAAACAATACAACCACTTAAAAAATGAGTGGGAAATCTTGTTAAATGCTACATCTACCATATATGATGTTGGAAACGAAATAAGATCCAACCCAACAGTGAATTTCAATATAAAATCAATCAATGATATCAGAACAACAAATGTCAACTCCATTGTTGATGTTCTTGGTATTGTTACTAGAATTTCCAATCCATGCACCATAATGGAAAAGACGGCTCAAAAGTTATGAAAAAAACAGTAAATCTTCAAGACATGTCTAGATATAACATGGATGCAACCTTTTGGGGTGGAAATTTTGATGGTGTATCAAAAGAAATTTCCAACTTATGTGCTACAAGAAATAATCCCATCATAGCAATCAAGTCCGCTCATGTTGCTGAATTTAATGGAAAAAATGTCGATACTACAACAAGATCGATTATTCTTGTAGATGCTGACATTGAAGAGGCTTATATCCTAAAGTTATGGTTTAGAAAAGAAGGTTCCACTACAAATTCTACACCACTAACAAAAATATAATCACCTTATTTAGGCCATCAACCAGAAAAAATAACGATTGCGGATATTTTCAATATCGAGTCTTCGAAGATACCTACATTCTACCAAGTCAAGGGAACAATAAAAAAACTATGGATGGAATTTTTTATGACCTATCATTCCCATCTATTGTTGATAAGAAAAAATGCATGAAGAAACTTATTCCAAAGAATGCAAGCACATGGTATTTCCCTAAATGCAACATTGAAGTAACTGACTGTGATTATAGATACTTACTAAAGATAGATGTACAATATCACATTTATCAGTTGGTTTCAACAGTTGCTTTTGAAGATGCAACATCTAATATTATTGGAGTTACTACAAAGGACTTCTGTTTATTATATGAGGATCCTAATGTAATAAAGGAAATTGTCTCCAAAGTAATCTAGATAGATCACATCTTCATAGTATCAGTGAATATAGAAACATTTAGAGACTTACCATGCTTGAAATGTGTTATAATCAAAGAAGAGAGCTTGCAATGCTCAATAGAATGCAACAACATCCTTCAAGAAATCAATAAAATCTCAATATCATAGATAAATATCGTTACAATTACTTTTGTGTTATTCCTAATTTCTATTAATTTAATTTAAAAATACATTTATAGACCATATTCTTTTGTATGCCTCTTTAAATATATCTCTTATTCTTTACTGATATGTTTTCCAACACAACATCTAATTGTATGTAATTTCATTTAAGGTAATTCACATTACTTTAACTTTTTCCCTATTAACAAATCAAGAAACTTTACACATTACATATCTAATTATCTTCATGTACATCTCTAAAATACTTAAATATTCCCTCAAACATATTGTTATGAACACATTACAAATATTATTATCTTCCTCTATAGCTACAAATCACTAAAATTTACTTTCAAACACATTGTTCCAAAAATATATTAACAAAAATAAATTGTATACTTCAATTCCTTTTTTCCCCTTCCATACAACAACATGGTTGTTGTCTTTCCAACCAACATTTTCATTACACCTCTCTTTCATGTAGGTGAATTAACTTATAGAAATGTCTACTACTTCTAATGATGAACGTGCACAAAGATACTATGCAACAAATAAAGAATGAATAAATGCATGTTGACGTGAGGCTTATCATACTAAAAAATCCCTCAAGGATTCCCAAACAAACAAAAGGCAAAAGAAAACTCAAAATTCATCGTCAAGAACATACGATGGAAATTCACAATTTCCATCAAAGAATTCCTACTAAGAAAGCAATTCTCTTTCCCAATTTTCAATTCGTCCATCTTCTCAGCAAACCCCTCTAAAAAATTCATCCAGAGCTCATTCACCACCATTCTCCATTCCACATGCTTTCAACAACGTTCACAATAATGTTTCTCAAACAAATTCATCCATAGCTCATTCAACCCCTCCCTCCATTTCACATTCTTTCAAAAAAGTTCATACTAATTGTTGTGGAGGTAAATCCCCTCTGCAGACAGAGGAGATCCCTACTAGCCCAGACTGGGTCTAGCAACAATCGTTCAAGCTATAGTGCAGGTTCCTAATTGCAAATAAACTAACTAGCGATGAAGGCTTACATGGAATCCAACGTTGTCGCTTGTAGAGAAAGTAGCGCTCCTGTTCCTTAGCTCTGGAAGATCACAATCCTCACGATCTCCATGACCGGACACCTGCACATGCAAGAAAAAAAACAAACGCGAGCGTAAAATCCAGTATATGCAACTATATGTCAGTCAGAGAAGACATGATTCAACATCATAATCAACAACAGGAGTGGAACCATAACTAATAGCTGCTTATTATTAATCAATCAATGAAGAATACAACCAAAGCTCTGACATTGAATTCTCCTTCGGAGGGTCGTCAGCAGAACGTGTCTCGATAAATCCTGTCAGGGATGGGACAAGCCTCTCTCTTCGGATGTTTCGACAATGATCTCCTTGCTTGAATTTTGCCGTAAGGGAATGGATCAAAGCTCTTGCATCATTAGGCTCTTGGGGAATTTGAGGCTAGCTATTGAGCCATTCAGCCATTCCTCCATTCAGCCCTTCAGCCATTCAGCTATTCAGCCATTCAGCCATTCCGCCATTCAGCCCTTCAGCCATTCAGCTATTCAGCCCCTTCATCAATGGATGAAGGCTATATTTATAGAGGAGAGGAGGAGGTTGGGATCCCTACAATAGTGGAAGGGAGGCCTTATCTCTTGGGAGGTTCCCCATAAGGTGGAAACAAGAGGCCAAAGGAGGAAGGCCGTGGTTATTCTGTCGAAACCACTCCTGATGACTCATCCATGAATTTGTTGTAATCAAAACTTCACCTCTTTTTTTAAAAAAAATTCCAAAAGTAGATTGGCGCAGGTGCTTAACTGGGATAGAGTGCCAATTGGCGCGGGCTCAGTGTTAATTTTCCTCATTGGCGTGAGTACATAAAGGGCTACTAGCGCCAAGGCAAAAACAAGTGTTTTTAACGGTCTGCTCAGGAAATGATCAACAGAATGAATGTTGTCCTCATGGAAAGGGATGTAATGATGGTATTTGCAAGGCATGACACTACTTATTGGTCATAGAAATGACCCTCCAATAGGTGATATGGGGATTTCAGGGACGGTGACAAATTACTGTGTAACAGATGCCCCCTAAAGCATGAGGCCCGAAAGAGAGAGAGGGGTGAAATGGTTTACGAGAACGTGTCCAACTGAAAACACCGCCGTCATAAAACCTGCGTAGAGAAGTACAACTGATATCTCAAATACATGATATATACGTGGTATGGGTGCAAGAATCCATAAAAGAGCATACAATAATCCAGATCCAAGGCATGGACGTAGCCATCCAGTGAGGATCGATAAATAGACTCAGGTATGGTCACATCCATCCAATCAGTGAGTCATGTAACTAATCATGATAATCCACAAAATCACAGCCTAGATTATGACAGACAAAATCCAGGGTCTTGCGCTCCATCTCGACCCGAACAAAGTACAATTTCAAGCATGCGAATATGTGAGTTGAAGTCGAACATGCAAGAACATCGTTTGATTACCAACCAGTGATGAAAGTTGTTAACAGATGCGAGAGGTACCACCAATAGTGACAATGGCCCTCAAGGTACTACAGGTACAATCTACGGCATGTGAATAGTGAGCTGGCATTGAACACCCGCAGAATCACTTGATCAGAGGCCAATGATGAAAACCTCACGTCGAATGCGAAGAACCTGCCATTGAGGCATGCAGGCTCTAAGGTACCAGAAGGGAGTCTCTAGATCATCTTCCTGGATAATGAGCTGAAGTCGACAGGAAGCGACCTTGATCGAAGGTGGGCCATAGTGTTTCCCACATCATCGACGCGAGACAGAGGAACATAATGTCTTTGTGAATCAGGATCATATGAGAATCAGAGGAAGTTTGTAACTGCAGAGGTCAAATTATCTTGAACATATCAGCGACACGACAGTGATTTTGGCAGTGTTTGACATCAAAACATTAGAGTTCATGATGACGAGGCAAAGAGCAGATGAGAGTTCAAAAGGGATCACCCAAACCCACAGAGGCAAGTGGAAAATGAGATGAGATGTCCCCAACTCGACACGAATGCAAACAAGTGCCATGTTCAAGAGTGACATACTTCCGACATGAAAATGATACTGGTTCCATTTTCCCCCACCATTTCTAGCGAGTACCTCTTTATTTTTACACAAGCTTGAAGAGGATACCATATGCTTCTCATATAAATTCGTCCTTCAGACGAATCCATCCTAGTACATTTAACAATCCCTAGGAAGGAGAAACTTGAATAACGTCATGACTGACAATTTCCGATGTCATTTAGGTTTAACAAGTCTGACAAAGGAATAACTCGACATCTTTTCATGTTTAGGGAGTTTTAAAAGACAGCGGAAAAGTAAAATCCAAAGGTCCCTTTTCGTAAATAGTTTCTCAGACCTGAAAAGGTAGAAAAATTTGTCTGAGAAAACCTCCTAGTCGCAATAGGCTAGAGTATTCCATTTTCATAAGTAATCTATCCCAGCCCGAAAAAGGGGTAAATGTATACTGGGTAGATGTCATTTCATGTCCACTTTAACGATATCGAAATGACAAGGAACTCGGAAATCTTTTCATATTTAGAGAGTTAGAAAAGAGCTGAAAGATGACTCCTCCTGAAGGAACGAGTGGTATTAAGGGTAGCAACTGGTTCCGATAATGATGGAACTGCTCATAACAAGTAAAGGTTAAGAGGTTGGCTAAAAAAACCACTCATCACAGCGGTTCCTCGGGAATGGGTGAAAAAACCAAGTGAAGGCATATGATCGGCCAAGCAGATAATGATGATGGAGTGAGAAAACCAAGGCTCATCTGGAAAAATAGGCTGATAAAATGGCAATCACAAGAGGTAAAATGGGCATGGTTTCATTTTTACAAAAGTTTTAAATCAAGAAACTTTGCTTTGAAGTTGGTTTCATTTTTACACAAGCTTGAAACAAAGATAAACTATGCTTGAAACCAGTTTCATTTTTACACAAGATTGAAATGGAAACAAACTATGCTTGAAAAAGTAAGCATGCCCCCCAGCATGGTGACTCAATTCGAGGTGCATGCCCCCCAAGCTTCAGTCCATATGAAAGGAAGATGGAGTGAAGGTTCAAATTACAAGATTAATAGAAAGACTCGACTGGGATTTTACGAGATCTTATCAAAGACTCGAATTGAACGGGAACATGTTTCATTATTTTAATGAGGTTGACACATTAAAAGAACTATCCTCAGAACACCCTTGTTTCATTTTTTAAGGAGCTTGACACAAGACAAGGAACTCTACTCCGGAGATCTTGTTTCATTTTTTAAGGAGCTTGACACAAGGAAACGAACTTTGCTCCAAGAACCTAGTTTCATTTTTTAAGGAGCTCGACACAGGAAAAGAACCATGCTCCGACAACCTTGTTTCATTTTTTAAGGAGCTTGACACAAGACAAGGAACTCTGCACCGAGAACCTAGTTTCATTTTTTAAGGAGCTTGAGATAGGAAAAGAACCATGCTCTGCAACCTTATCATAATGAACAAGAATTCATTACTTCCAAGAGTTCCACTCCCGATGGAAGGAAAACATCTTGGAAGTCTGGACCCAATGCCCCCAGCACCTGATGCACAACGGCGCCATCACTGAGTACAAGCACCAGGTAGGTAGCCACATAGTTGACCTGCGGTGTGGCAGATACAACATGTGGATAAAAACCAAGAAGGGATGATGGTGGGCTAGCTGCCATATCAGGACCAAAGAACGAAAGCTGATCAATGGTCACGATCTGTCCTTCATGCGGAAAAAAAACCACATGAAAAAGGGAGGAGACAAGCACTCCCATGGCATAGGTGTAATCGTGCCCCAAGATTAGATTGAAATCCAAGGGGCCTTGAACAACCATCACATCCATATGGACGGTTTTACCTCCCAAAGTAACAGGTAAGCTTGGAAGGATTCCTAACAGTTGACTTGTTCTTCTGTTAAATGCCAACAGATTCTGCGTAATAAGCGCAAGTGGCGGTGAACTGAAAGCTTGCCAGGTAGTTGAGGATAGAACACTAATATATGCACCTTCATCTATAATGGTGCTGGGTACGACTAGACCAAGAGCCTGTACTGTAATCTCGAAAGGCACATAAGACGGAAGGCGGTATCCTGGAAATTGATTCCAATCAAAGGAAGCAACCAAACTACTCGGAGGGGCTACCATCGAATCGATATGGTCTTCCCCTGGTGTTACGGAAGAAGAAAGAGCATCCTCCATGACTTCCATCATGGAGTCAAGAAGAATATCCTCCGAGACCTCCATCACGGGAGGCGGAGGAGCAGCTTCTTGAGGTATAGGGACCGGAGAATATTTCTCCAAGTCCGAGGAATCTGAAGAAACCAGAAGAACATGAGGGATGTGAGGTCCACTCTCCATGGAAAAGACCTGGTGCACTATGGATGGGGCCATTTCGAATGATCCCACGACCAATGGTTGGTCGGGGATGGATTCCTAAATTTTAATTTCTGAGGGAGCGGGATCGGCCGAGGATGACTCTTGACCAATCGTAGGATCAGCAGGTGGAGGACTCAAAGAAATCCAATTATAACTAGCTGGAAGGCATGGTGTAGAACCAGATGAGTTGTCCAAAAATCTCTTGGCTTCATCCATATATGGACAAAGGTGAATGGCATGGTGCCCTTCACACAACTTACAGGGATGGGTAATCTTACCCTGCTTCTTAGGAGCCTTACCAGCACCAGTTGAAGAAGTGCCCCCAACTTGACTCCCAGAAGCCAAAGGCAACGGCGGGAGACCGTTGGACCATACTTCAAGCACCTTGGGAATTCCAAGGAAATCTCGAAGAAGACGATCTCCTGTGCACAACATGCAAGGGAACTTGAATTTCCGTGGAAGGTTGGGAAGTTTATCAATGGAAGGCTTCTTAGGCGAAATAGCTGCAAAGCTAGCCTCTCCTTTATCGAAATTCTTCTTCTTTTTCTTCTTCTTCTTCTTCTTAGCCACCTGGTTACTCGAATCATGACTTTCACTAGGCGAAGTAGAAGATGAGGACGCAGAAACAGGCGAAGAAGGGAAGAGGTCCACCTTGGAATCAACATGATGTTGTTCAGGTGGAGGAACTGATTGACCAATAGCCGAGACATTTAGGACCACAGAGGTTGGAAACAACCAAACAGGCAACCCAACAGTTAACCGAGGAAGGGACAACGTTGCCATATAAGGAGCACCAACATTTCCAAAAGGATGAAAAGGACTAGGATTCCCTTCGGAGGGGATTCCTTGGATGGTATACTCGGGAAAAGTTGCCATTAAAAATGACCCAAAACAACACCCTAAGGAAACTAACTTTAACCAGGAAGATTTCGTGGGCAGTTAATTTTTTAAAACATTGAAACAAACTATACTGTTTCATATTTTAAGAGTCGAGAAATAGGCAAAAGGTGACTCTATCACTTTCAGATTGGAAACAAGCGTGAAACGACAAGCGCTTGATGACCTTTTCAAATTTAATGAGTCGAAAAAGATCGAAATAACTGCTCAGGAATACTAGGCAAAGGGTGTACCAAATAATCGTGAACTGCAATATACACCTTGGTTCCAAAATGAAGGAGAAATCAACCAAGGACTTAACGTACGTGCAGGCAATCTCCCCGAATGCTATGTTCGGTGTATCACGGGTATAGAGAGGTAGACTCGGCTTCCTATGGATAAATTATAGAAACCTAGTGGGGTCTCCCTTTATATACGCGACGGTATGGGGAGCACAAGTCCATACTAGTGATATCTAAAGCCAAGAGGCGAACGACAGCTACTAGGTTTAAAGACGCCGGAACACATCTCTAGCCTAGACCTCTAAATGTTGCGTTAATGTTTCAATGCTGCCTTAGTGTAAATTGAATAAATTTTAATGTTGATCTTCAATTATGTCTCGATTTTCAGGCCATAACGAGTGTCATATGACAATCTCCTATATACAGCTATATGAGAAAATAAATCTTTCAATTCGATGAATGCTATCTAGTTAAGGGAAGAGCTTCAAACAATAATGCGACAAACAACAACACTGTAAATGAAAATTTTTCCAAACTAGATGACTTTCACTATCCGAAAGTAATTTCAAACATTCAACTTTGCGAATAATGCAATGTAATCTATGCAAAATCCTCTTTCCCGAAAACTATGCAATTGTAATCTATGCACAATTTCCTTTTTCTTTTCAAATGATAAGAATGCACTCAATGCATTTTTCGATGGAATGAGAATCTACTTAATGCATGCTTTTAATAAAAGAGAATGCAATCAAAGCGATTTATAGTTTTCAATCATTAAACAGTGTAATCTAAGTTCAATGATGGATCTCAAAAAATACTTTTCAATGCAATGTGATCTAATGCATTTTAACGAAAAGCAAACTACGAGACGAAAACTAAAAGAATGCAAATATCCTAAATGAAGGATGAATGCAAAAGAGATGTAAACAAACACTAAGAATGCAATCATTGTTTCAAACACTTTGTAACGAAATCCCTCAAAATGCGACAAGACATATGAGGTCAAACACAAAGAGGACTTCCAACGTAAGAGATCAAAACAAGGCATTCATTCCCTTTTACATCAAACAATAATGGAAATAAGACATTTCAAAGAATGATTAATGTAATCTATGCTCATACAGTGAAACGACTAGACAGGAAAGACACACTGGTGAAGAATTTAGGGATAAAATCTCAATTTTCACACATCCTGGAATTGGCCCGACTTTGTCATTGAAAACTAGCACCAACTGGGGTGACTTGCTCACTGACAACTAGTGCTAATGCCCAATTGGTAAGGGTTGCTAACTGACAACAAGCGCCAATGCCTGAAAATGAAAAAACAAAGAATTTCTCCCAACCAAGACCAGACTCACCACTTCAAGCAGAATCTAAAAAAAACCCAGAAGCAAAGTACTGACCAAAAGAAACTTCCAAACAAGGGTAAACCCTACCACCTACAGCAAATGGCGTGACTTTCTGGCTGTAATCCGCGCTAGATAGGGGATGACACGAGTGATGAACTGGCAACCCGTGCCAATTGGCACGACTGTCAGGGTGGAAACCGCGCCAATCAAGCCAACCATGAAAGGATGAAAATTTGGAAACACAGAGGTCAGATCTGATCCTTTGGGGGCTGAACCAAAAGCTAAACACAGAGCAAGAGCTAGCCCAGAAGAGCTGATAAAGAAAGAAAAGTCAAGAATCGACTGAAAGACAAGAAAATACTGCAAGTGCTCAATTCATAAACTAAACCAGAGATTGGCTGAAGCAGCATTGATCTACTTGCACTAATGGAAAGCAAGAGCGTTTTCGAAGGCTATCTGGCTAACTTCAGGCTCCGTCTGTAGCTTACAAAACAAACAACAACAATCGCTCCCCAGCGGAGTCGCCAATTTGTTGTGGAGGTAAATCCCCTCTGCAGACAGAGGCAATCCCTACTAGCCCAGAATGGGTGTAGCAACAATAATTCATGCTATAGTGCAGGTTCCTAATTGCAAATAAACCAACTAGCGATGAAGGCTTACCTGGAATCCAACGCTGTCGTTTGTAGAGAAAGTAGCGCTCCCGTTCCTTAGCTCTGGCAGATCACAATCCTCACGATCTCCGTGACCGGACACCTGCACACATAAGAAAAAAAACAAACATGAGTGTAAAATCCAGTATATGCAACTATATGTGAGTCAGAGAAGACATGAATCAACATCATAATCAACAACAGGAGTGGAACCATAACCAATAGTCGCTTATTATTAATCAATCAAAGAAGAATACAGCCATAGCTCTGACGCTGAATTCTCCTTCGGAGGGTCATCAGCAGAACGTGTCTCGATAAAGCCTGTCAGGGATGGGACAAGCCTCTCTCTTCGGATGTCTCGACAATGATCTCCTTGCTTGGATTTGGCCTTAAGGGAATGGATCAAAGCTCTTGCAGCATTAGGCTCTTGGGAACTTGGAGGCTAGCTATTTATCCATTCATCCATTCTGCCATTCAGCCCTTCAGCCATTCAGCTATTCAGCTATTCAGCCATTCTGCCATTCATCCCTTCAGCCATTCAACTATTCAGCCCCTTCATCAATGGATGAAGGCTATATTTATAAAGGAGAGGAGGAGTTTCGGATCCCTACAATAGTGGAAGGGAGGCCTTATCCCTTGGGAGGTTCCCCATCAGGTGGAAACAAGAGGGCAAAGGAGGAAGGTCGTGGTTATTCAGTTGAAATCACTCCTGATGACTCATCCACGAAGTTTTTGTAATCGAAACTTCGCCTCTTTTTTTAAAAAAATTTCCTAAAGCATATTAGCGTGGGTGCTTAACTAGGATAGAGCGCCAATTGGTGCAGGCTTAGTGTTAATTTTCCTCATTGGCACGAGTACATAACGGGCAACCAGCGCCAAGGCAAAAACATGTGTTTTTTGGGGTCTGCTCAGGAAATGATCAACAGAAGGAATGTTGTCCTCATGGAAAGGGATGCAATGATGGTATTTGCAAGGCATGACACTGCTTATTGGTCACAGAAATGACCCTCCAATGGGTGAGATGGGGATTGCAGGGATGGTGAAAAATTACTGTGTAACACTAATGATACACAATGCGAATTTCATGCAAGAAATGATAAGCTTGCAACTATATCACCATCCTCCATTTGTCTTGAATCCTATCTTGGAATCCATATCCGCATGTCGAACCAAATCTATTGTTGCTACAGATGCATGTCTCAAAAAAATTCATCGTTTCTCATTATCAAACAACATGGACCCTGGTCCTCAACCACCTGTCCTAGCTTCTCTTTCAAAAATAGAATAAATGCTTATTATTAGGGCTAACCCTATCCTCCAAGTAACACATGCACATGGTGGCCAATATAAATACACTAGCCACACAATTTTCTTTCTGCAAGACATTACAAAAATAACATGTATGTTGCCACGACGTGTTGAATACTTGGATATTTTAATCATTACCCATAAAAGTAATGACCATCAAGCTTATGACTGCATTGTAAGTGGGCACCATGTTATCACCACATTATAATACAAATTGACAAAGGATCCTTACTATAGGAATGCTCACATTAATAATAATGCACTAGCATCCTTACCATAAATCCCCACTGAAATATTCTTATCCCTTCACCATTATAATACCATAGATCTAACTACTCAACTGTCAATCAAAACACCAATTTTCCCCACAGAAGATTTCGTAAACCAATACCCACACCATACATCATCATTCATTCCCACTATTCCTAATAGAAATACAAAAATCCAAGAAATATGACATTATTTACATGCATACAACGACCATTCTGCTACTACAATTCAATAGCCACCAATAATCCTATCGGCAATCAATGAATACAACACAGAAGATCTCCTCTCTATAGCTTTCCCAACCCTATTCCCCACAGGAACTGCACTACCAAATCAACCAAGAATAAAGACAGTGCAGTTACATGAATACACACTTCATCTTCTGCATTACCACGATAACAGGTTCGGCAAGCATCCTCGCTTTCGCTACTACATATACAATCTCATGATGCATCATCATAGTCAAGAAACAACATCCTTCTTTGTAAAAAAATAAATCAGAAATGGCTTCCCAACATCAGTCCATGAATTGAACAACATATTAGAACAATTTCTAGATGACAAATTGGCAGAACAAGTGATGTGCTTCAGTAGCTCTCTATGTGGCACAAAATATTTTTGGCACAAAGCTAAAAATGAACTGACATACATGATGTCTCAACTTGGTTTCCCCAGTTTCTTCTTCACATTATCTATAGCTGATAGAAAATGACCTGATCTTCATGCAATCATGCTAGGAGTTCCACCTCCTGATGTTGCAAAACAACAAAAATGGAGGAATGATAACATTATCTCTAACCCCCACTTAACATCACTATATATGCACCATAGATTCACAATATTTTGTGAATCTATCTTGGAGAAACACTTGCAAAAAAAATACTACTAGTACAGGTGTGCACTCTACCACATTAATTTCATAATTCTCTATACATAAAACTCCATTTAACTCAAAATTTTCTAACAAAAATACATCCTTCGCAGGTATGAATGGAAACATAGAGGATCAGCACACATCCATGGCTTCCTCTAGATACAAAATGCACCTGATATGGAAACACTTAATTGGGATAACATAAAAGCAGTTGATAGTACTAAAAAATTCTTCCACAAATACATATCGGTTTGGAACCCTCGGCTTTCTATAGTTTCTAACCAATCAATTTCTCAAAAAAATTTAGAAGACCCTTGCTTATTGTCCACGTCAGATATTCTCATAAACAATCCTTTTGATAATTACGTCCAACTTATCAATTGCATTGAGAGACACAAAAAATGCACCGAAAGCACATGCCTCAGAAAAAAAGGCTCCTCATTCGAATGTCGATATAAAGTACCTTGGGAATTACATGCACATTCCTCCTTGTTCATTGACTCTAATGGCCAAAAGAAATAAACCCCCACTCGCAATGATGATCAACTAAATACCCATAACCCTACCATCCTATCTATCCGACGTGCAAATGTTGATTGCCAACCAGTTCTTTCAATCCATGTTGTTCAGAAATAAATTACAAAATATGCATCCAAAGCATAAAATAAAAAATCTAAAACATTCCATGACATGCTACGTAGAATTGTACTCGCTTCACCTAATGTTGGCCCAACAAAATCTGCATTTCGAAAATTCCTTGCAGAAACTCTTGTCGATCATGACATAGGAGCACAAGAAACCTTTCATATGATACAAAAATTACCATTAACATTGTGTAGTTGCTCCTTCTTCCCTTAAAATGTAAGCCAAAAAATCTATGTGTGCCTTCCAGAAAAGAACACCACCACTCCTCCATCACTAAACTTCATAGATACATACATCAATCGGAATTCTACCTTAGAATCCACATCACTTATAAAAATAGCAAGGTCATGGTCAGATGATCCCCATCATAAGAAGAAAAAATGGAAACAAGGACGAGAACAAGTAATTCTTCATATTATACCATGCTATTCCTCAATACCATCCACAACCGAATCTTCCTATGCTAACTTCTGTAGAGTTGAACTTATGATTTACAAAACATTTTGTCATATCGCTAGTGACATAGGAAATTTCGCTGAAGAATTTATCAGAAATTGGCAAGCATTTCGTCCATTCTACGAACCTTGGCATCAACAGTGCACACTATCTAATATCGATCCTCTTGTAAATGATAACACAACTATTCATGAATTCCATCCTCCAAAAACCATGGACCTAAATGAATGGGAGTTACTCTCTCAGTTATACCCTACAGATTAACTGCTCATAAATGACATTCAAATGCTTCGGTTTCATGGTTTTGATGACAACCGTAACTAGAAACATACCACTATCCCATTGCATCTCTAAGAAATAGGGCCACAATTTATTGAGAATAATCGCTCTATCCATTGCATTATTCAAACAAATATAGATACTTTGACGTACCTTAACTCATTATCTAGTAAGAAGGATATGTTACTTGCTCTGCGAATGATAATACAAGGCACTGCTGGAACTGGGAAATCCCTTCTTATAAATTGCATCAAAGAAATGTTCATAACACTTGTCGGCTCAGAACCTTCACCGATCATGCTCCTAGCCCCTATAGGTGTTGAAGCATCCAACGTACAAGCATCGGCAATCCATGCCACCCTCCACCTTCCAATAAAATATCTTACACCATTATAAGGCAATGCTCTTACAAAATTCCAAGAAGAAATTAAGCATAAAGGGTACATACTAATTGATGAAATGAGTTTCATTAGACCTAATCTTCTTAGCCACTTTGATGAACGTCTTTGAGAGGCATTTCCATTAAAGAGAATATTTCCATTCGGCAGCTATTCCATTATATTATTTGGTGATCTTGGCCAGTTACTGCCCATCAAAGACATACTACTATATGCAGGCACAATTCACCAAACTGCATTGTGGAACACATTCACCACAATCATCACATTCGACAAAATATTTCATCAACAAGGTGAGAAAAATGCTCAATTTACTTTCAGAAACATCCTCCAAAACATTAGAAATGCAAATCCAACAATTGATAACTACAACATCCTTATGATGCGAACAGAATCTTTCTTATCTCAAGATGAAATACATTCTTTCCATGATTCTATGCATCTATTTCCAACAAATTCTCAAACATTGGATCATAACAAGAAAATTATAAAATATTTAAACACTCCAGTTGAAATATCCATTGCAGAAGAAGACAACACATATTCTACCTTCTCTTCAGACGACGAGGAATTGAAGCAAATTGTCTACGTATGTAAAGGGAAAAATGTAGTGTTGACTTCCAACCTTTGGGTTTCAGCAGGGCTTGTTAATGGTTCCCTCCGGGAAATCATATCCATCTTCTACAAAGAATCAACTTCACCTCCACAACTTCCAACATTTTTTGTCGTTGAATTTCCAAAATACATTGGGAATGCTTGGGATGAAGCAAACCCCACTCACTTTCCTATTCTAGCAATAAAAATAAATGGTCGTACATAAATTCCACTAAAAATGTCTTGGGCATTAACTATACATAAATCTCAAGGTATGACTACCAAAAGCAACGATAGACATTAGAAAAACTGAACGACAAGGCCTAACATTCATAGCGATTTCAATAGTCCCCTCACTACAGAATATCTGAATTTTCACTGCATTCAGTTTATATTGTTTCATGAAAATGAAAGACGACAAAAATATTGTTCGCAGAAAACAAGTAGAATAACTTCTCCATTCAATGTCTCCTACAGACGACCAACTCCATTCAATATGTTAACATCTCCTAAACTTCTCTACATATCATCAACTCCAAAATATTTTCATCACGTATCATTTATACCTATTAAAAATAACTTACATTACTCATTATTAATACATGGTTTAAAATATTACATTCCTTTTATAATTCTTAACTATTTCCTTCTAACATTTTCTATCTTTTGAAACAGAACACATGGACTCAAAGATATCACAGCTACACCTCTACTATATTCCATATATAACATCTCCTAAAGGTTTCCAAATATTATCAACTCCAAAATATTTTTATCATACATCATTTATAGCTACTAACAATAACTTGATTTACTCATTATTAATAAATAGTTCAAAATATTACATTCTTGATATAATGCTTAACTATTTGCATCTAACATTTTATTTCTTTTGAAATAGAAAACATGGACTCCCTAATATCACAGCTGCAAAATTATTGTGCAGAAGTAGATACAACAATTCATTCATTGCAAGAGATACAAAACCGATTCTTGCCCATGCCAAATCCAAACGTATCGCTGTACAGACTACGACGAACTATAGAATTGTTACCTAAAATAAAATCTACTATAAAACGTATGATCCACATACACAAACGAGATAAATTGTGAAAAGCAAGAACAGAATGGCAATTTAGAAATATGCACCTGGAATTCAGAATAAATCTCCAATGGTATTTAGTCTTCCATCGAGCAACCTGCATCTACGACTGAACGTTTTCAATTTCCCATATTACAGGTAATTTCAATTTCATTCAATAAATTTTCTTTATGATTGAATTCACACAAAACCTCATTATAGTCAATTTGAACAAGTTAATTTCCATTTTTTTTTTTTTTTTTAAAACATCTTTTAATTTTTCAAAAAAAAATATTTCTCTTTGTAGGGTGCTTATTGTTGTATGGATTAATCAATCTTGTGGAAAAGATTGATCTCCCTAGTGTCAGAAGACATTCTAGCAACAAATAAACATCTAAGTTTGTCTTTCTCTAAATATATTCGTTTTACAAATAAATGCTATGAAGGTGTCGATCCTACCTTAGATCCAAATGCTTATTTGTGATCATAGTGCTTTCATCGCATCAATAATCTTTCCATCACAACAAGAGTTCTTTCATCACAAGAAAGTCCCATCTTTCGTCACAACAAAGTGTCATCTTTTGTCGCAACAAAGTGTCGTCTTTTGTTGCAAAAAAGTGTCATCTTTTGTCGACCTGCAATCACAAACAAGAAAATATTAAATAGCACTTGTATAACAAATAATTATAAAACATCCCTATCATAGTGATCAAGGAATCTATGAAATAAACAATCAAATGATAGCTTATTTAAATAAACAATCAAACAACAATTTATTGAGAAAAACAAAACTTGATTATATTAATCTTAAAATAATAGAAGAACCTTACAACCTTAGCCTTGATGTTTGAAAAGGCCTTCCCGGGGTCCGAAGCAGGAGTCTCCTCTACTTTGATAAGTCTTGCACTTTTCCTTTAGGAGCACATAGAGGTATGTGATCTTTCCTCTCAAAAGCTCAGCATAAAGAAGTCTAAATCTCAACAGCACTTCAACTCAATCACACATAAAGCTTGGACTCCCTTCAAGGCTACCCAATACCTCTTTTTATAGAGAAGATGAGGAGGTTAGGGTTCCAGCTATGAAGGGATAGAATCCTCCTTCAAAGGGATAGGCCCCTCACATCAAGGGTTTAGTTCCTTAAGGTGTGGGATACATGCACCTTATTAAAGCATAATCATCCCCAAAAATTCTGATCTAGAAGCTTCTAGAATTGACCTCAAATCAACTTTTTAACTTTTGTTTCTCTCTTTTTTGACTTTGAGAAGGGTACACAGGAATTAAAAGGGAAAACTGTGTTCTGGAATGCAGGTAAGCAGTGTATTACCTCCGTACCCAAGCTAGGAATGGAGGTAGGCTTCATGTTACCTGCGTACCCTAGGGTTTTTGAGTTTTTAGGCTTTTTTCTCTTGTTTTAACGCTTGACATCAGGAGTAAAGGTTGTAAGACTTGCAGAGGAGGTCAGTATGAGTGTCAATGAGCTCATAAAGTCAGCAGAATGTTAGGGTGACAGTTTTTAGTGCAACACTTATTACTTCTAAATATCTCATGACTCTTTGCTAAGCTCAGCATCAATCATTTTTTTCATGGTAGACTTGTAATCTTTTACATAAAATAACAATTTTATTGCAAAATACTAAAATGCAATGTACATTTCAACAATTGCACACTCTTCAAAATTACATTTCAAACATTGTACATTCTTAAAATGTCACATAATAAAAATTAATTGCCATCAACTAATCTTTCCATTACATCTTGTACTTATTTCAACAATATAATTATGTATTCTTTTTAGTATCATATTATTATATATTATAACTCCTACTAAATAAAAACAACTTCTATAATTCATTTCAATATTTTTACATTTCCATATTTCACAAAAAATATTGTTTTACAGATCCACAATATCTTCAACAAATTCTACCATAACTTTCTTTTCAAATATGAAAATGCAATTAGTCAATTACAAACATTATATATATATATATATATATATATATATATATATATATATATATATATATATATATATCTCCAATGACATTAAAATATATATAAGGAGACATCAAATTAATCACAGTTCATCTGTTTATAGCATTTTCCTTATGGCATTTCCTTCGCAACATTAAGTGCAATTGCTAGTCTAAAATTATATGCAATAATTTTGGGATATTACCTATTTAGGAAAAATTGCTCATAGTTAAATGGTACCTAAGTCTTACAAAATGGAGAAGCCTCAATGCCTAGCTACAAATTATTTGTCCACTTAAATTTTCATTGCCAACGTCTAAATCATCTCTCATCGAAAAGGCCATGGCATTGAAAATCATGAATGTGAATCTGGTCTTCTTTCACATACTGAAGTAAATTAATTATATATATATATATATATATATATATATATGTTATTTTTTATTTTTTATTTTTAATGTAATTTAATTGAATTAAAATGTTTAATAAAATAAAAAAATACATTACAATATTTTTTATACCAAATTTAAAAATACTTTTCAAGACAATAAACATATATAAATTATGAGTAGTGTTATTTTTCTATTTTTGATAATTCAAACTAATATTTATAAATAAAATATACTTATTACTATTAATATTTATATTCTAAATCTTATTTCCATAATATATATTTTAATTCTCATTTTTAATATACAAATGTCTATATAGTCATGTAATTAGTGAAGTAATGTTCTGGAATTTTGTGTTATTGGTGGATGGGTTCAAATTCCCATTCCGGATTTAACAGTAGGTTAATAAAAAATCAAATATAAATATGTTATTTTAAAGACGTAAATACATGAGATTTAAGTCTCCGGGAGTGAGGGAATTCTTTGTAGAGTTGGGTCGACTACAGTTCATTCACGAAGAAGGTTTAGGGTTCAGTGGTTTCAAGGGATTGTGTGTAAGGTAAAAAAAAAAGAAAACGTAAGGTAAAGAAAAAAGTAAGGTAAAAAAAAATAGATCTCGACGTATCTGCCGTGCAATAACCCTATTCGGGTAGCTATATTAACCAATTAATGGAAAAGATCATCGGCTGCACATGATCTATGGTTTTATTTGCTTGCATGGAAAAGATCATAAGTTGCACATGATCTATGGTTTCATTTGCTTGCAGTTAACTTATTTTGATTTGATTAGGATATGGAAACTCCATGTAGCACCTCTATTTTTGCACCTCAAGAAGAGTTAATGTCTAGAGACTTAGTGACAATGACATCTTCCAAGAGATATTCAGCTTTAGTTACCAACTCGGGCTTATTACAAATTTAGAGGTGACATTGCTATATTAATAATAGGATTTTACTTATGCCACCGTTAATTAGGTCTTTTGCAAAGTTGTACTTCTAGGTCATTCCTTTTACTTGATTAAAGTGCAGCTAGTTAATGTAATGCAGGGAATTTATTCTAATCTAGGACAAAGATAATGTCTATCACACTTCTACTTGCAAGTTATAGTGAAAGCCAAGCATAAACAATTAACTTAGTTGGAGAAAAAGGAAATTATGCTAAAGGTAATCATTCATCTAGTTATATATTCATTTGCAGTAAAGAAATTGTTTTATCTTATCAAAAATATTCCAGAAAATCACATTATAAATTAAAGAACCAACACATTTCAAACTACTCAATCTAGTTCATCATCATGAGAATAATGATTATGCTTATCCAAATACCTACTAGAATAATTATTATGATTATCCAAATAACTCTATATATACTGCAAAGATGCGCAACTATGAGTAACATAAACATAACTAGAAATTAATAAAAATAAACCTTAAGCAAATAATACTAAATATATATAATAAAATATTATTAAATCTAGATAATATAGATAGAAACAAATATTTAAAATAAATAAAGAGAATGAAAAATAAATAAAATGTTAGAAAATTAGCACTTGCTAGATTTCATCTCTCTCCTCATAGTATGGTTTTTTTTCTTCAATCCTTGTTTTTTTTTTTTTTAACTTCATTTTGACTCATTTTTATGGTAGTTTTGTGTTTTTCTATAAATATTTATTATTACTATTTTGTGACCCCATTTGTTGGTGGGTTTGTTGGTTTTTTTTTCTTTTAATTATTATTATTATCTTTATTAATTTCGTTATTTTTAGTTTTAATAGTGTTTTATTTTGTTAGTTTATTTTTATTTTTTATTTTAACCTTGTTATAATTATAATTTTGTTTGTTATTATTGATGTTAGATTAATAATATTTTATTATAATAGGTAAAATTTTGTAGTTTTTATTATTGGTTGTTGGTTTAGGTTTCCATTTGTTTAATATTATTTTTATTATTTTTTATTATTTTATTTACTTATTTTTGGTTGAGTCGTTTATTTTTAATTTTTATTATTTTAACCTTTGATTTAATTTTCATTTTGTTTCGTTATTTTCCATATTTGTTTGTAATTATATTATTTAGGTTTAATAATATTTGATTATATGTATTTATTATTATTTTTTTAATGTCTATTTTTATTAAATTTGGGTTATGTTTTTATCACTGACCATTCGGCATCTCTGCAAGATATATATAGAGGTATTTGGATAAGCACAATAATTATAGTTCAAAATACATCAGCTCTTTAATTTATAACGTGATTTACCAAAATATTTTTTATAAAACAGATATGGATCACAAATTTTTACTCTCTCAAACTATTATATCATTACACTTTTCATCAAAGCATAAACGAACTCATATCTACTATTTCATTCAACTTATATTTTCATGTAAAATTCAATCTAATTCTGAAATGAAATAAAACCCTGATGGCTACTTTATTTTGCAACAAGGAAGGATCTTTGGAGTGGCCTAATAGTCTCTTCTCACCATGAATTCAGATGTGGGGGTCAAATGAATCCTATTATAGGATCAAGAGGAAAAAATGATCTAAACTGGAGTGAAAAAAGGTGACCTACAACACTACTACAAGAAATAGCTAAGTATGTCTTGTATTTGCTACAAGATGTCTTGAGGTGCTACTCGAAACATGTCGAGAGGGTTCTAAGGATGAAACAGCTATAAGGAAGGTGTGGAAAGGTGAGGGAAGGTGGAAATAAGTGAGGGAAAGGTGACCAATGCCTCCAGGAAAACTCATACCCTTGAGGGCATGTTTTTCACTTCGAAGGCTGCTCATGGTGGTGGTGAAGGTGGTTTCAAAAAATAGGGTTTTCATGGCAGATTGGAAATTTGGAGGGAAGAAGGATGATTGTGATGAAAATGGTCTTTTAGCTGAGGCTAAAGACAACCCTGCAATCACTACACACATTGATGTATTTCTTACTGTCAAAATAACATGTTAAAAAGTGAAAATGATGAGTTGAATAGAAAACCCTACTTAACCTAGGATAAATTCTAATCTAAACACAAATCCAATTCCTAACTTACAATAAATGTACTATGAGAATGATAATCACACTGTATAAATTTCCAAGAAATAATAAACATGCTATGTTAGATATTTGGTTGGAGATCCTATCACCCTCAAACTCCCATGAGAGAACTGAGGAAGAGAGTACAGAAGAAAATTTTTGATAGATTTTTATTGCAACCAGAATGAAAAGACACTAAAAAAAATGTTGAAACATATATAAAGAATATAAATACACAAGAGGTACTTATCCAATGGATTGGGTCCTAACCCAAAAGAATCAGCCCTCTGAGACTAAATTAGTGATGGAACAAAAAATTTCACATTATCATTGCATAAAAAGTTATACTACATCATTTGAAAGTAAAACAGAACACTAACTAAGAGCTCAAGAGCTACCTAGCTTAATACAAATTTTGAATCCTAATGACCTCTTACATACAAATATTTATACAAATGGGTAGCTACCAAAAACTCCTAAGTAGGAATAAGTCCTCCTTGATCTCGAGAATAGTGCAGCTTGGCTGCTCAAAACTACCAATTTTCTTGGCTTCCTTTGCTTTCAAATTGTTGACATATATATGAGTGTTATATTGGGTAATTGAGAGAGTTCAGGAGGTGGAAAAATCTCCTAAATTCTCTCATTGTTGTCTAATTTGGGCCCTTAAGTGGAAAATATATCAGAAATGACTTCATTTCTTACAATTAATTTAGATTAGGCAACAAGACATGAAAAACATCACACACCCTTTTCATTAAGCATAGTAGGACAAAAAATTAAATAAACTTGAGAGAGAGGTAAATTAATAGCTTAATTATGGAATTTTAAGCCATTAAAATATACCTAATGATGGACCTCACCATCACCCCTTACTGAAATGTTTTCTCATCCTCTGAGAAACTCAATCCTCCTTGATGATTTCTTTCAAAGAACTGGTGGCCTATCTAACATCCCAAGTCAATAAAGAGGGAGTGTCTTATGGTGGGTGGAATCCAACATTTCTTTCTCAACTTAGCCCACTTGTTTTGTTTCTCTTTATAATCTCTCCCTTCATGTAGCTCCAACAACAAAGGTGGGTTGAGATTAAAGTCTATCCATTGTGTATTCATTATTTGCATAGATTTCTTGTAGATTGGCTCTCTTTCTAATGCATTATTCATTCTATCAGGAGAATGGAATTCACTCAAATGTAGGCTAAGTGGTAAGGTGTTGCATCTCCTTTGGCATGCTTGCATACTCTCTTCTCCAAGAAACCTGGATATATCATCAAAGTGTGAAATGACCTGACATTGTGTCTCAATATATCTAGGTGCTATTACATCACCATTTGAGAGCAATTGATGATTATTAATACCCCCCTGGGGCTTATTGGTCCTGCTCTAATCTGCAGAGGTTCTCTCTCCTCTCTTGCAATGACTCTTTTAATCTCCTCTACTGTTTCTTATTCATGTGATAGCCAAGATGCTAAAGCCATTGACTGCATATCATCCAACTTGGAATTTGGGTCCCAATTGTTAATATTAGTGAGAATGATGTGGTGCATATAGAATTCATCCACTTTATCCCTCTCTCCTACACTATATTGTTTGGAGAAATAAATTAACTGTATATATTTTTGAAAGGATTGGGAGCCATGTTGATCTAAGATTCTAATTTGGAATTGTAACTATGGCTCCATTAGGTAAACTGCATAGGCCTTTGAAGGTTGTGTATACTGCATGTCCTCCATGCAAAGGTTTTCCATGTTGGCAAGTTGGTTGTCCTTTTCCTGTAGCTGCCCCTGCAGTCTCATGTTCTCTTCTTGCATTAATTGCATTTTTTCTTTCACCACTGATTATCTGAGCGTTACATCAACCAACTATTCTCCCATTTTAAGGAGCCTTTCTTCCATCAACCCCACATTTGAGACATTATTTTATTTGGATATCTTCATCCATAAGTGGGTGTTCCCTCTTTCCATCTCTAGCTCATGTAGGATGGGGATTGTGAATTTCTCAGGGATCAGTCTTCTTCCCCCAATTAAGTTGTAGTAGGATCCCAAATTAGGTTGTGGGGTAGGCTCCTAAAATACTCTGATTTGTCTTTCAAAGGTTTATGGGGATGCTACTATCTTTTGGGGTTCTTGTTCAACTTTTACCCCCTCTTACTTATCTTGTCCTTCCATTTTTGTACTCTTTCCTTCAATTTGTGCCTTTTTTTCTTCCTTATGCATATCCTTCTCTTCCTGTATCATATTTTGTGTTTCATGTATCATGCTCTATTTTTCCTGTAGCATACTTTATTTTTCCTATAGCACTCCCTTCCATTTATTCTGGATGTTAGTAGGTTCTTTTGGTTCCTTCAAGGGTGATGCTCTAGTGGTGTAACTCCTTACATAGGCTATGGGACCCTTAGGTTATGGCTTTGCAAATGTGACCTCCTCATTCCCTCCCTCATATGTCCCTACCTCTTCTTTCCACCTTGGGGACCCCTAATGCTGATTACAATTTTTGTGGGAGTCTGGGGTATGCCTTATCTTAATCTAGTGCTTTCCCTTGTTTTAAAGTAGAGATGGGTTTATCTTGAAATTTTCTTCTTAGATTTCACAGGAATGCCTAAGGTAGCTAAAGTGGTGGATACCTCATGCTTAGTGTTCCCTGGTGACACAGTAGTTTGTTGATGATATATATCATTCTCTTTTTGTTCAATGGTATATTTAGGACTTAGGACCTCCGATTCTAACTTGTCTTCCTCTTCTTCCTCATCATCCACTTCTTTTGCTTGTAACTCTTCTTCTTTCACTTCATTTGTTTCCATTTCTATTGTCCTCTATGTCTCTTCTTCCTCTAATATGGTGTCCCTACCCCCAATGCTAGATATAAGAGTTTCCCAGGAGTAATTTTTTGGGTTCCTATTACTGCCTCTCTATCCACATATCTGAACTTGGACCATGGGATAGTATTTCTTAAGTTTTTTAGGGAATCATCCATTATAAACTTAATAAATCCATGATGGGCTAAGTTTTGATGGTTCCCTTCTCTAGCTTTCTAGCTAATTTCCCTCATGGATTAGAGGAGGAATAAGGTACATTTAATTTCTTCTTAAGAGGAAATATTTCTTGGTATATGAGTTCATGCAATAGTCTAAAGTGATAGCCTTACACTATGCTTAATATTCCATTATAAGATATGTATCTTAATATGTTAAGGGCTACATCATCCCATGACTAAGGCAGAATTTCTCTCCAAACCCCTTTTTTATCTTCTAAAATTCTCTCCCTCGACCTAAACAATTTTTTCTTTGCAGTAGAAATATTGGCCCTGAATTCCCTATTCTACTTTGTTTCTAAGGGCAGTGTGGTTATGATTCTAATCACTTTAGGACTTATGGTAATGACTAACCCTGTTATTATCATTGTGTCATTGACAAATGATTGGGAATTAAAAGCCATAAAAAAATCAAAGGAAAATTCATCATCATATCCTTTTAATAATTGAAAGAAGCCTAACCACTGATGTATCCTAAATATGTTTTCTATAGAAGGTTGCAAATTAATCATTATGGTGTTTGTCGATTCTACCCTATTGAACCCCCCTCCCATCTCTTCTTGCTACTCTTGACTAGGTGTAGGAAAGGTGTTTTTTGAATATCATTAGTGTTTAACTCAATAGTAGAAGAGAATCACAAAGCCTCTTATCTCTACACCTCTATATACTAAACTTCTATTTCATTCATTGAAACCCTTCATTTTCAAAATTTTATGACTATCGTCTGCAAATTTTCGAGGTGATTTTTTGTGAAATTATGATGGATCTGTGAGGTGATGGAGACTTACTTCTTAAACTAATTATTTGAGCTGAAAAATGGTAAAGTCATGAACTAATTGGGCCTTTTTTTGCATGCATATACTTCATATTTCCTCTTGTATCACTCCTCAGCTCTGCCTGTAGTAGTCATAGACTTCCTGTAGAAGTTACAGAACTTCCTGTAGCACTGTCCTTTTGCAGCAATCAGTCGAGGTTCAAAGCTCCTCTCTGGCGTGCAAGATTTTTCCTCTCTCAAATTTTTCTTTGAATGGAAAAATAGGCAAAGAGAAGCATGCTCAATTTCATTATATGTGATTTATATTTGGCTTGGAGAATTGTGATGATCTGTCCCTTAGATGATGTTTCCTCATTTGGACCATTCGTCCCACTCAAGGTTATCATTCTCTTCTGCCTCGTAATCAACACCCAGTCCTGGTGATTGTACTTTAACTTCTTTGAAAACTACACATTGCATGAGGACTCCACCAGTCACTTCTTTTTACCTGGTCAAGAGTGGCCGAGTTAACTGGACACCTTAATTTTATTACAGTTTTCCCTCTTCGACATTCATTCATGTAGTCACTTATGCATTAAGGAGAGGATGAGAGTGTGCCATACCTGAGCCTTACCTCCTTATCGAGTTGTTTGAGGATGATGCATGATGGAGATAGACCATTGGAGTGTTATTAACTGATTTTTTATTACTCCTTGATCTTTTTTTGTGTCTCTTCATTCTTTTTTAGGTGTTTACCTTAATTTGTTTTCTATGTTTGCGGGTATGTTACTGAGTCTTCAAGTGCATGTCTACTAGCGGAGGGTTCTTCTTCGAGTGCCATTACTAGCTTCAGAATCATCTCATAAGTCTTCTTTGTCTCCATGAATTATTATAACAACTTCAGGACTTTTCTGGTGCTTACATAAGGCCCACTAAAGGAATTTGCTTCTTCCTATAGAAGCCTCTTTCATTTCCTATTTTGGAATTATAGCTTTTCCTTGGTGATGAGGGAGGGTGTGAAGAGTTATTAGGGTTGTCATAGGATGATGATAGGATGATGGAGAAGTGGTGTTTCATTGGAAAATGGAGTGAATGAAATATTTTTTTTTTAGAATATTTTTTTTTTACAAAGGTGACAAAGTATAAGGTTTGACTGAAAAATCTATGTGTTCGAGATGGAGGAGTTATGAGAGGGTGGTAGGAAATGGTGGAAAGACACTCAATGAATTTTTATATCACAGGGACATTGGTGGCCTCTCTTTATCCTCGATAAACCCTCTTGTATCTCACTCTAACTTCCTGTAGCACCTGAAGAACTTCCCGCAGTAGCACAAAAAATTCCTATAGCACTACAGAGAGGGTGAAAATTTCCTATTTTTAAGCTCATATGATCGTGTAGAGGGATGAAGAGGTTATTTATGGTACTGGAGAGAGAGTGGATGGATGGAGAGGTGAAGAGAAGTGGCAGAATTCCCTTGCTTTATGAGCATGACATGCCAATATTCTTAACCCTACAAGATGGAAAAAGAGGTTAGCGGTCATGGTGTCATCTCACCTTCTTGTCCTTGTTATTTTTTTTTCTTTTTTTTTTCAAAACACCAGCGGGTTACCTCAAAATATTTTCATCAACCTTCCCTGGGAACTTCAAATAGTCTTTCAATTAGGGATCCGTTTATTTTTCTTTTCTTTTCTTTTGGCTCTAGCACTACCTCCAAGAGGTTTTCAATCCTAGAGTTGGCCTTGGATGCCTAATGGAGGTTTTTACCCGTACCTATTTATTTCTATTATTGTTATTATTATTATTATTATTATTATTATTATTATGTTCTCTAGGAGGATTATGGACTGGAAGCTATGAGGCTGCCAATTACATTCACTTCCCTGTTGATCGTATTGATGAACTCTTCCCTAGACATGGGATTCTTATATACTTTAAGCCTATAACCATTCACAAGTAGAGGGACCCCCTCCTCATCAATGGTTTTGATATGAACAACCGCATTTTCATGGAATTTATCTATCAGATATCAGCCTTACCATATTACCATCATATTCCCTTTAAATTCCTTGAACCTGGAGTTATATAGAAAATCCCAATCTCCTTCCTGGAATATTTTCTCCTTTGTGTGCCTATGATGCCAAACCTTACATCTATAATTGTATGACTTCAGTGCAGAGGAGGGACTGCATTCTGAATTCATATAAGGCATTTACTTGAATCAATATTTCTTTTTGCACCCTTCTAATATCTAAATCCAACTAAGATGCCATTATGAAAGTGTTATATTCAAATTCAATAGAAATAAAATATTTCTTCCCATAAACTAGATCATATCGAGAGAACCTAGTAGTTGTCTTCTAGGTTGTATTATAGCCCCAATTTTCCTCCACTAATTTTTTTACCCAATCTTTCTTATTTTTTGGTCACTACCTTGGTGTGGTCAATTTCTAATTCTCTATTGATAACCTCCACTTGCCCATTTTCATTAGGGTGATAGGTAGTACAATTTATGTGCTTGATGTTATGATGCCTTAGGATATTCTCAATCAAGTGTGAGGTGAAATGAGCTCTTTGATCAATGAATATCTCCCTTGGATACCCAAATTTTTAGAACACATTTTGTCTTAATAATTTAGCCACTTTTTTTTTTTTTTTTGTCTTGACAACCTTTTTCTCAGTGCACTTTTTCAAATAATTAGTGCATACTATGATGTATTTATTTTTCCCGGATGGTGGAACAATTTTCCCAATGAAATCCCTACCCCACTTGTCAAATTTCTCGAAGGCCACTTGAGGTTCTAGAGGAATTTCAACCTTGGGTGTAGGTCTTCCCATCCTTGGACAGTGGTGACACCTGCTGGTATACCTTCTAGCATCATGATGGAGACTAGGCCAATAGTAGCCCACTTGCAAGGCCTTTAAATTTTTCCTCCTAGTAGAAAAAGTACCCCCACTAGGCCTATCATGCCATACAGAGAGGATTCATAGAATTTCTCCTCCTTGACACAATATCTCCTTAGAATCTAATCAGGTCCTAGTTTGAAAATATTGCCACCAATCCAACTAAAAGGGGCATCTGTTCTAATAATTTTTCTCTTGTCCCTGGATGACATATTTGGAGGAAATATCCCAATAACTAGGTAGTTGGCTATGTTAGAAAACTAGGGAGAGAGTATTGAGATAAAAAAAATATGTGCTCATATGGAAGTTTTTCATCAATAATATCCTCATTATCTGTAGGAAAAGTTATTCTAGACAAAAAAATATGGAACTACATTTTACATTCCAGGCTTATCAATGATACTTAAATCAAACTATTGCAGCAATAATAACCACCTAATAATTCGAGCATTCACATAAGGTTTTTTTGATCAATTATTTAATTTTTTCATGGTTAGTATGCCCAAAATTTTCGTACCCATTAATATAATGTCTAAAATTATTCATGGAATGGACAACAACTAAAATCTCTTTCTCAACGAAAATGTAGTTCAATTAAACCTTAGAGATATTTTTGTTGATGAAATAAATGGAATAGGGAAACTTCTCATCCACTTGTCTGAAAAAATCCCCCACATATTTATCTGATGCATAAACATGGATATGGAAAGGCAGAGCCTAATTGGGACCTCAAAGTATAGGAGCTATTGTGGATCATTTGCATATCCTTTTATTTTCAATTTTTGAAAATATTAAAAAAAAAAAAATTATAAAATAGTCGAAAATATGTTAAAGTATTAAAATTCTTATACTTTAGCATAAAAAATATTTTTATTGATATATTGGAGTTAAAAGTTTAAACAATTTAAACATTATGAAAGTGGGTTCCTCATTTATGATTAAAGATAGATTAATTTGTTGGGCGGAAAGTGTTGATGGTTTTAATTCTTATCAAAAGGCCCAACCCACAGGCACAACCAGTGCATGAGATAATAAGGTGAGTACCTCCGTAGTTTATTGGGTTGACTGCGAGGACAACGAAGATGAACATTGGATATTGAGTGCGGAGGCACCGGCCAAAATTTTCCTTCGTACCTAGAGACCCCTCGCAGTGACGTAGGGCACTCACTTGTTCACAGTTGTCTTCCATGTCGAATAAAATAAACAGCTCATTCGCACGTCATCTTAGTATTAAAATTTAAGGCTGCGCCACCTATTTAAAAAAAAATGTCATTGTTTTTCAAATCATTTGTGATTAGTTTATGCTACATCCTGTTTTAGTTTTATGTCACCCTAGTAAAATTGACCACCCTGTAAGTTGTTCTTCACGATAATTTTCAGTCATGGCTAGGCATTTGTCCTTGTCAGGTTCTTCTAGTCATATCCCTCTCATGGAAACTGAGGGGGATATTAAAGATACCTTTTGTTCTATAATTAATCTTCCATTTTATCAGTAACTCATCTTGAATGACAAAGCCTCCCCTGATTATACTGCCATGGTCAAGTCTAGAGTTCTTTCTGCATGTATCCCAAAGAATCACCTTTTTCCTAAATTTATCTATTGGTTGGTGTCAGTCATGTACCGTGGGAAATGTTTTGTTATGAATTGTCAAGGAGATAATGTTTTGCAAGTGTCTACCCAGCTAATCCACCAAGCCATGTGCTATCATGAGTCAGAGTCATCTGTTCAGTTCTCCGACGATTCTCTCGTAACCTATTATGATAATCTTATAGGTGAAGAGTTTAATTAGTTCATATAATTTTTGAAGCCAAACATGAAGAAATTTTAGCCAGACAACAAGGAGTTTGCTATGGAGATTTTTGATGCAGAAATTAGACTAGTAGTAAGAAGTATTGCGAAAATTCTGGGCAAAGATGATGACAGTACAGTGGATAAATCAGTCTTGGGGATGTTTTCCATGATAACGAAGCCAGGAATAGTGTTGGCTATTCCATGATATTGGCAAGAAGTAGTTAATTCACAGCTAATGAGCCTTTCATTAACAGGTTCTTTTAAATTTCCTTCATTAATTGTCTACATGTTCTTATATCAAAATGTGGAATAATTCATGCATCTAGGTCTGAGTATGATGCATATAAATAAGAAAAGGAAATGAGTAGTGTTCTCGACTGATGTAGTAAGAGGAGAGAAAAATGAAGCTGGATTGTTTGATTTTTCCAGATATTTCATGTTAGTTGCATATAAAATCTTGAATGCAGTTCCTCCTCCCTATTTTCTACCTAAAGCTCAGGAATATTTGCATTTAGGAGTAAATTGAAAATTTTGAGATTGGTTTGTTTTTTAGGATTACTCTGAGATTAAGCTATATGGAGCAGGTGTTGAGCCTTATAGACTTCCAACATTTGTGCCTATGGGGCTATTTTCCTTGGAATTTATTCAAAAAAGCTTAAATGTTGATTAGGTTCACTTTGTTCCCATGAAAAAGGGGCACATGTACGAACTACCCATTACTGTAGGCCCTTTCATAGTCAATATGAGATAGGAATTTGAGGAGGTTACTAAAATGTTAGATGATATGCATATGCTGTTAGGGGAAAGTTGGGCTTATGACCCTCATAGTGTAATTTAAAATATAAGAATTGAGAATGGGTATTCAGCTTTCATTCATGAAAGTAGGCCAGATTTGGAGAAGATAGCAAGTAAAGGTGTGATGAGTTCAGCAGGTTCAAACATTCAGACTCCTATCATATCAGAGAGATTAAACAAAAGAAGAAAAGAAACAATGATTGATTTATATGATGAGGAGTAGGGAGCTTAGAAGAGGACAAATTTTATTGAAGAATCGACATCTAACCCACCTGGTTTTTCTGTACATTTGGGAGAAGAAAAAATTGCTCCTACTTCACCCAAGAGTCATGAAATCTCTCATGAAAAAGTACCTCTGATCAAACAGATGTTTACACAAATTGAAGAAAGGAATCAGAAGATGAAGGCCAACATGGAGGCCTAATATGAATATCAAGTTGCTCCAGATCAAACAAGACTTTTGAATGTCATGGATCTTGAGAAAGATCAATTCAGGATTGCCCTGTCACATCCTATAGACATGTCAATAGGTTCTTCTAACAATTTCAATACTGTAGATGTGACTATATATGTGAAGAAGATTCCCCTGATGGATAAGATGAATTTATATATGCAAACTGGTCAGTTGATTGTGAGTGACCTGACGAAGACCAATACAATGGAAATGATGGCAGACAATATGTTTGGAAAGGTACTTAAGCAATTAAAGTTATAGAAATCTAACTCAAGAGCTTTAACAGTTCAGAATGATGAGATAAAGAAAACCATTGTAAATATTGGAGTGGACCCTAGTGACAAGACTGTTGTATAGAAATTTATGAAAAGTGCTGAGGCAAAAATATTTACATTGAGGAAAAAGCTAAAATTTCCTAGAGGAGAACATTATATGGATGCAGAAGTTGCAGAGGTGGAGAAGGAAAAGGAAAAGGAAAATATTTTACAACATCTCATGCAGAAAGATGAAGAAATTTCCAAAATAAATAAAACTGCAATATCACTGCAAAATCATATTGATAACCATAATTGCAATTTTTTTTTTCCTACAAGTAACCAAGATCCACAAGCACAGATTGTTCAGTTTAATATTGAGTTGTAGATGGATGAAAAAGATCAGAGAAAGGCTCAATCAGATCTGAAGACTGCAACAAATCTTGTTCAAGCCATAGGGAATGAAGATGGAAAGTACAAAATGAATATTCAGAATGCCAATATTGAGATTAAAAATATCAAAGAGAGACTGAAAGGAAACATTTCACTGATAAAAGCCAAAGATATCATTTGGAATGATATCATTTTAGAAATGAAATCATTTTGGAGTTGTTTGATGATAGTTGCAGAGGAGAAAAGTCTTATCAAGAAATGTGAGGAACTAATCATGATAGATAAATAGAAGGAAATTAATAGAGCTATTTGGGCTAGAAGGTTCATTGAATTTATTAATGCTAAAAAAGATCAGGAATTAGAAGAGAATGACATTAAATATAAGACCTTATATGCTATAGAGATCTATAAGATGATTGTCTACATAAAAGAAATTGATGGAAATTAAAGAAGCAGTAAGTCAGTTTGATAAGTTATTTGTCAAATTAACAAGAATAGGTCCACCATCATGTTGGGGAGATGAAGGAAATATTTTTCCATGGGGTTCTTATGAGAATTTTCTAGTTATGACAAAAATTAAAGTTGATAACAGGCATGAAAAAGCTCACGTTCTTAAAGGGGAAACAATGGTCAACTTTCTGCACAAATATTTTCAGCTACTGTGGTTGGTAAAAAATATTTTCACAGAAGCACCATCCTATAGTCAAATTAATGCATTCAAATTGGACTATCACGATCTAACACATTTTCCCAGGACAAAGGAAGAGATATGGAAAAAGTGCAGAGCTTGGACAATATACTTGCCAAAAGGGTTTTCAGCATTAAAGAAAGACAAATTAGTTGACCAAGGAAATGCATCAGCATCATCAGCAATTCCTATAGATTAGGATATATATTTTTACATTATAATACTTTTTCAAAGACAATGTAATTGTAATAACACATTTTCAAGGCATGTAATATACAACCTCTGAAGTCCTAAGTAGTTGTTGTAGTTAGGATTGGTTATAGCAGTTCCAAAGTATTTTTTACTATATTTAATGTAATTTTCAAGGGGAAGAAAGGTTCCAAGTTTAGGACCTTCAGACTATTATTTTGTACTTAGATATTTCAAATTTAATGAATGATTACGCAAGTTTCTGGCATCTGTTTATGTTGATATGTATCTAAGTTTACATTTTGCGTTTTCTTTCAATGAATAAGACAAAGTAATGAGAAATAGGTCTTTTTTTACCTATGTAAGCAAGAGTTAAAATCCTTAATTGGAACTCCTTTCTTTTAACTATTTATTTAATAAATTATTTAGAAGTTTGAGATGATATATTATGTGTGACAACATATCAGTTTGGGCTTATTTCTTTCATTTTCTTCTGGTCATTTCATTCAACATCAGCAAATGGTAGCATTGTGAGACATTCATTGTGTTTGATATCTAAGGGTTTAATAGTAAATACTTGAAGGTGATTAAAACAGAGACATATATTTTCATGATTTAATCATATAAATGTCTTAAGCACTGATTCCTTATCACATCTAAGGGATTATCTCTTAAGGTACAACAATAATTGGCACCGTTGCTAGAGAATCGAATAAACGAAGTCTTTTCCCTGGGTTTTATTTGTATTTCCTTTGGTTGTTCAGAGAGGAGAAAATATTAAAAGTTGTGTTTCATTTTCTAATTATGGCTTATAAGAGGCCATATACGAGGTCTGATACGTCTTAGTAGAAGGTTCCTACCATTTCAAATCCAGAAAAGTTGGTTTAAAAAAAGAGCCAGAAATAAAAAACCCTTTCTACACCTGATGCCACACTGCCTGCACCTGGCAGCAGTTCACATATTCTTTCATCCAAGGATATTTCCCAGAAACTCACTTTCTCAGAACAAGAATCCTTGTCTTCATCCATTCACTTCCAAGAACCAAGGTTAGAAGAGCAGTATTTCGAATCTGTATCTTTCACATTTACAGGAAATCAGCCTAATACAGTTCTTAGTTCTTATGCTTTAGTTTATCAACCCCTTCCTTTATTAGTTGTTTCAACTGATTCATCCACACCTACAACTGGCACACATATTCCTACGACTCAAGGAGTAGTCAATGAGGGCATAAACATGGTAGCCCCTACTTTCTTGATGAATAGATATGCACCATTAAATCTTCCACAACCAATGAATGCAATGCCCCAGGAGTATCTTAAGTTGCTTCCTAGATTTACTGGTGAAGATGAAATAACATCAGAACAACACTTGCCTTTGTTTCGCACCTTTGCTGAAAATTTCAATGCAGAAAATTTTGATGTTGTAATGAGACATTTTGTGCAGTCTCTAAATCGAGAGGCAAGAAAATGGTTCAAAGGATTACCAAATGGCTCAATCAATTATTGGGATGAATTAGAAAGACATTTCATCTAAAGATGGGGTGAAAAGAGAGATCATGGTTATTCCTTAACAGAATTTAATGCTATAAAAAAAAAATTAGATGAAATCATGAGTGATTTCATCAAAAGATTTAATAAATTGTACAATAGTTTGCCTGTGGAAATGAAACCTCCTCCTATTGGAGCAAGGGTTTTTTTTGCAGGGGCATTTGAATCAGATTTCATTTTTACATTGAGAGAAATAAGACCACCCATTATTGAAAAAATTTTAACTGATGCCTTAGAGATTAAGGAAAATATGACTACTACTAGAAAAGTACAAGAAAAACAGTCAGCTCAAGATAAAGGAAAAGCTAAAGAGGATTCATCATAAGATCAAAGGATCGATGAAATGACTAATGTCATTAAAAAATTTTCAAATAAATTAGCAAATATCGGAATGGATAGCAAGAAACCTGTACAACAAAATAGAGGGGTTTTTAATCCCCAATTCAGAAAGCAGCCCTTGTAGATTATGCAGAGGGAAAGAAGAGATTAGGATCAAGTTCAAGCACCCTTATCTATATAAGTATCACCATCACAGTCTGCTGATGATGATCATAAAGAAGATGAAGATAAAAATTTTGCTGTGTATATGGAATATGGTGAAACAGAAGAAGAATGTGAAAAGGAATGTGTAGAAGAATGTAAAGACGCTAATGTTTCATTTGATCAAGAAGAAATGGATGATTACTGCAAAAAAATTGTTGGTTTTATGGAAGCATAATCTCATAAAAAGTATGACTTGATATCAAAGATGAGGTTGAGAACTCAAGATAATGAAGAGAAAGAATCAGAGTCAATACCTTCCCTAATGGCAACTCCACTATAGAAAAAATCAATAAAACAATCATACAAGGGGAAGCAGCCCATGAATTTAGTAAAAGAAAAGGAGAAGCAGCAAGTTGAGGCTTCCCAAGTATAGTCTAATGATTCTAATATTTTGGAGAAGATTGTTACTATTCCTGAGCAACATGCAAATCCAAACAAAAATCAAGAAGAACCTGAAAAGTAGACAAAACAAAATCAAAATTTCAGTTTGTCATAAGAGTTTTAAAAAGTTAAAATACAAGTACCTCTTCTTGAGTTGGCTAAACACCTGGTTATAAGAAAGAAATTGCAGAGTTTATTAATCTATCTCAGTCTGATGAGGTGGGTGATATTGTTAATTTGTAAAAAGAGAAGCCAGTGGTTACTTTTGGGCCTCATGTTGAAGAGGTAGATTATTTTGTTCCACCTTTTTATATATTAGTTTTGTTGCATGATTTCATTTTACATAATTTTATGCTAGATTCTGGTGCATCACATAATCTTATGCCACTGTCTGTGATGAATCAGATAAATTTACAAATCACTAAGCCATATAGAGACCTCTATTCCTTTGATTCAAAAAGAGTGAAGTGTGTAGGTCTTGTCAAAGACATGGTTGTTTCCTTAGCTCAAATTCCAGCCAAGAATATTATGATAGATGTTGTAGTAGCAGATATTCTGGCTAGATTTGGTATGTTGTTGTCTAGATCATGGGGAGAAAATCTTAGAGGTGTCTTGAAATTGGATTTCACATATGCCATCATTTTTGTTTTTAATGGGGAGGAAAGGAGTTTATACAGAGAAACCATATTTCTGAAAACTACCAAAAAGAAAGATGGAAGTAATTCTCCCATTTATGGCCAAGAGAAGGAGGATCTCTCTTGTTTCATGCTACATGAAGATGCATAATTTTTTGAATACTCAAAGGAACAACTCTCTTCAGAAAATGTACATAAGGAGATGCATTCAAATAAAATTTGGAAGTGTTATTTTGATGATGCATTTTCTAAAGAGGGCATCAGAGCTAGATTCATATTTATATCTCCTAAAGGTAACCTTTCACCTTTTTCCTTTAAACTAGGATTTGAATCTACTAATAATGTGGTTGTGTATGAAGCATTGATTTAAGCCTACATACATCCAAATAAATGGGGATTTAGTATTTTTTTTTCGTGAATTTGAATTAATAATAAGATAGATTAGGGATTGGTGTCAAACTAAGCATCCCAGATTGAGGTCCTATAGAAATGAGGAGTGGGATCTAGTTGAAAATTATTTGAAGCCTTTAATCTTCAGCCTATTCCAAGAGAAGAGAATAGAATGGAAGATTCATTGCCAGTTGCAGCCAGTGCATTTAAACCACCAATTAATCCAAGGTTGAGATATGAAGTTGAGTTGAGACATAGACCTTCAATCCCTGATAATGTAAAGCATTGGGAGGTTTTTGAGGATGATGAGCAAATTAATAATTTTTTAACAATGATTGGAAATTTTGAAGATAGTCAATTTGATTTAGAAGTTGATGAAATTGATCAAAGTGATATATCTAAAAACCTGAAGCAGGCAATTGGTGATTAGAATATAATTCAATTGAAGGATAATATTTTAACCAGAGGTTTGGTACCTCTTCAAAAATTGTTTGATGCTAATGATGTGGTAGTGAATCAGAAAAATGTATCTCTGGATGGAGAAATGGAGGACTGTAATTTAGGAAATCAACATGAGCCCAAAATGGTTGAGTTTTTTAAAGGAGTTCCTCAGGAATATAAAGAAAGGTATGTAGATATTTTTAAACAATTCATGGATGTGTTTGCATGGTCACATGAAGATTTAAAGACTTATGGTATAGATATTATTCAACACAAAATACCACTAAAAGATGGGGTTAAGCCACACAGATAGAAGGTCAGATAAATTAACCCACTCTTACTTGCTCCAATTGAGAAAGAATTTAAGAAACTTTTGCAACCAAAAATCATAGTTCCACTTAGATATTCAAATTGGGTTTCCAATTTGGTACCAGTCAGGAAGAAAAATGGAGAGATAAGATTATGTGTGGATTTCAGAAATTTGAGCAGAGCTTCCCTAAAGGATAGTTATCCTTTTCCAAAGATGGATTTTGTTCTGCAGAAGGTGACTGGAGCTTACAGGTTGTCCATGGTTGATGGTTTTTCTGGATATAACCAGGTAGCTGTGGAGAAGGAAGATCAAAAGAAAGCTGCTTTCACCACACCTTGGGGAGTATTCATGTATGCCAAGATGCCATTTGGTGTCATGAATGCAAGAGCTACTTTCCAGAGAGAAATGGATATAGCTTTTTTAGGTGATAAATTTGTCGTCATATATTTGGATGATGTGACTATTTTTTCAGGGTTTGGTGATTAACATTTGGAGCACCTGTAGAAGGCTTTCTTGAAGTGAAAAAAATTTGGGTTATCATTGAATCCTAAGAAATCCCTGTTTGCTCTAGAGGAAGGTAAGTTTTTGGGACATATAGTTTCAAACCAAGGTGTGAAAATTGATCCAGCAAGGGTTGAGGCTATACAAACAATTCCTTTACCTAGAACTAAGAAATATATTCAAAGATTCCAAGGGAAAATAATTTTTTTGAGAAGATTTGTTGCAGATTATGTTGAAATTGTCAGGAAAATAACAGATATGTTGAAGAAAAATACTGAAGTAAAGTGGGACAAATATTCAAGAGAATCCTTTGCTAGGATTAAAGGGGCTCTACAAGAAGCTCCATTTTTTATTAGTCCAGATTATTTGAAACGTTTTCAATTTTTTTCATTCGCATCACCTTCGACTATTTCTGCTTTGTTGTTATAGAAGAACAAAGAAGGAAAGGAGTAGCCAGTGGCATTTTTTAGTAAAGTCCTCAGAGATGCAGAGCTCAAATATAAAATATTGGAAAAGCAGGTGTATGCCTTAGTAAAGTCATTGGAAGCTTTTAGGACATATGTACTTCATTCTCAAATAGTAGCATATGTACCTAATTCTGCTATAAAATATGTGCTAATTCAGATTGATGTAGAGGGAAAAAGAGGAAAATGGATAGCGAAAATCCAAGAATATGATTTGGACATTAAATCTACTAAGTTAGTCAAAGGACATGGATTAGCTAAGTTGTTAACAGAATCTAATTTCCAAACTATGGGAATTAATTTTCTTGCACCATTAGATGAAGTGATTGGGGAGATCAATCAGATTACAACTAAGTCAGTAATCAAATACAAAATTCTCTGCTTAGATTGGTATAAATATATTATTCATTATTTGTATTTTTTCTCTTGCCCTCCCTCAATCAATAGATCAAAATACATAGCCCTAAAACTCAAATATCAACCTTATTTTATAATTGACGCTAAATTATATCGGAGAGACCCTGTTGTTGTCTTGTTGTTGTGTTTGACAGAAGGAGAATCAATGGAAGTGATCAAGGAGTATCATGAATGTTTGTGTGGAGGACATTATAGTTGCAAAGTAACCTCTCATAAGATTCTTAAATCAGGTTTCTACTGGCCTTATTTATTTGTTGATGTATACCGAGTTTTTTTTTTTTTTGAATAAGACTAATTCTATTAAGAAAAGATATATGGTGCAATAAAATCTTGTAGAGAAGTGAAGCTAAAGAGAAAGGGAGCCATAAATGATATAGTATCAACCTCGGTCCCAGAGAGCATCCATGGCATAAAAAAAAAGATAACAAGGAGAATAGAAAAAACTGAGCTAGTCAAAGGAGTCTACCCAACATGGGTAGAGTCTCCCAATTGACATTTTTTCCCTTTCTTATTATTAACTTTGACCCAACCATTGTGATTTGGCTGGACAGGAACCACTTGCAAACTGTTTTGTGCTAAAGGAGGAGTCTCCTTGTCTGAATTGGAAGAAGAAGAATCATGAGAGCGTTTCTTAGAGATCAGAGGTGCAGAAGGATCATCGTGGCAGGCTGAGGGCAAGTCCTTCAGATGCTCTAAATTCTCCTCTTCCACTTCAATATCCTCCTCATCAAAGCTAGAGGACTTTATGTCATCCATAGAGGGTATATCAAAAGGTTTCCAGCTCTTGGATTTGGATTTATGATAGATGTTCTTCTTTTTGTCTAGGAATGTTGCACATGTATTCTAGAGATACCCCATCTGATGGCAATGGTGACACTTGAAGGCTGTATTCTCATAGTCCAAGGTTTTCCTCCAATGGAAGTCCCCAATTTCAAGGACGATCTGATCTGGCAACCCTTTGCTAATGTCTATTTCTGTGCATATTCTACCAAAGGTATATATTCCTTTCTCCCCCCTTGAGGTATCCATTGCCAGGAAGTGGCCTAAGGTGTCCCCGATTCCTTGAAAGAAAACGAAATTCCATAGATGTGTAGGGAGATTTGGAAGCCTGACCCAGATAGGAAGCTTAGTGATGACAACGGTAGAGGGGTCGAAGTCTGGGAACCAGGGGGTGAGGAAAAGTCCAGCTGATTCCTAGAACCAACGACCTCCTATTAAGGCTTTATGGTAATCTTCATTGAAGGCAAAGGCTACAATAAATAAGCCTTTCAAGCATAAGAAGACCTTGGTGTTTTTGGTCCAGTTGGAGTGGATCCACTGGTATAGATCGGCAGTACGGGGCATAATCCATTAAATCTGTATATGATGGTTGTTTTTGCAAACGTCTAGTATTGAACATCCAAAGATGGATGAGTGATTTCAATGGCGGGGGTTTCCTCCTTTTTGTCCACCAAGAAAGGTTTGGGAGCCTTAGCTAGTTGGGCAGTCTTCTTGGCAGGATGTGCATGAACCACATCTTTATAGGAAAAAACTTTGGAGGCAGAGGATTGCCCAACGGCACCTCCCCTTAGCCAAAGTGATAGGAACAATGTGGCATTTATTTCAATACTGTAAAAGGAAAGAGGCAGATTATTATCAAGCTACTTACCTGCAAAGAGGAGCCGCAAAAAGGAGGAAGGGATCCCCAGCCTCTATTTGAGGATCTTTGAGATATGGCACACTGTAAAAGAGGGTTTTACCCCAAGGAGAAGGGTTTTTCCCGTTAGAAGAATTATTTGAATCTGAAAATTCATTTGCTGGAGATGAGAAGGATCACGACTGCCAAAGTTAAAAATCAAAGTTGAGTAAGTGAATTCGCAAGGCTTCAGAGCTAGCTCCAGATCCCAGCAATACTGCTTCTGCATGTGGAAGAAAAATGTGGAGGTATCATAGGAAAGGAATCTACGGGAAAAGGTGCAGAGATCAACGAGCCAACGGCCAAATAAAGTGAAGGCCAGACCGCACCATCGACCCACCGCGTAGTTAGACGGCCATAGAGCTTTGGCAGCCATGACTATCGCAATATGTAAAGCACAACATATTGCGTTGAGCTCTGTTGCTGAAAAAAAATAATACAATGGGGCTTGAGAAACTGTTAAGAAATAGATCTCGTGTATCAAAACGATGCTACCGCTGGAACAATGTAGCCAAGGTTCCGAAGCCGTCATAGTTGGACAAAAGTGGTTGTGGAGAAGCGACAACACAAAGACTCTACATAGAAACCCTAGGAACCATTTCACTGATAAAACCCTGATTCTCTGATATCTGATGTATACATAGTTGTTAGAAGTTGTTAGAAATGCCAATTATTTGTAGAAAAGAAAAGGTTAGCTCCTTTGCCTCTTATTCCTATTTTTATTGAAGAACCCTTTAGACAATGGGGATTAGATTTTATTGGGGAAATTAATCCACCATCAAGTGGGAAGTTTAAGTGGATTCTGAATGCCACTGATTATTTTAAAAAATGGGTAGAGGAAATTCCTACCAGGAAAGTAAATGATTTGGTAGTAATGAATTTTTTAGAAGAGAATATTTTCAGCAGGTTTGGGTGTCCAGTGAAAATCATCTCAAACAATGCTCAAGTATTCAACTCAGTAAGATTTATAGATTTAATGTGATATTATCTCATTCCACATGATACCATCCACAGGGGAATGGTTTAGAAGAGTCATCAAACAAGATATTGGTCAAGATCCTGAAGAAAACAGTTAATGAGAACCAGAAAAATTGGGATTCAAAACTGATATTTTCTCTCTTGGTAGTAAGAATGACTAATAGAAGATCCATTGGTAAGTCCCCTTATGAGTTAGTATATGGTACTCAAGCATTGTTTCCCACTCAGTTAGCAAAACCAGTAATTTCCTTTCTTCAAGAAGCACAAGAAGAACCTAATGCATTGATAAGAAGGTTGAATAAGGTAATATAATTGAGTGAAAGTAGAAATAAATTCAGAGACAATTTGGTCACATATCAAGAGAAGATGAAGTCCATTTTTGACAGAAAGGCAAAGGAGATTATGTTACAAAATGGAGATCTAATACTAAGGTGGGATAGCAGGAGATGACAAAAGGGAAAACATGGTAAGTTTGATCCTCTATGGTATGGTCCTTATAATATCACTGAAGTTAGATCAAATACCACTTTTATGCTGGAAAATATTGATGGGGAAGCAGTAGAACAACCTATGTATGGGAAATATTTGAAACATTATTTCCAACACTAAAAACAACCAGTTCATCATTGTACATATTCGTTTTTCCCGCATTCTATATGTCTCATCAAGAAATTTTTGACTCCATGCCCGAAGTGAAGGCACTGATCTGCAATTTCTTAGGGTTTCGTGGTAAAAACACTATCCCCAGCTGGAGCCAGATTTTGTGGATCATTTGCATATCCTTTTATTTTAAATTCCTAAAAATATAAAAAAAAAATTAGAAAATTGTGGAAAATATGTTAAAGTATTAAAATTCTTATACTTTAGCATAAAAAAATTTATGTTGATATATTGGAGTTAAAAGTTTAAACACTTTAAACTTTATGAAAGTGGGTTCCACATTTATGATTAAAGATCGATTAATTTGTTGGGTGGAAAGCATTGATGGTTTTAATTCTTATCAAAGGGCAACCCGCGGGCACAACCGATGCATGAGATAATAATATGAGTGCCTCCGTAGTTGACTGGGTTGACTGCGAGGACAACAAAGATGAACGGTGGAGATTGAGTGCGGGGGCACTAGCCAAAATTTTCCTCCATACCTTGAGACCGCTCGCAGTGACGTAGGGCACTGAGTTGTTCACAGTTGTCTTCCATGTCGGGTGAAATCAACGGCTCGTTGGCACATCGTGTTAGAATTAAAATTTAAGGTTGCGCCACATATTTAAACAAAAATCGCATTTTTTTCAAATAATTTGTGATTATTTTATGCTGCGTCATGTTTTAGTTTTCTGTCACCCAAATAAAATTGACCACCCTGTAAGTTGTTTTTTGCAATAATTTTTAGTCATGGCTAAGCGTTCATCCTTGTTAGGTTCTACTAGTCATATCCCTCTCATAGACACCGAGGGGGATATTCAAGATACCTTTTGTTCTATAATTCATCTTCTGTTTTATCAGCAAGTCATCCCGAATGACAAAGCCTCCCTTATTTATACTGCCATGGTCAAGTCTAGAGTGCTTTTTGCTTGTATCCCAAAGACTGACCCTTTTCTTAAATTATCTATTGGTTTGTGTTAGTCATGTACCTTGGGAAATGTTTTGTTATGAATTGTCAGGGAGAGAATGTTTTGCAAGTGTCTACCCAACTAATTCACCAAGCCTGGTGTATCCTGTGTCAAAGTCATCCGTTTAGTTCTCCAACAATTCTCTGGTAACCTATTATGATAATCTTGTAGGTGAAGTGTTTAATCAGTTCATATACTTTTTGAAGCCAAACAGGAAGCAATTTCAGCCAGAAAGCAAGGAGTTTGCTATGGAATTTTTTGATGCAGAAATTTGACCAGTATTAAGCAACATTGTGAAAATTTTTGGCAAAGATGATGATAGTACAGTGGATAAATCAATCTTGGGGATGTTTTCCATGATGACGAAGCCATGAATAGTGCTGGATATTCCATCATATTGGTAGGAAGCTGTTAATTCACAGCTAATGAGCCTTTCATTAATAGGTTCTTTTAATTTTATTTCATTGATTGTCTACTTGTTCTTATATCAAAATGTGGAAGATTTCATGCATATAGGTCTGAATATTATAGATATAAAAAATAAAAGGCAATTAGTAGTGTTCCCGACTGATGTAGTAAGAAGAGAGAAAAATGAAGCTGGATTGTTTGATTTTTCTAGTTATTTCATGTCTATTGCATATAAAACCTTGAATGGAGTTCCTCCTCCCTGTTTTCTATGTAAAGCTCAGGAATATTTGCATTTACGAGTAAATTGAAATTTGGATATTGGTTTGTTTTTTAGGATTACTCTGAAATTAGGCTATATGGAGCAAGTGTTGAGCCTTATAGACTTCTAATGTTTGTTCCTATGAGGCTATTTTCCTTGGAATTTGTTCGACAAAGCCTAAATTTTGATCAGGTTCAGTTTGTGCCCATGAAAGAGGGGCACATGTACAAACTACCCATGACTGTAGGCCCTTTCATAGTCAATATGAGACAGGCATTTGAGGAGGTTACTAAAATGTTAGATGAGATGCATATGTTGTTAGGGGAAAGTTGGGCTTATGACCCTCAAAGTATAATTTCAAATAGAAGAATTGAGAATGGGTATTCAACTTTCATTCATGAAAGTAGGCCAGATTTCGAGAAGATAGCAAGTAAAGGTGTGATGAGTTCAGCAGGTTCAAACATTGAGACTCCTATCATATCAGAGAAATCAAACAAAAGAAGAAAAGAAACAGTGATTGATTTAGATGATGAGGATCAGGGAGCTGAGAAGAGGAAAAAGTTTACTGAGGAATCTACATCTAACCCACCTGGTTTTTCTTTACATTTGGGAGAAGAACAAAATGTTCCTGCTTCACCTAGGAGTCATGAAATCTCTCATGAACAAGTACCTCTGATCAAACATATGTTTACACAAATTGAAGAAAGGAATCAGAAGATGAAGGCTAGCATGGAGGCCTAAGCTGAATATCAAGTTACTCCAGATCAAACAAGACTTTTGACTGTCATGGATCTTGAGAAATATTAATTCAAGATTTCCCTATCACATCCTACAGACATGTCAATATGTTCTTCTAAAAATTTCAATACTGTAAATGTGACTCTAGCTGTGAAGAAGGTTTCCCTGATGGATAAGATGAATTTACATATGCAAACTGGTCAGCTGATTGTGAATGACCTAACAAAGACCGATGCAATGTAAATGAAGGCAGAAAATAAGTTGGGAAAGGTACTTAAGCAATTAAAGTTATAGAAAGCTAACTCAAGAGCTTTAATAGTTCATAATGATGAGCTAAAGAAAATCATTGTAAATATCGGAGTGGACCCTAATGACAAGACTGTTGTACAGAAATTTACGCAAATTGCTAAGGCAGAAATATTTACATTCAGGAAAAAGATAAAATTTCCTAAAAAGTTGAAAAAGTTGCAGAGGTGGAGAAGGAAAAGGAAAAGGTTTTACAACAACTCATGCAAAAAGATGAAGAAATTTCCAAAACAAGGAAAACTACAATATCACCACAAAATGATATTGATAACCATAATTTTACTTTTTTTTTTCCTACAGGTAATGAAGATCCACAAGCATGGATTTTTCAGTTGAATACTGAGTTGAAAATGGTTGAAAGAGATTGGAAAAAGGCTCAAGAAGATCTAGATACTGCAACAAAGCTTACTCAAGCCATAGGGAATGAAGCTGACAAGTACAAAATGGATATTCAGAATCCCAATAATGAGATTAAAAAACTCAAAGAGAGACTAAAAGGAAAAATTTCACTGATACAAGCGAAATATATCATTTGGAATGATATCATTTCAGAAATGAAATCAATTTGGAGTTGTTTGATGATAGTTGCAGAGGAGAAAAGTCATATAAGGGAATGTGAAGAACCATTCATGACAAATAAATAGAAGACAATTGATAGATCTATTTGGTTTAGAAGGTTCATTGAATTTATTAATTCTAGAACAGATCAAGAATTAGAAGAGAATGACATTAAAGAAAAAACCTTATATGCAGTAGAGATCAATAAGATGATTGTCATAAATGACCACAGAAAGTCTGCAAAAAAGAAACTGATGGAAATTAAAGAAGCAGTAAGTCAGTTTGATAAGTTATTTGACAAATTAACAAGAATAGTTCTACCATAATGTTGGGGAGATGGAGGAAATATTTTTCCATGGGATTCTTATGAGAATTTTCTAGTTATCACAAAAAGTAAAGTTGATAATAGGCATGAAAAAACTCAGGTGCTTAAGGGGTAAACAATGGTCAAATTTCTGCAGAAACATTTTCAACTACTATGGTTGGTAAAAAATCTTTTCATAGAAGCACCATCCTATAGTCGAATTACTGCATTCAGATTGGAGTATCACGATCTAACACATTCACCCAGGACAAAGGTAGAGATATGGAAAAAGTACAGAGATTGGACAATAGACTTGGAAAAAGGGTTTTCTGCATTAAAGAAAGAAAAATCAGTTGACCAAGGAAATGCAACAGCGTCATCAACAATTCCTATAGATTAGGACATATATTTTTACATTATATTACTTTTTCAAAGACAATGTAATTGTAATAAGAAATTTTCAAGGCATGTAATAGATAGCCTCCAAAGTCCTAAGAAGTTGTGGTAGTTAGGATTGGTTACAGTAGTTCCAAACTGTTTTTTACTCTATTTAATGTAATTTTCAAGGGGCAGAAAGGTTATGAGTTTAGGACCTTTAGAATATTATTTTGTACTCAGAGATTTCAATGATTAATGAATGAGTAAGTAAGTTCATGGCATCTGTTTATGTTGATATGTATCTAATTTTACATTCTGTGTTTTCTTTCTTTGAATAAGAAAAAGTAATGAGAAATGGGTCTCTTTTTACCTATGTAAGCAAGAGTTAAAATCCTTAATTGGCGCTTCTTTGTTTTAACTATTTCTTTAATAAATTATTTGGAAGTTTGAGATGATATATTCTTTTTGAAACATATCCGTTTGTGCTTCTTTCTTTCATTTTATTCTATTCATTTCATTCAACATCAGAAAATGGTAGCATTGTGAGACATTCATCGTGTTTGATATCTAAGGGTTTAATAGTAAATACTTCAGGGTGATTAAAACAGAGAGATATTTTCATGATTTAATCATATAAATTTCTTAAGCATTGATTCCTTATCATAGCTAAGGGATTGTCTCTTAAGGTACAATAGGAGCAATGGTCAACTTTTCCTTTGAGATTTCGAAGGATTCTTTACAAAAAAATTACCAACTGAATTTTGATTCCTTTTCCAGTAATCCAAATAAGGGTAAAATTTTTTGTTAAAATTCTTGATGAATCTCCTATAGTAACCATACAAGCTGAGAAAAATCCTAACATATATCCGTTTCTGAGGAGTAGGCACCCTTTTCATGATAAAAATCTTGTCTGGGTCTACTTGTATCCTTGCCTAAGATATGGATTGGCTAAGGAAAATCCCTGCCTTTCTCAACAATTCACACTTCTTAGGACTGAAAGAGAGATGCATTTGAATGCATCTTCTCGGGACTTTACCCATATTAGAGAAGGAATCTTGGAAATCATACCCATAGGGAGTGAAATAATCCATGTATATTTCTACATAATCATGGACAAGTTCAATATCAATGCTTAGAATGGATCTCTGGAAATTGACAGCAAAATTTCATAGGCCAAATGGGACAAATATATATGAAAATTTTTCCTAATTACATGTAAATGTAGTATTTTCTTGGTCTTCAAGGTTGATATGGATTTGATTGTAACCATTAAATTCATCCATGAAAGAGAAGAACTTCTTCATTGCAAGACCATTCAAGACTTGGTCAATGAAAGGAGAAGGGAAATGGTCTTTATTTGTGGATTTTTTCAACTCTCTATAATCAACATCGATCCTCCACTTCCCATTCTTATTTTGTACTAACAGTAGAGTAGACACCCATTCACTGTCTAATATTGGGTATATGAACTCTACATCTAGCAAATTTTCCAATTCATCTTTTACAATATTCTTCAAGGTTGGGTTAATTCTCCTATGGGCCTCATGCACAACCTTGCATCCCTCTTTGATTTAAAATGGTGTGTGTAGACTAAGGGATGAAACCCTTTCATTTTTTTGTAATCCCAATCAAAAGCATCTAATTTCTCTCTCAGTAGTTGGCACAATTTTTCTTCCTCTTTGGAAAGGAGAGAGGGGTTGATCTTTAGAGTTCTATATGAGCCAAATTATACAATATTTGGAGGTTCAAGGTCTAATTAAAATGAGAATAGCTCAATCCAATGACTACTTTTATATTCTCTCACAATTTCATCAAGTGGAATGGCAGTGGGGGGTTGGTTTTGAAGGATACAGTCAATGTGGTCCTCTTCATCAGGTTTCCCCCCTCTGATAAGAACATCTATGGTAAAAATAGGGTATGGTGTTGCATGGTACACTTCATATTCTTCTTCATCCTCCAACCACAAAGGTAGATCATGTTCAATAGAAGGATGATTAGGAGGATATAGTACTATTTTTTTTAACGGACCATTCTTAATGTTCATGTTTCCATCCCTAGAACTAATATAAGAATCAACAATGGAAAACTAAGGTATTTCTAGGATAAAATGATAACCATAAAAAATTTTTCATGGTGGAAGTACCAGGAAGTCAGTGAGATACTCCCAAGAGTCAATGGTGACCATAACATTCTCAACAACTCCCTCGGGAGCTACTGTGGATCTATTTGCAAGTTGGAAAATGGTAGTGTTATTTCTCAAAGCTCCTTGGAGTTTGAGATTTAACATGGTTTCTTTAGTCATCAAATTTATGGCAGCCTCAATATCAATCAATTTATGAGGGACAATGATACCATCAAATTGTTCATCCACTACTGGAATCCCATCGTCTAGGTATTTCGGGAAAATCACTCTCCCCACCATCAAATTAGATAAATGGACTACAACATTTATGGTGGGGGAATCTCTCTTCCTTCTTACAGAAATTTTAAAGAAATTATCTTTCATAAGCTTGTTATAGATGGAAACATCCTTAATAATTTTGAGAAGGGGTATCTTTACACATAGATTCCTCAATTCTCCCAGAAGTTAAGTCTCTTGTAGGGTGTGTTGGGTAGGATGGATCAATCTTTTAGGAAAAGGAGGTGTATTTAATTTAGGGGTACTCTCTTCCTTTTCCTCTTCAATATCTTTAAGAGGAGATGGTGGATGTTTATTTTGGATCACTCTCTCAGACCTCAGGTTAATCTGATGGATCTCCACAACATAGGTAGGGTAAGATGTCTCTCCACTATAGACCTGTTGTGCCTGTCTTTTATTCAGATTTGGATTAGGTTGAGAAGGAATATAAGGCTTCTAAGTTGGAGAAGGATGAGTGAATTGAGTCTTAGGTTGGGGCGGAAACAATAAAGTAAGAGGTTTGTTGAGTTGAGACCTCTACCCTTGTGGTCATTGCACCACTAAAGAGGTGTGGGAGCATATGGCTGTAATGGTTAATTGATAGTTTTAGGATGATATGGAGGGGCATAAGGCCAAGAAGGAGGTGTAGGGGATGATGGATGAGTAGAAGAATACCAAGGCTACAATGTTGCATTTTGGTTTGAATTTTAGTAAGAATAAGGCGCACCTTTCATTCCCTATTGGTATGGCTGAGGTCCTTGAGGCATCCTTTGACTGATAAACAAGATTTTCCTTCTCCACCTTCCACCCCTTGGTATACAACTTTTAAGACAGGTAAGGAATGAAATTTTTATTTTTCATGGTTTTCTTTACATACTGAGAAAAATTCTATGGCATTCATTGGTCATTCATTCCTAGGGTGTTTTCTAGTAAATATAGGGCAAAATATAGTTAGGGATCTCTTTGCCTCCTCATGTTTCGTTTTGATCTGCATGCTATCCATTTTCAAGGAAAATGTATGCAACAGGTCACTCTTGGAATCCTCTAATATGTTCCCTATTTCGCCATTGATGGATGACATGGAGGAAGAGGTACTAACCAAGCCTCAATTACTTCTACCCTTTTTTATTCTGCCCTAGACTGGTTTCTAAACATACCTTTGATGTCATCATAGGCCAAATGATATATATCTCCTCTAGATGGCATGTTGATAGTTTCCTAGACTTCCTCCATGGCCCTTGTAATAAGACCTAGCTTTAGTGATCCTGGATAAAGGGTGTAGTTGACCCTCTTGTAGTTCAGTTTCTACCTTTCCTCATAGTTTTATTAAGATTCATCAGGCCCTAGGGCGATCCTAAAGATTTCTTCCTTGGTTTCCTTGGACCTACAATAGTCTCTATACTTGTTGTTGAAGGAATCTTGCATTTGGGCCTAGGTAGTGATGTTTTCCCCATGTGGACCCATGAACCAACGTAAAGTTGCTTCCTTGATGGTAGAGGGGAACAATTTCAACTTTTCTTCATTTTTGGCATAGTCATAAGTCTTACAAACAACATCAAAATGAAACATGAAAGTGTCAGGGCCTTTAGAATTTAATCCATGGAAGTTTGGAAGTGCTAAAGAACTGATGTTTTTCATCCTAATCTCTCTGTTGGTTTATATGATGGGAAAGAACCCTTGGTTTCTGTACTCAACCATAGCTTGAACAAGTGAATAAAGTTCCTCTCCTTCCCCAATAGGTTCTTCAAAGTTTTCAAGGTGCTCACCTATAGGGTATTCTAACTTAGAGTCACTCAAGAAGAGTGAAGGTTGACTGTCTGGGGATGTGGGGGGTTTTGGTAGAAATTTTTCTTGGTTGTCCCGACTCGTAGGAGGCATGAAAGACAATTTTTTTTTGTTCCTTTTCACTTTTTCAAAGTGCACAAAAAATAAAATAAAAAACAATGCTTATGTATAAAATAAGAATCTACTTATACATCTCCCCGACAATGACGCCAAAAAGTGGTGAGCCTTGGTACGACGCCAAAGAGTGGTACAACTCCTAAGGGATATTCATATTTACTTATCAACATGGCATTCATACAAAATTAGAGGTGGAATTTCTCTATGTAGAGCATATGGATTCTACTCATGCCACCCTTAACTAGGTATTGTGGCATTAGTACTTCTAGGACATTCCTTTTAGTTGATTAAAGTGCAGTCAGCTAATGTAATGCTGGGAATTAACTCTAATGTTGGACAAAGATAATGTCTATCACACTTATACTTACAATTGACATTGAAAGCCAGGAATAAATAGTTAACATAGTTGCAAATAAAGGAAATTATGCTAACGGAAATCATTCATATAGTTATCTATTCATTTCCAATAAAGAAACTATTCTATCATCATACATTTCATTGAAGAATAAACCAACTCCTGAAGTGCTACAAGAAAAATGACGGGAGGGTTTTAAGGATGAAAGAGCTACAAGGAAGGTGTGGAAAGGTGATGGAAGGTTGAAAAAGGTGAGGGAAATTAGACCAACACCTCCAAAAAGACTCATAACACTTGGGAGGATTGTTTTTCACTTAGAAGGTTTCTCACGGTGGTGGTGAAGGTGGTTTCAAAAAATAGGGTTTTGATGGTAGATTCAAAGGTTGGAGGGAAGAAGGATCATTTTGATGAAAATGGTATTTTCCCTGGAGCTGTAGACAACATTGGAATCACTACACACGTTCGTGCATTGATTATTGTCAAACTAACATGTTAAAAAGTGGAAAATATGAGTTGAATAGAAAAACCTGCTTAACCTACGCTAAAATCAATCTAAACACAAATCCAATTCCTAACTTATAGTAAGCATTTTATGAGCATGATAATCACACTATCTAACATTCCAATAAATCATAAATAGACTAATTTTGATTTGTGGTTGGAGATCCTATCACCCTCAAGCTCCCATGAAAGAGGTGAGGAAGTAAGGCCACAAGAAAAATTTGGATAGATATTTTTTGCTACTAGAATGAAAAAAGACTAAAAAAATTGTTGAAATATAAAGAGAGAATATAAGCACATAAGAGGGACTTATCCAATGGATTGGTACCTAACCCAAAAGCATCAGACCTTCGAGACTAAATTAGTGATGGAACAATTAAATTCTCATTATCATTGCATAAAAAGGTTTAGTACATCATTTGACGGTTAAAAATAACACTAAATCAGAGCTCAAGAGCAACATAGTTGAATGGAAATTTTGAATCCTAATGAGATCCTACATATTCTTATTTTTATAAATGGGTAGCTAGCAATAGCTCCCTAAAAGGTAGGAATAAGTCCTCCTTCATCTCGAGAAGAGTGGACCTTGCCTCATCATAACTAACAGTTTGATTAGATGTCTTTCCTTTGAGATTTTGGGAGAGATCTCGGTGTGATATTAGATGATTAAGAGACTTGAGGTGGAAAAACCTCCTACAATTTATCGATGTTGTCTAATGCAAGCCCTTAGGTGGAAAATATCTCAAAAATCACTTCATTTCCTACAAATAATTTAGATTAGGAAAAAAGACATGACAAACATGATACATCATTCTCATTAAGCATAATATGACAAAAGTATAAATAAATGCAAGAGAAAGGTAACTTAATAGCTAAATTATGTCACTTTAACACCTTAAAATATACCTAATGATGGGCCTCATCATCACCCCCCTACTAAAATGGTTTCTGATCCTCTTAGAAACTGAGTCCTCCTTGGTGATATGTTTTAAAGCTCTAGTGACCTCACTGACATCCCAAGGAAGCAAAGAGTGAGTTCCTTCTCATGGGTCAAATCTTGCATTCCTTTCCACCTCAACCCACTCCTTTTTCTTCTATGTCTGAGACATCCCTTCATGCAGCCACAACAACAAAGGTGGTTTGAGCTTCATTCCTATCCACTACATCTTCATTCTATGCACAGATTTATTTTAGAGGGGTTCTCTTTCCAATGCATTATTAATTCTCTTGGGAGAATGATATTTCCTCAACATTAGGCTAAGTGGTAAAGTATTCCATCTCCTTTAGCATTATTTCAAACTTGCTTCTCCTAGCAACCTAGATATATCATCAAAGTGTGCAATGGTCTGACGTTTTGTCTCAGTGTATCTAGGTGTATTACATCATCATTTGGGATCAATTGATGATTAATAATTACCCCCCTGTGGCTTATTAGTTATTTTCTTATCAGAATAGTTTCTTTCTCTTCTCTTTCCATGACTCTTTTAATCTTTATTTCTCTTTCTTCCTCATGTAATAGCTAGGATGCTAAATCCTTTAATTTCATATCACTCAACCTCAAATTTGTGTCCCAAATTTTCATATAAGTGAGAATCTGGTTGTGCATATAGAATTCATCCATTTTAAACATCTATCCTACACTATATTGTTTGCAAAAACCTATGAGTTGTCTATAGTTTTCAAGGTGTAGGGAGCCACGTCGAGCTAAAGTTATGATTTTAAATTGTAACCATTGTTCTTTTAAGTAAAATACCTAGGAATTGGAAGGCTCTCTATAATCCATGGCCTCCATGCAAATGTTGACCATGGTGGCAAGTTGGTTTTCATTTTCTTGTAGCTGCCCTTGCAACCCCATGTTCTCTTCTTACACTTCTTGCATTTTTTATTTCACCACATATTCTCTAAGCCTTACATCCTCTAAGCCTTACACCATCCAACTATTTTCCAATTTCAAGGAGTCTTTATTCCAACAAACCCACATCCCAAACATTATTTTATTTGTCTATCTCCATTCATCTTTGGGAACACCCTCCTTCCATCTCTACCTCATGTAGGAGGAGGATTGTGAATTTCTCAGGGATCAGTCTTCCTCCCTCAATGATCTTGTACTAGGATATAAAATTAGGTTGTGGTGTGGGTTAATGAAATATTGTGATTTTTCTTTAAAAGGTTTGTGGGGAGACTACAATATTTTGTAGTTGTTTTTCATCTTGCACCCCATCTTTCACATCGTGTCCTTCCATATGTACACCATATACCCTAAAATTTGTGCCTTGTCTTCTTCCTTTTACACGTCATTCACTTCCTATATCATCCTATATGTTTCTTATATCTTGTTCTATTTTTCCTGTAGCATAATATGTTTTTCCTGTAGCATTTCCTTTCGTTCATTTTTTATGTTAGTGGGTGCTTCTGGTTGCTTCAAGGGCGATTATCTGGTGTTGTACCTACTTACACAAGCTATGGTAGCCTTACATTTTGTCTTTGGACATGTGACCTCCTCAATATTTCCCTCCTATGGCCTTACCTATTCTTTCTTACTTGGGGATCCCTCAATGGTAATTTGAACTTTTGTTGGAGCCTGGGGTTTACCTTGTCTTATTCTATTTCTTTTCCTTCTTTTAAAGTAAAAAGGGTTTTGTCTTGGCCTTTTCTCCTTAGATTTCATACGAGTGCCCAAGGTAGCTAACATGGCATCCACCTCATCCTTATTGTTCCCTGGTGACAAACTAGTTTGTTGAGGGGATATATATATCTCTTTCAGCTTAGTGGTCTATTTAGGACTCAGGACCTCTTGCTCTAGATTTTATTCCTCTTCTTCCTCATCATTGCCCTTTTTTTCCTCTACCTCTTCTTCTTTCTCTTCATCTCTTTCCATTTCTGTTGTTCTCTCTGTTTTTTCTTCCTTTGATCTAGTGGTTGCACCCCTAATGCTAGATACAGGGGTTTCCCCAGGAGTAATTCTTTGGGTTCCTATTAGTGCCACTGTATCCATATCTATGAACTTGGACTATGGGATAAAAATTCTTAAGTATTTTTAGGACATCATCCATTATCAGCTTAATAATTGCATGATGGGCTAAGTGTTGATGGTTCCCTTCTTTGAATTTTTGGCTCATTTCCCTCATGGACGTGAAAAGGAATAAGGTACATTAAATCTCTCATTAAGAGGACAAATTTCTTGGTATATGAGCTCATGAAATAGCCTAAAGTGATAACCATACACTACATTTAATATTCCTTTTACAGGATATGTATTTTAAGATGTTAAGGCTACCTCATCCCATGGGTAAGGATAAATTTCTCTCCTAACATCTTCCATAGGTCTCTCTCTAGACCTAAAGTAATTATTCTTTACAGTAAAACTAGTGGCCCTATCTTCCCTATTCCATTTTATGCCTAGGGATAGTGTGGCTACACTTCTGATCACTTCAAGGCTTATGGTAATGGCTATCCCTCTTATAACTATTGTGGCACTGACATACGATTGGGAATTAAAAGACATAGAAAACTCAAAAGAAACTTTATCATCATATCCTTTCAATAATTTAACGAAGCCTAACCACTGATGTGTGCTAAATATGTCTGCTACAAGAGGGTGCAAGTGAATCATTCTAGTGTTTGTACGTTCTCTCTTGTTGAACCCACCTCCCATCTCTTCTTACAACTCTTCACTAGGTGTAGGAAAGGTTTTTTTCTTCTTATGGATTTATTGTTTAACTTAGTGGTAATAGAGGGTCAAAAATCTTCTTATATCTCCAACTCTATATACTAACCCTCTATTTACTTCACATATACCCTTTATTTTAACAATGTTATGACTATTTATTGAAAATATTCAAGGATAATTGGTGTGAAATTATGATGGATAGGTGAAGTCATGGAAACTTACGTCATAAATTGATGCTCTGAGCTAAAAAATGGAAATTTCCTCAACCAATAGGAACTTTGGTTGCGTACATACACCACCTTTTTCCTCATGTAACACTCCTTTTCCCTTCCTATAGCAGTCAGATACTTCCTGTAGAAGTTATAGGACTTCCTGTAGCACTGTCCTGTAGCCGCAGTTGGTTGAGGTTTGAAGCTCCTCCATGGCTTGTAAATTTTTCCACTCTTTAATTGTTCTTGGAATGCAAAAATATGGAAAGGGAGGTGCACTCAAGTACGTTATGTCACTGGTAAAAATTGATGAAAATAATGACTAGGTGACTAAAAAATTTAGTCACCAGAATTATTTCAAGTGAATTACTACTAAAATTGAGCAATTTTAAGTGATTGAACAAAAAATGACTAAACTAAATAACTAATTTAGTCTAGGAATAAAATATGTGACTAGATAATAAGTGAATAAACTAAAAGAAACTAACTCAAATGACTAAATTATTTTAGGGATAAAATATATGACTAGATAATAAGTGACAAAATTAATAACGATTAATGTAAATTATTATTATAGTCCAAGAATAAAAATATGACCAAATAGAAAGTACAACAAGTATATGAATTAGTCATACATGTCAATGATTTTTAGTTGTGCCACTCCATAAATGGGAAATTTCAATTTTAGTACCGAAGTGTTACATTTCACTATAGGGGTCTCTGAATCCATTTGTAGTGTTAGAATTTAGAGACAAATGGATCCCTAAATTTACAGTGTTAAAATTTGAATACCCTTTTCTCTTTAAAGTTTAACACTGTAGATGGATTGATCTACAATTAAGATAATTTCATGTATCATCTATCTACTTTACACTAATGCCTTCATTATAATTTTAGTAAAGATAATATTTAGATAGTCAAATAAATATTTATATTTATATTTCATCTTTGGCCATAAAGTTTAATTTTTAAACTTTTATGTTAAAAGTGTGATTTGTTTTAAATATAAGGCTAAATATTCATATTTACATTTAATAAATAGATAAATATAACATTACTTATGTTAAAAATGTTAGTTCATTTAAATATAGCATTAAATTATCATATTTACATTTGATAAATACTAAATAGTTAAACCTAAAATATATATTTTTACACTTATTTAGTAAATAGTTATGAACATTTATTAATTTAAGTATGAAACATAATTAATTTTTTAATTGTTTATGAACCTTTTTTTATTTATAAGTCAATGCTCTATTCATGTAGGAAAAAAGGAGTACATATAGCCGCTTACAAAACATGTGGTCTCACCCCAATCAGGTTTCTTGACCAAAATTTTCACGAGATGACAAAAATACAAAAGAGAGACTAGGGAAATTGTCCATAAACGGTTAGGCCAGAGGCACCAAAAGACATATAAAAGATTAAAAAAACACCAGATAACATACTAGTTGTTCGACGTGATGGATGCATACTTGTCCAGGGTTGTTCCTGGAAGCGGTGGAAGACATAAGTCAAACAAAACGTGACATTCAAAGAGCGCCAACCAAGTATCCAACTTTTCTACTTTCTTAGTGAGTTTATTTTGGCCTCGCAAAATAACTACCATACTCTCCCAAACATAGCACTATAAATAGTGAATTTGGTCCAATGTTGCCATCTTCTCTTCATGCTCCTCATGAAGGACTTTGTCAGTTATGTCCACTCTTTCCATTAGGTTGTTGATAAGTGCATGAAAATTCTCCAAGAAGAAATGTTGGATAACCTGCCTCTCATTTTCCTTAGATCATTCAAACCCATGATTCCCCTTGCCACCATGGGCTCCTCCACCTTGATGACAATGCTTTTGAAACCTCCAACCCCCACCCACGTTATCCCCCCACTTACCTCTTCCATGGCCCCCACATTCAGGCACACTAGCATATCGTGCATGTGTCACAGTATTTCCACCTCGACATGGAGCCACCATGATTATTGATGATTCTGCCACCCATATAGGGCCATAGACGAAAGGGGAGGGAGAACGCCCACACCGTATTGGGGGATTCATAATTTTTAAAGGTCAAGGAGTCCCACCATCTGCAGAGTCCAAAGACTAGACCCCCCACTGTAGAAAACAACCACCAGTAGCAAAAGAGCCAATTGTGATCACCCACAACCATAGGGAAGAATAGAGTCACCTCCCACTACCAGATAAATACCACCACCACCAGGAAAACCAAATAGTACCAGTCACCATGCCAGCACAGGAAATTGAACAACAAGCAATGACAAAGTAGTTAATGCCTGAGCGTAACTTCCCCTAGGGTAGCGACGAGCCTCCAAATTATCTGCAGATAGACCACACACAAATCCACCAAACAACATCTTACCCATGCCGAATGGCATGAAATTGCGAAAATAAACTAGTTTTCTACCACCACCCTCGAGGTTTCCTGGATTGCAGATTCTATATTCCTTTGTTAGAAAAAAAAAAGGGCTCACTAAAAGCCAAGAAAAATGGAAACAAGTGAGCTCACTTACCTTCAACTTCCTATCCTCGACCCACGCACAGACAATGTCTATGAAACTGAGCAACAGGGACTAGTTGAACACACTGCGCCAACAAATTCACATGACAATCACACACAAGCCACTCCCCCTGTGAACCTTCCTGTGATGTTTACACTTCTGCTTTGGAAGCCACCTCTAGGACCAACACCAAACCAGAGTGAGGAGTCAAATGGCGGGCTCCCTCATCTTCCCTTGCCATATCCTTTCACCACCTCAGAACTCCAATGCGCAGTTATTTTTCACATGAATTTTCAATGTGAATCTAGTGCCTCTCCCATTGCATGTGTTAGGGTGAAGAAACCAAGAGGACCATTCCTCACCCTCACTCCAATTTTATTTACTCATGCGAGACATCTTCCATCTGTTTCTCAGACCTCACCCCCATCGGGGAGTATTGTATGAACCTTTGTTAATTTATATATCAACCCTAATTAATCTTTTAATGGTGTAAGAACCTTTATTAATTGTTTGATATGAACCTTCGTTAATTTTTAATGTGTGAAATTTATTTAATTTTTTATAATAATATATAAACCTTTATTAATGATTATAAATATGTAATTCACAATATATAAGTATGTTTTATTGTGTAATAATGGATAAATGTGTTTAGTTTTATCAATTTATATGAGAATTGTACCAATGCATATATTTATTTCATTTAATACATAATTTACATGATTATATGAAATTAAGCCTTAAATAAAACAATATTATTGGATTTATATTTGATTAACAGTCAAAGTAGAACATATTAATGTTTATATTTTAATTATTTTTTAATAGTTGATCCAATGAATATATTTATTTCATTTAATGCATAATTTACATAACTATATGAAATTAACTTTTAAATAAAACAATATGTTCTGGTTTTATTGGTTTTATATTTGATTGATAATCAAAATAGTAAATATTAATGTTTATATTTCAATTTTTTTTTTAATAATGGATAGATTAAGTTGAATGTGCATTTCATTAAAATTGAAAACTAGTTATGAAAGTGAAAATTGATTGTATGAATGCCAAAACTGGGTATGAAAGCCCCAAGAACAAAAAACGAAGATTATTACAGTGAAAACTTGTCATTCTTAGCCGCAAAATGAAAATTGGTTATTGTAGTGTGCTGAAGAGGTCCACGAATAATTCTACTTTGGTTCTAAATTTTCCATGAAAACTGGATGTTTTGGCTCTTTGGCACTAATTTTTTGTCGTTACCAAGAGGGATTTGGTATATTTTGAGAGAAATTGGTGATGTGGTTAATGTTTTTTAGGGCTTGTGATTTTTTCTATATAATTACAGCTTCTGCTATGGATAAAAAAGCATTGGAGAGAACTTGGAGACTTTGGAAGAGGCGGGAAATAAAAAATTCACAATTGAAGTATGCAATTTTGGAGTTAGAAACATAGGTTAGTTGGATTTATAGGTTTATATTTTTCTATTTTCATGCATTTTTCCTACATGTTATTTCCTACGTTCGTTCTACGGTTTTTTCTGTTCATTCTACAGATTTTTATTTTATTTTTCTAAGGGATCTACTGGAAATAAATGTAGCATAGAGTGGGAAAAGGAACCTCTCTACTCAATGAATTTTTACTACTCAGTATATGGAGTTTTAAACTGTTTCCATCCACGCTTTCATTTTTTGCTGCAACCTTCCTTCTTACATGATCTTTCCATATTTTAACAATAAAGCTTTGATTATTTTCTTAAATGGGTTTAGGTTTCTCATCTAGGTTAGTTTCTTGTGTTAAATTTTTATGTCTGGTGTTGATTATGGTGGTATCTAAGGGATTTAAATTGAAGCCATATTTTCCAAACCTTACCTTCGAGAATGAAACAAACCCCCAGAGTCTTTAGAGAAAAAAATTAATCAAACCCCAAATAAGCACAGAAACCTTCTTCAGTGGGATGAAGTTACCTTGGAGCACACAAAAATGCCCTTTAAAGACATTTCACAATAGGAACAATGTGAATGAGCTTAATTTTTCAATCCAGTTTTGATTTAATAAAATTTATTGGTCTTCTATCAATTTTGATTTAATACAATTTATTGGTTTTCAATGGAATGTGATCGCCCTGAATTTAATTGAATATGAACCCTTGAATGGAATTGAATATATGGACATGTTTGTGAAAATGGCTATTGTTATTCATGTATTTTCTTTTAGTAATTGAATATACATGCATCAATGTCGTTGAATATAAAGAAATGAATGGGAGACTGCCAAATTGTCGTATTTCAATTCATGGTGGTCATATTGAATGTTTATCAAAGTTATAATTTTCTTCATCTACGAAAGAGGATAATGATTGATTTGGAAATTACCTTTTATTTATTTCTTCTATTTATTTCTAAACTCCAAAGACAAAATTGTTGTTTGGGCCTCCACTTAGATCCCTTATTTCGCAAAAAATGAATCAATTATCTGAAAAATATAAGAGATCACCCGATGGTGTCTAACAAATATAAGATCTATTCCAATGGGGAAGTAGCATTGTGATTACCCATGATGCTCAATAGAGCCATTGAATTGTAGTTCCCATATTCATTAAAACTTGATCAGTTTAAGAGGAAGTGTCAATCGATTTTAAACAGGTTGGTTTAAACATTTACAAATCCAACACACAATTTCCCTTAATATATTTGTTTTTCAACCCTACCAAAATTTAGGCCTTCAAAAAAATGATTGTTGGCACAAGGGGATTGATGTTACAGAAAAACCTTATGCTTTCAGATGGATAAAGGATAAGAATTATTAGAATTATTTTGGAATCTAGCCCTCCATTCCAATGCAAAATCTCGTGCCCTATAATCTCTTCCACAAACCACCTGTAGCAATATTACGTGACCCATAATAAATTGATGGTGAGCAGTTTCATTTTGATTTGATGTGAAACTTCACACAATACATCCATGTGTGTAACACGGAACTGTATATCTGAAACTACAGAGAATGTGAGGCTACAATGGATTGATATGATCTAGACATCGCTACAGACATTTTGGGACCAGCTTGACTAGGGCCCCTTCCATGTGTACGAACATATTAGTCTAACACCAATCACTCTGCTTCTACACTTTGGTGGTTATCAGATAATATGTGGGAATCATTAAGGGCACTAATGACATATTTTCTTCAAATGATAAAGATTTTTAACTACAACCCTTAAATCATGAATTCCATAAAATTAAGCCAGTTAAAATTTGGTGGAAGAAGCTAACATACATGTCCAATCTAATGTTTTTGAACTCATTTCAATGATAGATTTTGGGAGTATTATGAAATATTAAGAACAAAATTGAGATCAAAAAAATAATTATCCAAATTGTAAATTCGTGGAACATCCTAAAATTCCAAAGACAACAGCAAAGTCAACTAAAAATTTTCCATAGAATTTGTTTTTTTTTTGGTTTACAATTTGATAGTTTGGATGATACAATGGAAAACATGGGAATATATGGCTTGTTGTCACTAATTAAGGCTAATGGGTAAGTGAATTGATTGTAAATATGTTATCAGGTATTTTTGAATGTATGTTTGCATTTATGAGCTATTTTTTTAAATATGCATTGCATTGTTAACTTAAATAGTTAAGGCTTTGGAAATGTTGTTTCTTCCTATGGAAAAATATGGAACAAAATTTCTTGGTCCCATGGGGAATGATAGACCTTTATCTATGACATTAAATAGAATAAAAATAATATTTAAGTACTTAAATCAGATGGTTTCTCAAGTGACAAACCCTCCTATTGATCAAATTCATAAAGCAATTGTGACCTTAATGGAATGCATGATTGGTCCAAAAGGGGATCTTATAGAAAATAGTGAGAAGCAATGCCATAAAATTTCTTTTAAAGCTCCTATACTTTCCATTGAGTAAATATAACCAATTCAAAAACTTAAATACTGAGGATGGTATAGAAAATTTCTTGATATCACATTTCCAAAAGAATATGGTTGTAGAGGATTGGAAGACACCTTGGATAAGATATGCTTGGATGACCATCTTGTAATTCATGAAGGTTACAAATTACTAATTCTATTATAAATAGATGGGTAATATATATGTGTTTACTTCACCAACTTGTCTATTATGGCTATTCTAATAGCCAAAGTGTGTTTTTATCATTCTTATTTGTATACAATATTTCCCTTGTACATATAGTGGTTAAATATTCCTAACCCAAATAAGAAATGGATGGGAATTTTTTTTATTTCAAGACAGAAAAAAAATATTAGTTAGACCCTTCACCAATCCATGATGGAATTTAAGGGACTCGAACTAAATATTCCAATTATGGTGGAGAAATCAAGGAAAATCAATGATCTTATTTGATGGAGCCTTCAAAGGAAGCCCCAGGACAACGGGTGCTGGAGGTGTGCTCTACTCTCCAGATGACACAAGAAGAGGTAGTTTGAATTGGGGTATTGGGCAGCGAAAAAATAAGCAAGAAGAAATTCTTGGTCTATAAAAAGCCTTCCAAATTTCTCGTGAGAAAGGCATTACAGATTTTCAAGCCTTCAGAGACTCTGAAATCTTGATAAAAATGTTCCACTCAGAAGATAAATTCAGTCATTTAGTCCTAAAAAAGATCCTTCGAAGATTGAAGTTCATCATGCTTGAATTCTCTTCTTTCCAATTCTTCCACATCCTGAGAGGTTCAAAAAAATAATTTAATATCAATTCAAACAAAGGATTCCTTTTCCCGCAAGGTGATCTCAGCATAAATGATGGAAATCCTTCACAAATATGCATTCCTTAAAATGTTGATTATCATGTAACGAAAAGCTGGATAGTTGTCTTGTAATGATGGTTGATTTGGCCCCGGCCAAAACATATTTTACTAATAAATAAAATATAACTATTCCAGTTTTAAAAAAAAAAACAAAAAAGCCTAATCCAAATAATGGTGAAAGTGTCACTCAATAGCTCTTGAATTTTTAAACTACATCATGCAGGAGGGTCCATGTTAGCTCTCTATTATATTTTGGTGTTGTGCATCATGATATTTTCCCAAAGTAATATCAAAATTGAATTGGATTGGTTATAGAGTCATGGAAGCCACATGAAGTGCATCATTTCTACACACTAGGAGTGTTTGGAGTAGATGCTATATAACCTTACAAATAAATTGAAGCTATATGGAGCACAAACATGTTGCATGTGGGTAGTTTGGTGTTTCTAGTATCTATCTTACTAATACATATGAAATTAATATCAATATGGATTAGGTATGGAATTTTATTTTCAAGCAGTCTACAGAAGGTAATTAATTGATGATACTAGAAAAATTTTGGTATAGTACATCATCCAAGCTAGCATCATGATTTTCACTTATTTATAATACATGTAGTTAGGCTTGTTATGTTTTTTGCATGGTAACTTGCATGCATGTGTCTGAATGCTCATTCCTACATTAGACTGGATATTTTCTATTATCATTTATTTTAAATGTTCCTCCACAAGGTGCAAATCTTTTCTAGTGTGGTGGACTTCCTGTCCATAAAGTCATTGGTGATATTGATATCCCATCTATCCCTAGGATAATTTAAATATGATTGACTATGTGGTTTTTCAATGCCAAGTTTTTTTCCCTTAAACATGAGAAGCTTCGATTTAGAAACAAAGGTTGTTTTCCCCTTCCCTCATACTAATTTTTACTATACATAAAATAGTAATGGTTCCCATATTCCTAGTCTAAGGCCCTTGTCATGTCCATTGGTAAAGGCCTTGAGAGTTATTCCTTGTGTACAAAATTTGGTAATGCTGTGAAAATATTAGTAAAGATAAAGGGACCGATACAAATTCGCGCATTGATCATAACCTCTCGTAATGCTAAATTTTAGGAATTGGCCTCACTGTGATAGATGGAAGCTTAGTTAAAATAAAATAAAATTGTGAAACCTTTAGGAGGGGGCATGCTATCATACCTTTTTATGTTTTTGTTGAAAAAAAGGAAACCTTGACATGATTTTAATGTTGATTATTTTATTTTGTCTCAATAAATGAAAAATGGTAGTGACATAAACAAGTGATCCGGGTAAATTCTTATTACCCTTAACCAAGAAATTTTACTTCAACAGATGTGTTATAATTTCATTTAATTAAAGCATTAATGAACATAAATGAACATCTTCATGTTGTAAAGAAGAGGAAGATAACAAGCATGAGCAACATAAGATATTAATAACAAAGTTCATCCAAGAGGGACTACATCCTCGGGCCTCAGTGTCAAGATGGTGTAGGTCACTACACTAAATGATGGACAGAGTGATGATGTACATGGATGGTATTTTCTCTTTCATACATGGATTCCTCAAATATTTTTCTCCATCGGGAATCTGGAAATGTGCAACTCAAAATAGGAATCTTATCTCACCATTGATATCCTTGCAAAATTCTCAGAAGAATGATTATAAGGTTGACCTCATTCTCGCACCGAAAAATTTCGGCTTCCAAGGAACTTGACAGATTCCCTTAAGATTCCTAAAGATTCTCCTCCATAAGGAATCTGCAAAACCATCGCTTGAATGGAAAATTTGGGTACACCATCACGTTCCCTGCGAAATTCTTTGATAAAATGCAATTCTAACACATCAGTTGAAGTAAATGTTATTGGTTTAAAGGGTAGTGAAATTTATCTAGATCAATAAGTAAAGCTTTGAGAAGGTTATAATATTTGACACAAACAAATACTATTGCATAGGACCACTAATTACATTTGTTGAAACTTAAGTTTTATGTGTTAAATGGTTTAGATACAATCTAATATCTTATTTATTTTGATTGAATCCTTAATTTAATATTGCGTATAATTTTTTTTATAAATATTATTATTGACATTTTATTTTTAACTTTTTAAATTTTAGATAGTTTATATATAATAATTTCATAAACATTGTTACCCTATATGATTGTTAATGGAATTCTCTAAATCCTTTTACTTTATTTTTATTGTTAAAAACATATTTGTATTCTATTTTATTTGTTAGTTTTTATTAAGTGTGAGAAATTATTGTAATAGTGATGAAATTGAAATTTCACAACATTGATTATATCTAATTTAACTTTGACATACATGTACAACATTTCATGCTCTGCAATCATAGATGCCCTCCATCCATTGATGATATTTATTTTGAGCCCTCAAATGACGCAATAATGTTTCAAGATTTAGTATCCTCTCTGAAGAAGAAACCAAGGTAAGAAAAAGATCCTAGTTTTATCAAAAAATCAAAGGTCCACCTGAAACTCTATTGAATCCTCGTTCTGAACTATCCATGAAAAACCTAGATATTCTTATTGTGAGTTACCATGAAACTAGCATTTTGGCGGGATAGTTTTGGCTCGTTTTGAGAGATTTATATGAAATTCATGATATGGTTATAATTTTTTAGGGGTTAGGAAATTCTATACATATTTGAAGCTTCTTCCATCGATATAAGAGAATTGGATAGAACTTGGAGGATCTTGAAGAGGTAGAAAAAAATTAATTCCTAGTTGAAGTCTGCAACTTTCGAGTTGATATCACGGGATAGTTGGGTTTATATATTTCCTATCTTCATGCATTTTTACATTTTTTCATATATTTTTTTGTTTATCTACTACGTTCTTACATCCCTTGCATCCACATTTACGACATCAATAATAGGAATATAATAAAAAAGTATCTAGGGTCTCCATTCAACATGGAAGTAGTAAGGCATCTAGAGCTAGTGTCTTCTCCAAAATTCATAGGTCACTAGGTTGAATGGAAACACATTTAAAATAAAGAGAGAAAAGGAAATCTCACTACCTCTTCATGTTTTGAGTTAGAAAATAAAATACCACTATTTTAAAAGGTGCACAACATTCAAAATGAAGCATAAATTTATCATAATCATACTAAATTATTCAAATAAAAAACATCATACCTTATATAACTAACCTAGATCCATCTTAACTATGGATCTACCCGACAGAGGGAGGGATCAAATCTCTTGTTACTCTAAATTGGTTTTGCATATTTTTATGTAATTTGACCTAGTCAAAATGTTTTATTAATTATTATAATTATACATTTTATGTTTATTACTTTATTTTTACTTTTATGTAATTTGACTAGGCCAAAATATTTACAAAACAATAATTTACATTACAATATATCTACAATAGATAATTGGAGAATAGAACATTAAATTACAACATCTCTACCATATAAAATTGAGAATAACTTTTAAGGAAAAAAGCACAGATTTAATAAACCACAAAAATAATTATATTAACACTTCTATTCATATAATTAATATACTTTTCATTTAAAACAAATTACCACCATCACAATCTTAATCATAATATACTTTTTATTTATAAAAAATTACCACCATCACCATCCTAGTCATCTAGTGCTAGACATTTGTTAGTTCAATGATTTTTTTGCCATTCATGAGGCAAGGAAACCTTGGATCCTTCGAGGATAATCTCAAAAACACGTAGGCTATTTCAAGGAGCACACTTATTCATAGTGCTCCAAATTCTCATATTTGTTTTATGCCTATGTTAACTCTCACTCTACAAAGTTATGGGATTGAAATTAGACCTATAACTTAATTTCCAACATCTAACGAAACTTTGGTGGGAGCCCACACATACCACTAAATTGTCCCATGTTGTGGTAAATTCTATACATTTAAACCAAATCAAAGTCTATAGATAAAATTTGGTGCCACAATTTCCCAGTTTGGATGTCGATAAAATCAGCCAGATTGGGATGCTACTACTAGACTCTGCAACACATTCAACCATTTTTGTCCTAAAAATAAAATTTTGGTTTACCGTATCCCACCATTCTCATTCTTCAACACTCCCATATAACGCTCATTCATCTCTAGAGACATAGAGTCCACCAATAACTTGTAAATGTATAGACCTTTCATTCCATTATCTCTCCCATATTTTTGTACTCTAATGGTATAGATGATGGGTGTAAAAGTATTTTATTTGTTAATTTTCGTATTGAATGCATTTTTTCAAATCATATGTTACTGAAAATATATGCTTGGTAGAATACTCATTTGAGATTGAAGTATCTTGCTTCTTTCGTGAGCTCTCCTCTTTGTCTGTATTTTTCCCAGGGTTTCTCATCTAGGGTTTGTGTTATAAGCCTACTAAGATATTTTAATGTGGGGTTTCTAGTTTAAGCTTTTCTCATCTTATTTATTCACTTGGTTCTACAAATAATTAGTGGAGTGTTAGTATTATATGACTCAAATTTGATCCAAGTGTTACTGCAAACATGGTCATTAACGAGTATATATTTCTTGTCTTTGATAATGTCTTCGTTATAAATCTTGCATATGGGTTCTGACCAATATTAGTAGCATATACCTTCTTCTATGGAATACCATTACAATAATATCAACTAGTTCTTTATTTGCTTATGTTCACTATCATGTTCGAGCTTGACACTTTCTCCAAATGTCCCACTAACCACAGATTTGGATTTAACTTGTTCTACATGATATCTAAATTTTCCTTTTCCTAATGGATTTCTATTATCTTCTCCAATATATATTTTCAATTACAATTGTTACACTAGCCAATTTTCCAACATTATTTGTCTTTGATTTAGCTAGGATGTACATATTTTCTGAAAAATATACGTCATGCCTGAGATCTACATAGGTAACTCTGATCTAAAAATTACAAGATCTACAGAGCTTCTCACCATCTCTTACATAAGGATATGCATATAATTTCGATTGCATCCTAACCTAACACACTCTTTCCTACTTTTTGGTCCATCCTTTTATCCTAAAATTGGTCTCCTTTTCTACGAAGATCAATAATAAAACAAGTCATATACTTCACAACAACCAATTCTAAAAAACCTTTGGCAACCCTGCAGTTCTATATAACATGCTTAATTTTCTTTGGTTTTTTTTTTCTGTATTTATGAGGTAACATGTGAATTGTCAAAAGTGAGGTTTTTGCCATGCTTATTTCATAGGATTCTGAATAATATTTCTGCTATATCAATGTCTCTATGAGGGATTTGTTTTACACTCTTGAGTTGAAATAAATTTGTGTAAGGCTGTAGAGAAGCCTGTTAAAATTTTTAATGTATTTCCATTGTGCCTACTCTGGATTTGATCAATCCACATTTAGGTTTGGATATATCTACTACTACAAAAGGTTTGATTTGTGCTCCTTATCCGAAGTAAACACATGTGTGAATGTTAAGGGGAACAATGATGGGATAAAATGAATGATGTTTGTGAAATTTAGGTCCCTTTATAACTAAAAGGTTATCATGGAAGTGGAAATGAGCCAAAGGTGAGTGAACCATGTGGATATTGACAATGAATATATCCTTTTGGTTTCTGAACAGGATTATCTAATACCATAGGGAAATTTGAAAAGGTTGAAGAGAGTAGGGCAAGCCCCTGGTAATGATAGAAGGGAATTTACACTTACATATAGAAATCAGATTGTTCATGATAGTGATCTCATGGACTATGTGAATGCTAGTGAGGGCATGAGTAATGTTCAAGGGTTTACTTCTTATTTGGAGCAATACAACATGCAAAGGAAGAGTGCATTTCAGAAAACAAGTTTTGCAATATCCTAGGTGAAGAAAACAAGGAGGATGATAAAAATGATCATTAAGTTGATAATGACCACACTAGAACTAACATTCTTGAAACCATAAACACATCCATGAAATACTCTACTTCTAAAAGAAAAAATTATTATGAAAACTTGAAAGTCCATCCTTCCATAAATGAGCATCCAAGGGAAAAATAGAAGATAATCAAGCTTCTAATAAATACACATAAATGAAATCACTCAAGGCAAAGAAAAAATCCAAGAAAATTTTTCATGAAGAAGACAAACAAAGTAAGAAGCTAAAGAAGAACCTAGCCAGAAAATATGATTTCATAGAAGAATCATCAGATGAATTTCTCATAGAAAATTCATCTCCCTTAATAAGGAGGAGGAGAAGAGGAAGAATGAGGAGGAGAATTCACAAGGGAAATCAAAAATATATTCTGAATATTTGAATAAAATGGAAAAGAAAAGTGATAAAAAGGTAGATCATTGCATGAATAGTTTGTTGTATGTGTTTGATAGGCTTTGATTGAAATATTATTTAAATGTGGGTAGCCATTTTCTTTGCATAAACATAAATCTAACCTTGAGGAGATACATGCTAAATCCCAATGGATTTTACGAGGTTTTCTTGATTGTTGTCATTCTGTTACCTCTTTTTGCCTAGATATTCTTTCAGGTTGTAATAATTGGCATTTTATTTGAAATTCATGTGTGTAACTTTTATTTGTTTTGTGCTAGAAACACCAAATGCTTATTTCAAACCACAACCAACTATTGGGAAATCAATTTCATCTGTATTGGAGAAGATACTTCTTTGAAAACTCTAGCTTGAACAAAAGTGGGACTTATATGTTCAATTTTTTTCTTTCACAACTTTAATTGCTATATGTTTGTTGATAGGAAAGAGGATTTAGTGGGAAATTAGATTAAATATTTTGTTTTTACAACAGGTCGGATTGATGACTTGATAGGAAAGCCATCATAAAAGCCTTTTGGATGGTGACGAGGAAGAATATGAACCACTTAAGGAGATGCCTTAAATAGAGATGAGGTTTGCAGAATAAACATAACAAACAATAAATGTAACATTAAATTCCTTTAATTTTTTTCTTGTATTATACCTTGATGAGATGGTCTAATGATTTCATTTGGTAATTAACTTTTCTTTCAGAATGAAGAAGGAAATTCAAAAGATACCAATTTTAGGGATTTTCTTTCCAATGAAAGTGGGATTCCTTGAATCCCAAAAAACCATGGTGAAACAAGCCTATGTGAGGAGGTAAGTACTTGATCGAGATAATTTAAGCCAATTTCATAGGGATTCTTTCATTTTCTTCCTGGGAGGTACCCAATATTGAATATAATTTGGCATCTATACATGTCACACAAAATATATCCCTTTTTTGTTTTATCCATGATTGGATATGATATACACTATCTAAGAAGATACATGTGGGGTTAAATTTTGGGAAAATAAGCAAGCATAATCTGTAGGTAAATTTTCACATAAATATTGAAATTTTGTGTTGGGTATTCTAGTCTCTCTAGCATTTAATCAGGAAATATACAAACATAAGTGTTTTATTATGCTACAAGAACAACTGATTTCCTACTTGATGTAATATTCCCAAATGGGAAAAGCAACAATATAGCACATAAACATGGAAATATGTAGAAATATCAATAGATCAATACATGAGACAACCATATATCCACTAAATTATGATTGTAATGGCAAAATAAGAATATATAATCCAGGAAAAGATCACTCAAGTTCAGCAAACAAGCCTGCCATGAAGGCATACACCTATATCTGAAATGTTCCTAATACAATAAAAGTTGGAATGTAAAAACTACGTTGTCTATGAGGCGATAGCTACAACTGAAAATGGAAATACATGTATATGCTGCTACAATGCTCCAATAGTGCAAGGAATATAGATCCAAGCCCCAAAACATATTTCTAGGACAACCCCAAAAAGGTTTCCAGAAATACATACTATCTCTCTCCTCCACTGCAACACCCCTGCAACACAACAAAAATATCAAATATATTGTGTTGTATATGAGACTGAAGCTTGGCCAAATTCTAGCTAGTGGTAATGCAAATAAAGGTAACCTCTCATGATTAGGCACTCTAAGTCCCCTGAGGATGAGGGTGGGATTTCTGCTGGGAAATACGCTTGTGATAAAAAACACAAAAAACCCTGCTAAACAATAAAATCATGCACATAAATGTCACATGACAAATCCAGATCTAAAAAGATAAAAATCAATAATACAAATCCATGTCTTCTAATGCTACCATCCTCTTCCTTTTATTCTTGGTGAGCTTCCTCACCGTGGGTCCCACTCATTAATGGAGCTACTCTCATGCAAACACTCCTCCTAAATGACTTTTTTGTCCTCCATTAATCCTCCATGATCTCTATAACAACGTTGTTGATCTAGTCAACATTGACCCAGTCCACTTGCTCTAGCCAATTTTCACACCTTAGGGTGCTTTATTAAGCTGAAATGATGATCCACTTTCATATGAGAAGTGGTTTTATTCTGCATTAAGAGATTTATGGGTCTCCCTACCCACTTATTCACCTATCTAAGTGACATAAAAAAACTTTAATATTCTAATTAGTTGCAAGCTAATTTAGGAAAATTACACTTGATTAGTTCAAAATGAGATACTTTCACTAGAATTGGCTTACATGGAAATTGGATCTTATTTATTACCTATGTAGGGTAGAGGGAAAGATGATGAAAAGTAAAATGGTGTATTTGGAGCACCAACTGAAGACACTCGGGTTTGAATGAATGTATTTATATTTATTTTTTCTTAAGAATATATCTCTATGTTACTCTACTGAATATTTGTAATAATCAGCCATATATATAGTTTCCAGTACTCGTAGGATATTTTTTTCAATTTTGGATTGACTTCTGGATATGATCAAGAGGAAAATATTGATGATATCACCCAAGAGAATGATATTTTTGTTCCAACATTATAAAATTTGAAATTGAAGCTCGATTCACATCCATACAATGTTGAATAGACATATTGCATGTATCTGTTATTTTATTCTATATTAATCTAATTGTATTTTGAATCTTTTCCTTTGGAAATTTCCCCAACTTGCAAATCTCTTAGCTGAGCTTTATAATGATACTTTGGGCTCAAAAAGTACATAGTTGCATTTATAGGATGGTTGATTTGATTGTTCCATATTTTATCAATGATATCCCATATATGCCCATATTTAGCTAACTTATCCCTGTAAGCTTCCCATATCTACTCCTTTGCATGATCCATAACCTCACAAATGTAGCCCATGACCAGTTTTTCCCCATCCACAATCTATAGCACTTTAACAAGGGTCTTGTTAATTTTTAGAAGGTCTGCAAACATTTTCCGAAAATAATTGTCAAAAACATGTGTTTGGGTGTCTTTTCCATCTTGTCTACAAGCCCATCGAGATGAAGTCCAATCATCAGAAGAAAACATTTTCTGCAAGTTTTTGTGTTTAGAATTGAGACATTGCAACATGAGGAAATGATTTGTAAATCTCGTAACTATAGTTATAACAAGCTCTTTCCCCCCATTATTTTCCTCATTAGGGTCAATACCCATGCGTGGTTATAGATGTATTTTGTAATGCACTTGGAAAGCTACACATTTTTTTTAACCCATTCCACTTTGCCTATGTCATCAACCATGAGGTTTGTGAAATGTGCAACACATGGAGTCCAAAATATGTTCTTATATTTGGAATCAATCACATTTCTAGAAATAACATACTTTGAGGCATTATTTATGATGACCTGCATAACATTCTACTCCCCCACTCCCTTAATAATATCATTAGAAATATCAAATAGAAGAGTTTCATCCTTAAGCTTATCAGATGCATCAACTGATCTCATAAACATGGTTCCTTGAGGGTAAGAAATAAGGACATTAATGATATTATGGTTATTTTCATTGGTCCATACGTCTGACATTATTTAACAACCTATTTTGAGTCATGACTCTTCATACTTGGCCAAATACACATCAATGAAAGAAATCTCTTTTTTCAAAATAGCTCCTTTCAAGTCATGCATAATAGGGAATTTGAAGGCATTTCCTGTAGCTATAATAGAGTCCCAAATAGCTTTGTAATAAGGTGAGCGAGAAAAATTAAATGGAAAATCTACATCATACCACCATCTAACATTGTATTGAAAATAATGTTCTTTACACAGTTACAAGACACGTCGTATAACCATCGGTGATGGAGATCTTAACCTTCACATTTTATTTTGACAACTCACATTTCTATATGGGGGATATAGTGAAGGGGTTTTATTAGCATAGATGGGAGCACCAATGAACCCTGGTTTTGGAGGAAAGAATGGGAAGAAGGATCCTTTTGGAGGACAAACGACTTTGATACATTGAAAGAGGAAAAAAAATTTGTATGACAACCAATGTCTCTTGACTTCCATTTCTCCTTCAATATTTATTCACCGACTACTGATAATTCCCCTTAACCTGATGGGGTGCCAGGTTTATGGACCCAACCTCATGTAGTAGACTAGAGAAAAGATCAAAATCTCAGAAATGTTACGATCATAGATCTCGAAGGTGTGATAGTGGACCAGAAAGAAGATAAAAACCCTTACAGCATCACCATCTCAGAGCTCAATGGTGTGGCCTAAAATAATGAGAGGTTTTTCAAGCTTAGAATTGTGGGATTTGGCCTCAGAGGAACAATCTTTCCTTTAATTTTTAACTGCATCAATTTAGACTCCCTTGACTTGTTGGCAAACTATTTGACTCACGAGATACTGATGAAGATCCATTATTTGGTCAATATTGTAGTTAGATTCCCTTGCCGTGAATACTTTGCGCTTATCTAAATGTAAGAGATCTCCATGATAACAAGCTCATAAGAAAAGGTGGAAAACTTTGGACATTCAAATATTGGACCCACTCTGGATTAGAGTCATGTAAGTACAACAATGAAAGGTATTTTTGGCCCTAGCTACCTTCATCCTGAATATGTTAGGTCCCTATAATAATAGTGTATCCCCTTATTGTTATTATTAGTATAACCCCCTTATTGTTATTTTTTTGGCCATGTAGTCCCCATATTGTTAGTATTGTGCCCCATAGAAGCCCAATATTGTTATTTTTGTGCCCTTACATTGTTATTGTTATGTCAGTTAGGATTATATTGTGACCGATTGGACTGATATATATAGAATGGAGGTTTTTCCATTTGTATCATCCAAGAATTCTTCATTTACGTAATGTAAAGGAGGTTTACTCCTCGAAGTGGCTAATTTTGAAGGTGTTTATCTCTCTCTTCTTCTATTTTTGGAGCTGGTTTCATAACATTTATCATCAGAGCTTTGAATTCTATGGTTTTGCTCGTTCAAATAGGCCATCATGGCATTTGAATTATAAATTATTTTCTACAAAGGTTCAGACACTAAACAAAAATTCCACTTTCGAAGAAATCCTCAGGAACATCCTGTAAAAATTTCAGATCTTGGTTCGCAATATTTTCAGAGATATGATGAGTGGAAGTTAGGTTTTTAAGGCTCCTGAATTTCATGTAAAATAGGTGACCTTTGGAAAATAATCATAACTCTCTCTCTGAACATCGCATTAGAATTTTGTAAAAATCAACTGATGATACACAGAGTGTAATTTCCTATGTATCAATTTTAGATCCAAAGGAGGAAACAGTGACATGTGGCATTCCATACAAGTTCGCTCTACTGAAATGGTCCATAATTAGGTCATTGTGGGAGATTGGGCATAATTTTTCCTTGAAGAATCCAAATCAGGTCTAACCTATGGAATTGGAATGATGATTCATAGGGCTAATACAAGACTAAATTTTAGATATTGAATATCCTAAATCACAAAGTTAATTCAAGTTTAATTTCTACCACCTAAAAAGAAAGAAAAAGGTGTGTATTTGTTGCATAACGTTTGTTTGAAAGAGTAGTTTGAAGTGATTCCAGGGGCATATTGAAGCATAGGTATCAATATTGAGTTATATAATGCCTACCAAAAATAATTCCACACCCATGAAGCCCTTAATATGATGCATGAAGAGGAATAATTGTAGTATGATATATCAAAATTACGGTAACAAGTGCAACAAATTTTGATCTTACAAAGAGAACTAAAAGATGACATAGATGGTTTAAAAGAAAAAATGGAGGCTAAGTTGGATGGTTTGAAGGATCAAATGAAAGCTAATATGGATGATAAAGCAGTAGAAGATCACATCAAGCATCAACAACAAGCTCTCCAACTCTCAATGGATAATATTACTTTGGTGCAGAATCGAATGAAACAATAGGAAGATCAACATCGCAGCGAAAAAACTTCTGAAATAATCAAAGAAGAAAGAACTAGAAAATTGTGAAATTTATCAATTTTAGAGTATCTGAGAAAGTGGAAAAACTTACCCGTTGAATATTCCATATTTGAGGATGAGAATTTTATACAGAAGAATCAAAAAATAATCAAGTGTTGAGGACAACACTTGTTTGAAGAAGATGGGCATGTTAGGTCCCTATAATACTAGTGTATCCCCTTATTTTTATTATTAGTATAGCCCCATTATTGTTATTTTTGTGCCCATGTAGTCCCCCCATATTGGTATTATTGTGCCCCATAGAAGCCTACTATTTTTATTGTTGTGCCCTTACATTGTTATTTTTATGTCGACTATGATTATATTGCGACCCATTGGACTCCTATATATAGAAAGGAGGTTTTTTCATCTGTATCATCCAATAATTGTTCATTTATGTAATGTAAAGAAATCCCCCCCCCAAAAGTAGCTGGTTTCAAAGGAACTTATCTCTCTTTTCTTCTATTTTTGGAGCTGGTTTCATAACATAATACTTCAAAAGGCAACAACTGATAGAGAAATTTGATAAGTATTCTTTTGTAGTATTGTTACTAATGGTCTTGTGCGCAAGGGAAAATGTTAATCCCATTTTTCCCATAGAAGAATTAAATATAGTAGAGTGGGAAATTTAACCTCACCTTGTTAGGACCATCAACCTTGGTTCTCTAAAAACACTTGGGGGGACTCCTGAAAATTTCTTGGAAGAGAATGGCATTAACATGGCTTCCATGGGAGATTTTCCATGGAGCATGGAATATGCATTTCAATTCTGATTGATATCCATGACAAATGATCTAGATGAGAATAGTACAGATTATATTGTCGATGTTCCTTTGCACTACCCTAAGGCTGAGCCTTTTTGTCCAAGTTTAGTGTGACTTCAAGTCTTGTACAAAATTTCTCAATTTATAGATTTCATTAATGAGTGTGTAGAATTTTGGAGTTATTAACATCCCACGGAGGGACAATTGTGAGAATTTACCTATTGTTTGGAACATGTTATCCTTTAGTGGATATGACAGATAGTGGATCCATACCTTGGTGCTACAGTTCCTTACCTTAGGAAGTTTTCACATGATTCATGGAAAAGTGAAGACACAACACTAGTGGTTTTGGTTTGGGAAGAGAGCTACAGGTATGTAGAAGAGACTGAAGGAACATGCATTACATTCCTGTGTGCTACACAAAGCTTGATACTCTTTATACTAGCATTATTATATGAGTTGTTGGTGGAAGTAATGATTATTTAGAAGATGCAACCACAAGTATTGTGTTCTCACAATTGGTGAATCCTTGTGGGAGGTGATCACAAAACAAAAATCCTTTCCCATGTTCCAAATCTACCAAATTAGAACATGTAGAGATATCTTTGGTGAATGTCAAATGGTAGGTTCAGTACTTTTTTCTTGCATGTTACATTAAAAATCCAGTGCCTCCTCGTAAAATCCTCGTCTTATATAATCGACCACCATTACATACGATTACAACACATTTGGTTTAGAAATTTAGTAAGGTAGGTAGGGTGCCCTATCTCTCATCTCCCTAGAGTACGCTGGTCACATATTCATTCTTCTATGATATTGATTCCTATGCTACCACCTTACGACGTTTCCTTTCCAACATCTTGCACAATTTCTAGTTTAGGCCTCCGACAACATCTTTGAAGGTTTTGGGCACTTTTTAGAGCTTTTCCATCATAGTAGATTCAAGACTATGGAGCGAGAATATCGATATACTTATGGGAAATTATTAATAATTTCTTAGGGTGACAACATCCTTTATAGCCATGGGATTCGATACCCTATCCAATTTCAAATGCTAGATTCTTGAGATACATCCAAGGCTAATTGATTCGTCCTTCCTTGACCTTTTTTATGTGAGTGAAAGTCCTTTGAATATAGTGATGATATTGGCTAGCATATCCAATTTCAAATTAAAATTTCTTGACAAAAGTCCAAAACAAACAAACTCAACCTTTCTTGACATGTATGATGTAGGTGCAAGTCCTTTGCGAATGTCATTTAATCTTTTAAGTATTAATCATTACGGTTTAATTTACTAATATTGTCTAGCCTATGCAATTTCAAATGAAAATTTCTTAAAACATGTCCAAAGTGAACTTAATCAACCCACCTTGAACTATATTTGAACACAAGTTCTTTGGAAAATTATGATTTTAGGATGTGATTTATTTTATAAATCATAAGCATTAACATTGAATTGCCTATGCATTGGACATTTTTAGGGCTAGCTTGAGACCTTTATGCACACCATGTTGGTTTTCCATAATTTTTGGTAGTATTAATTAGGTTCAATTCAAATTCATATAATCCCCTTAGCCTCAACTCTCCTCAAATTCCCTTCAACTTAAATATCTTCATAGGTGTTGAATGAGCCCCTTAGCCCCATCTCTCCTTATATTTACTTCAACATAAATATCATACTAGGTGTCAAATAATCCCCTTAACAATAGCCCTCCTTATATTTCATTTTGAAACTTTTTCAAGAAATGGTGTCCACATTCAATAGTTGAGTATTCTAAAGTGGTTTTTTCTTTTGCCATTAACCCCATGAACCAATTGCCTAGTCTACACTTTTAGGTATCATAGATGTAGTTTGATTGGTAATTTCATAATAATCTTGCTCATGGGCCTTGGAAAAGGTTCACTTTATGGAGTCATAATCCAAATTATTAAGTCTTTTGTTGGCTTGAGGGGTCCTGACCCAGGTTCGGTGTGCAAGGTTTTCCAACAAACCCCTATACTACTGGCCCTTTCGGAAGTTACCTGCTTGTGTAGGTCACAGTCTCACCCGAAGTAGTATGGGTGGGTGTTGGAACCAGGTTTCTGCACCCTAAGAAAGGAAGGGTAATGCAAGCTGGGCTATGTTCTGTTCATACTACCTTGTCTCTTTGCAGGGTTAAAAATGTATCCAATTGCATCCACACGCACTAGATCTACAATTATATGCTTTTCATAACATCAACACAACATTACATAACTCAAAGATAATAGATCTAGATTTACTTCAATATACAGATCTTCGCAGCACAAAGACAGAAAATTCATAACACAGTAATTATCAGAAATCCATTCAGTAGTACTCACAGATTTAGATCTAATAATCCTGCATATGCATTCATTCATCACTCTTAAAATTCCCTTCCCAGCCTGCACACACAGTAGCAAGGTCCGCACACAACTGGAATAGGATCTTTGTGCACATAGCTAGTAGAAGTCCTTCCCCAAAAACCCAAACATATCACTTACCCAATTGTTCGCATCAATAGCTCATCAAATCCTACCTCTTACGATCTGAAATGCCTCTCTATTTATAACAATCTATCTTTTACATTCCTATGGTCCGCAACCCATGGTTTTCAGACCCCTAATTTACCCTTTAACCCCATTACAATGCTTTTGGGGCTTTGAACCAGCCCAAAACTCTTGCGCTATAATAAATATAACAAAAATAACCAAAATGGAGTAGTTTCGTAGCTTGTTAGGAGACCCCGTTCCAACAGTCCCTGAACAAAATCTTGTGACTCATCTCAAGTCACTCCAGCGATGCATCACCGACTTGTGTTTGCAAAGTATCTAGAGAGCGGGCAAGTGGAGGGAGTACCGCCTGGAATTGAGAAAAAACTTCCTGTGCAAGAGTGACCATCTTCTGTGAAGGTTGATCGTCAGTAGCTAGGGTAACACCTACTAATAACTGATTAAGGAACTTATTGGAGTCATCAATTTTATGCATTAACTGGAGGGTCGAAGTATTCTAGGGCTTTAGGCGTTCTGTGACAGTGTGTTCTTTCTATCGAAGCTTTTCAATCTCATCTTAGAGGGCATTACTAGTTTTCAATCGTGCTAAGAGTTGGGCAAGTACCAAAGTAGACAACGTAGCACTGATTTCTTCCACAACCTTCTCATGCTGGTGTAATTCCTGATTGATTTATTGAAGAACGAGGTCACGTTGGACCCGGGACCAAAGCTATATGGCCAATTCCATCAGAGTGGTACCTTGATCTATTTCCCCCCCAATCATCGTAGTGGCTTCTGTGATAAGTGCAGTACACTGGGCACAGCCTTCTGGTGGGGTGCTAGGCTATAGCCTGTACTGTAATTCCGAAACCTTTGGGCGAGAGGCTTTGAGAGCAGCCACCAGTTTTTCCACTTTACTTCTAGGTAGGCCATCATCCACGATTCCCTCAGTGACTTCCGTGCAGATCTGGTGGATGGCAGCCTCCAGCTCCGCCTGTTGTGACCGAGCCTGAACTACTGCCTGCGTCTCCTTAGACAGGGTGTGCTGGGCAACTGCAAGCTATTGGGTGGTGGCTTGAGCATGATATTTAATTTCTTGGGCGACACTGTGAAGGAGAGAATCCAAGGCTATGGGGGTCAACTGATCGAGGGCAAGCTAAATTTTGGTGCCTTCCGGGAGCTGCATCCTGATTAGGGCACTGGTAGGGATGTTCCAGAATCAACCTGTTGTCCTAACATGTGTCAAACTATTATTGACTGGAAGAGGTGGTGCCTATCTAGCCTAGGATGGATATGGCTGCATGTTGATTTTGAGGGCACAGAGGTCTTCCTGAAGATATGTAACCCCAGCCTCCCACTGTGCCATGATAAGTGCCCACTAATCCTCTGTTGCTAGAGTGAGTGCATCTATGATTTTTTCCAAATATCCCCATGTTAATCTAACTGTCATGTCATAGTGTTCATGTTGATATTGTTTCTTTATTCTTTTCTAGGGACTTGACGTTGATCACCTTGTTCACTTAGTATCGGGAGGAGGAGTGGAAGTGGTAGTAGCTACCAAGTTTGGGGCTGTGTTGGATTACTGTAGTGGTTTATCTTTGGAGCCGACTATACTTGCTACTGGGGTATCAGAGAGGCATTTTGTCCACTCTGGGGGCCATAGGGAAATTAGTAGATCAATTTACTCATATGGTACCATATATGCTACCTCTTTATAGGCCTGACTAGCGAGACTGCAAATCCGGACTTGATGCATAGTCATTTGTAATGTTGCAATATGCTTGTATTTGTCATATATTGTAAGGGATAATCGGGGCCGAGAGTTTATGGTAGTGGAGACACTGCTCTGGAAGCAGACCCAAAAGATCTTACTATCCTCGATGCATTTTTTATCCTTAGAGTCCCATAGGTGTGCATACTGAGCGCCTTCTCACATCCCAGCAGTAAGCTAGAGGACAACTGACTCTTCTAGTTTGTCCCAGGTAACCAGTGCAATGAGAAATAATAGACATGAATAGAAGAAAGGGGTCCCATGCTCTTGAGAATCACGAACATTAGCGAGAAATTTTTCACATAGGTATCGAGCCAAATTAAAAAACTCACCCTTTACACATTGTCCAATAAGCTAGATGACATAAGCGGGGATAGTCGCTACCTGGCACCTTCGCATGAGTTTGCAGGCTAGAAGGCGAGTGCCCAATTGTGTAGTAGGATCGTTGATGGTTTGGATTACAAACCCCATTTGGTTGCGCTGGACTGCATAGGTCTTCCATAAATATGACGTGGTATCAGCTTCATACTTCTTTCCAACTTCTATGAATGGGTGCAGCCCCTGCTTCGAAAGGCCCATAATTTTGTGGATCAAGTCAACATCAATGGGGATTCTGTCATGAATCCATAAGATGTCATTGTGAATGAGGACTAGTAGCTGGCGTGCCAACTAATCTGTGATGGTGTAGCAGCCAAAGTAGGGCATCCAGAGAAAATTCATCAGTCTCGGTCCTGCCAGGCCATAGACCCAGCGTTGTGGGACCACCGTGGTTCCACCAAATTCATGGAGCGTTTAGAAATATAAATCTAGGCTTAATTCAGGGAAGGCGTCTTGGTCCGCCAGATTATGGTCATCAAACTTGACTTCATGGAGACATCCAGAGGGATCACTGATGATAGGAACTTTGTCGGGGGTCAGAGGAGTCTGGAGGTAAGTGATCAGGCCATCCAAATTTTTTGGTATCTCCGTAGATGGTCTCTGTGGGTAGAAAAAGGGGGGTAATTGATTAATTGGTTTAGTCGGAAACACCCCCTTCTAGGCATCAGTGGCTGGAGGCCTGGGACATCTTGGGGAATTTCGGGGCCGTTTTTCCACCTGAGGGTCAATCTTCAAACTTCGAAATTTTTCCTTGCCTTTCCTTGTGGTCCCCGGGGAGGGGGGGACTTCTTTTAGCTTCGGCTCATCTTCCAAAAATTTTCTCCACCTCCTATTCCATTGGAGTGGAGGGTTCAGTAGCAGTAGTCATCATCCTTAGATGGGAGATGAAACCAGGCTCTAGTTGATTACTTTCTAATAGAAAGGGTTGCTCAGCCATGAGAGGGTTGCTATGATTACAACAAAATTTGCTACTAGGTAGCTTCCACGAGATGCTTAAAGTAGGCTGCTTGCCTTTGTGCTGCCAACCTCCTTTTAAGGAATGATTGTTGGATACTAGCGGGGGTATTTGACGAAGGGCGGGTTTCCCCAGGAATGGTAAAAACCCCCCCGTAACTTGATCGACCAATTGCTAAGGATATTCTCTATTCAATGGTAACTTCTACTTTTTACCCGAGGTTATACTTCCAACAGCTAGTTGTCTTAGCCCCCGGAACTTAGGTGTATTAGTTACGCTAGGGTTATTTCTTGGCAAAAATTTTCTGGCTTCCCCCAACACAGGCTTGATTCCTAAGGAGCTCTTGGTCCAAGGCCATAAGACCTATCATACCTATCTTATTAAGGCTTTAAGGGGGGCTGACGCTACAGCCCAAGGTCTATCCCTTAGTCATGCCACCATTATAGAGGCATTTTGGCACATAAGATCATTACCTGTGGAAGCTGTAGATGACGTCAGGAAATTAGGTCTTGTGTGTGGGTCATTCAAACCCTTCCTTATGATAGGTATGCTACAGATGGTTGGGCCTAGCTCTTCTCCCATCCTTCCCTTAGGGGTTTTAAATAGGGGTTCCTTTATGATACGAAGAGATCGCAGTGTGGAGGCTTCCCCTAACCACTTCTACCACATTTCTAGCTCCTGACTGGGATCTACATTATCCTTCTTGTACTTTAATGAGCTACCCTCGTTTTGAACTTCCAGCTTGTAGATATATTCCTCCTTTGTGGGTGTAGGCTCTGCATATCTTTTATCTAGTATCCCCTTGCTTCTTATTATTAAATTTTCTAGTAAGGTCTACATGGTTCGCAACGCTTGAGGGTTGCGCAATAGCCTTACACATACTTGTAAGAAAATTTTAATGTCCTCCACTGGTTCCATATCTCCTCGGTGCGTGGCTGGCAAGTACTTAGCCTCAAAGAGGTCCCTTCATGATTTTATAAATGTTTCCTTGATTTTACCCAAGTCTAATCTTTCTTGGTTGTCAACTGCCTTGCAGATTAGTGTGTCAGCATGATCTGCTTCCTTAGTTCCCCCAGTCACTAATCCAATGACCCTGCACTTCTTCTACGCAGAATTTTTTTTTTCTCTTGTATCCTATTTTTTAGGGCCAGGCAGTCTTCCAGTGTATGGTTCCACTGTCTACAATACCTGCAGAACTATCACAGGCAGTCTCTTGAAAAATTTCCTGCGTTTCCACAGTTATAACAGACTAGATGGCCTCTACTCCAACCTGTACTTCCACTTTGGCTTTTATTCCTCTCTTCATGGGGGAAGTCATCCTTACCTGAGGGGTTTATTAATGACATAGGGTCATCTTTCCTATTCACTCCTTTGGTGCATCTCTACTTTTCATCACCAATTGATCGGCAATGTCTGTACCAACATTGTTCTGGTGCGGAAATGGGGGTGCCTTGTGATCTGGCTGCGCAACTTTCCTCACGCCAGCACAGAGGCCCCTTTGAGTTCCAATGTTCTGGGATATATGCTCCTAGTGCAGTTGTGTGACCTTGTTCCATACCAACTCCTCTTCTGTTTCCCTATTGCAGATCCTGGATTTCCCGGTGCATTGCTTCTACTTGTTCTTGGATCTGTTGTACCACTAGCATAGCGTCCTCAGGAGGTGTAGCTTCCAATCTCATAGCGGCCTCCAAGGCCTTGTCTTGTGAACTAAAAGTTTGGCAATTCATGGGTATATGCAGGTGAGGAATCAGCATGGGAATAAACCACTTTTTATGTTTTCTATCATCATACTCAAACCCTCCTTCCCTAATTTCCCTCTTTAACCATTGATCCGCCTCCCATATTGATTCTGACGTACCTTGTTTGAAGTCTTTTATGTTTGTCCCTAGCTAGGAATAAGATTTCGGTCTTTGAAACTATTGCTCTAGAGAACCCTTAATATCTCGAATGGAGGTAGTTCAATCCTGTGCAATTTATCGCATATACCAGTCCAAAGCTCTATCTTGGAATGCTAACGATAGCTGTGCCATCTTTATCGTGTCATTTTCCATGTTTTGCACAGTCCAGACAGAATCCACGATAAACCAAAATTTGTCCATGTCCTCATCTCCTACCCCCTTGAAGGTAGGTAGTTTCAAGCATACCATCATGGTTCCTTTATAATGTATTAATACCCACTCCTTCTTCAACTTCCTTTCGGTCCTGGCAATGGAACCATTTGTTGGCATGAGGGGTCTTGACCTAGGTTCGGTGTGCAAGGTTTTCCAACAAACCCCTATAGTACTAGCCCTTTTGGCAGTGACATGCTTGCACAGGTCACAGTCTCACCCGAAGTAATATGGGTGGGTGCTGGAACCAGGTTTCCACACCCTGAGAAAGGAAGGGTAAGGCAAGCTGGGTTGCGTTCTGTTCAGATTACCTCGTCTCTACGCAGGGTTAAATATGTATCCAATTGCATCCACATGCACTATATCTACACTTATATTCTTTTCGTAACATCAACACAAAATTACGTAACCCAAACAGATCGCTTACCCAGTAGTTCACATCAATAGCTCATCAAATCCTACCTCTTACGATCTGAAATGCCTCTCTATTTATAACAATCTAGCTTTAACATTCCTATGGTCTGCAACCCATGGTTCTCGAACCCCTAGTTTACCCTTTAACCCCATTACAATGCTTTTGGGGCTTTGACCCACCGCAAAACCACTGTGCTATACTAAATATAACAAAAATAACCAAAATGGAGTGGTTTTGTAGCTTGTTAGGAGACCCCGTTCCAACATCTTTTTACATCAAGAAGGATTATGTCCACATTTATGGGTGAGGAAAACGTAAATATTTTTTTATTTTGATAATTTTCCCCTTGGGAAAATTTTCTAGTCCACACGTTTGGATTTAGGATTTTTATTTTATTGGTATTCGTCTTGTTCATGAGTCATATGATAGATTGATTTTATGGACTCATAAACCTTGTTCTTAAGTTTCTTGATTTTTCCAATTGGAATGCATAGTTTATTGCTGATGCTAATTTTTTTTATTGCTTCCTAAATTATCCAAGTATGACATCTTAAAACAAGGATGACTCTTTCTAAATATAATTTTTCCATAAGTGAATAAAATAAAACATTTACTTCTTTTGCCATTTTTTCTGCTAGCACCAATTTCCTAGTCCATACCTTTAGATCTATGGGATCTACTTTGATTGGTATTAGGTAAAATTTCCTATGGTTGGTAGTTGTAAAATTTTTCCAGAAAACATGGATACCAAGCATAATAAATATGTTTCACATGAACTAGAGTCTATTGTAGCATCGAGTGGATATGAATATCATAGTTTAAATTTTCAGGGAGGGGAGAAGTAGTGCATCAATAGAGATGTTGGTTTTGGAGGAGGAATCGGGAATCAAAGTAACATTGAAGAGGAGCACGAGTTTCATGAAATCCAGAGAGATCAGTTCCATGTTGATCAATTGAAATGTTACTTTCCCCTTGATGTTAAAAAATAACTTGGAAATCTAGGAGAGGAAAATGTAGTTGATTGCCATTCAAGTGTTTTGACAATGTGCGGGGATGAAAGTAAATTCCATATCAGTAAACCAATTAAAAAAGAGATATCATAAAGGATTCAATGTCGATAAAAATAATTTCTATTATAGGGTTCATGAAAATGAGAATGATGTCATTCATGAATATTAGGTTGAAATCACCATGAATGATGTGCATGGAAATTTAATTGACACAGGACGAATCCACTTGAAAATTTTATAAGAAATGAGTGCATTGATGTGCCAAATATTGAGAAGTTTGACATTAATATAGAAATTGGGATGTTAGAAACCTAAAACAAGAGCCTCATCGGGAAACAAGGACACTGTATATGCATTTAGATCAATTTTATAAATCAGGGATGAGCATGGAGACTTTAGATACGAGTAGAACGAATAATGGGACAATGAATTGCATGATATGATTTTAGCACCATCACATGTTGATCCTAGTGGAATATTTGGACAACAAGAATTAGGGAAAATGAAACCAATGAGTAAAGGTAAATTCAAAGGAAAATCATAGTTTTCAAATGCTCTAGATGTTGCAAAAGTTGCAATAGGAACTGAAAATATTATTTAGGATCAAACTGTTGTGAAAATAACGAAGAAAGTAAATGGAAGAAAACAAAGAAGAGTACCTATATGCAATGAAGGAAATAAAATTTACAAGTAGAATGAATAATTATAGATGGAGATGATAGTATTCAGTTATTTTTTAGAAAAATGTCAAAGGGAATGAGTTCCTTTACCAAAGATCAAATTCCTTACTATTCTGGAAGTTCAAAGTTGAAGGAAGCAGTGATACAATTGTATTATAACCACAAAACGTAGGTTCCAACCATACTGGAGGTCGACTATGGAACTTTTAGGGGCTATTCACTTCGTGGTGGCTTCCTAAAGGAACCAATACTCCATTCACTTCATCCAACAGACAGTTCAATCGCCGAGCAAGTGTCCCAAGCTAGTCTCACTATGGGTTGAGTTCTCTGTCTAACCTGGGTTGTGTCTCACTTAGAGGATGAATTATATGAGATATTGTAGGTGGAATACTATTCTCAGTGGGGTTATATTTAATTTATGAGCTTCCACAGGAGTTCTTGGAGTCAAGATGAAGTGACGTGGGTCATTCAGTTATTTGGGATAGCTATTGTAAGGATCCGCTTATTATCTCAGCCCAGATTTGAAGAAATAATTTCCAAGAAAGGTTACCATCTCACGTGGACCCGAGCTCCCATTTTTGGACATTGTTTCTCTCAAAGAAATCTTGGAGCGACCATTTCATATGATTTATAGATTTTTTATGTTTCTCTTTTAAATTTTGGCTTCTAATTCTAAGTTCCATACTACTTACTCCTTCCCTTCATGCTCATATTTCAATGAGAAAAAATATTCTATGGGTTGCCTTATCATATATCAACGTATTTATGAATTTTTGAGTGGATACAAGGAATGCAAATTTTGTTATTTCTTGGAAGATGGTTGGTAAACATCATGTTGAGGGAATTTTTTATTGGCTGAAACCATATAGGTCACATATAGTGAAGTGTAAGCTAGTTTATTAAAGGAACATGTTGCCAAAATATTTAAATAAAAACTCTAAAATTTGGAGACAACCCAATAGTTTTCCAATATGGAATATTTCACAATATTTGTTGAAGAGAAGATTTTTCAACATGTATAATTTGAAACAAAGGGATTGGAAATTATGTTTGTATATGGTAAAAACAAAGGAAACAAAATTTTCGTATATATGATCTATGGAAGTTAGGGCTATTTCAGGCTTCCGAATTTCATCTCAAAGAGGTGATCATGGGAAAATCTTCTTAACTCTCTCTCTGAGCGTCGAATTGGAATTTTGTAAAAATTTATCGTAAGTACAGGAACTTTAGTTTCCTGTGTATCAATTTCATAGTCAAAGGAGGAAACAGTGACATGTGGCATGTCGTACAACTTTTCTCTACTGAACTGGTCCATAATTAGGTCATTGTAGGAGATTGGGCATAAATTTACCTTGAAGAGTCCAAATCAGGTCATACCTATGGCATTCAAAAGAAGATTCAAAGTGATACTATAGGATTGAATTTCCGGTATTGAAGATCCAAAATCATAGATATAATTAAATTTTGATATTGAGCTCCTCAAAAGAAAGAAAAAGGTGTGTATTTCTTTTCCGAATTGCATAAGTCTTGTTTGAAGAATCAATTTGAATTTATTCCAAGGGAATATTGTAGAATATATATCATTATTGGGTTCTAAAATGCCTCCTTAAAAAAACTCAACACCCATTAAACCTTCAGAAGGCTCTACTATGGCTTATAAAGATGAAGAAATGCAACATGACATATCAAAATTACAAGAGCAAGTGCACCAAATTTTGCTCTCGCAAAGAGAAAAAAAATGAAATGGTGAAGAAAAGAGTGGAAGCTATGATGGATGGTTTGAAGAATGGTATGGAAAAAAATGGATGGTTTGAAGAATGGTATGGAAGAAACAATGGAAGGTTGGAAGGAAGATAGGGAAGGTTTGAAGGTTTGTCAAAGTTGATACAAGAAATTATTCCTAATGGTGAAAAGATAGTAGAGGAAACTCATGATGAGAACAAAATAAATGTTAATCATGATTTCATAAAAACTAATGTTGGATTGAAGAACCACCATATTCCAAAGATGGATATGATCAAGTTGATGGCAAGGATCCCGTAACATGGATACTCCAGATGGAGTAATATTTTGATCTCGATAAAGTGCAAAACACACAAAAGGAATGTGTTGCGACTTTAAATTTAGAGAAAAATACATTTTTATGGTATTGATGGCTTTGCTCCCATAAAAAAAATTGTCACTTGGTCAATTGTTTCAAAGGAAATGATAGCACATTATGAGGATACAACAAGAAACACCTTCTTTACCCAAATTATAAATCTCAAACAAAAGGGTTTAGTGGTGAAGCACATTGAGGACTTCCAAAGATTCAATATAAGTGTAACTGATATTCCAGAGGAACACATGCTTGTTGTCTTCATAGGGACTTTAAAGGATAACATACAATGAGAAGTTCATGTTTGGGAACTTGATTCACTGCAGAAGGCATTTAGGGTGGCAAGAAAAAATGAATGTAAAATTATGGTGACAATGAAGCCTACCACTCACATCTATAAAGATGGAAATGTTGCTACTCCTAGACTTCCACAACCTACAAGGTTGACACCACAAAAATTGGAAGAAAAATGAGAAAAATGGATTTTCTATAGTTGTGATAGAGAATACACTAAATGTCATAAGTGTGCTGAGAAGAAATTATTTAACATAGATTGTAAAGAGGAGGAAGAAAATGAACAAGAAACTTCAAAAAAAGAGGATATACACCAGGAACAAACCATATAAGAAGAAAAAGTGAGTCTGACCATATCATGTAAGTCATTGGAAGAAATTACCACTCCTCAAACTCTCAAGATAGAAGGACGTATCAAGAAGAAAAAGGTAAGAGTGTTGATTGATTCTGTTAGTACCTATAATTTTATTCATTGTAAGGTAGCCAATGAATTGAATTGTTTCCTATACCGAGCACCAGAATGTCAAGTGATGGTTACAAATGGAGGAACTATAAATTTCATTGGAAAATGCCATAATATTAAACTATCCATGGGGGAATATGTATTCAATATTCCAATTCTTTCCATCCCAATGGGAGGTGTTGATGTCATACTAGGAGTAAAATGGTTACAAACTTTGGGGATGATAGCTTTTAATTTTCAAGAAATTTTCTTGAAATTTTTTTCAGAAGGAAAGGAAATCGAATTATGGGGTATCAGAGGGAAACCAGGAAATATAATAAGCTCTAATGCCATGAAAAAAAATCTGAAGAAATAACAATGAGGCGTCATTGCACAATTATGATCACTAGAAGTTCCAACATCAAAATCATCTATTTCTCTAGATCTCCAAAAAGTCTTGGTAAATCATTTACAAGGTGTCTAAAACTCCCAAAGTACTCCCACCTATTTGTGATCATGCTCATGCTATTCATTTGATTCCAGGAAGTGTTCCTCCAAATATTAGGCCTTACAAATATCCTTATGTCCAAAAGAGAAAAATTGAATCTATGATTGTAGAAATGTTAGAGGCTGGTATAATTCAACCTAGTCAAAGTTCTTTCTCTACCCTAGTAGTATTGGTGCACAGGAAGGATGGATCATGGTACATCTGTCTGGATTATAGGGAGCTCAATCAACTCATTATTACAGATAAATTTCCCATTCCTATGATTGATGAATTATTGGATGAATTAGATGGAGCAATTTTTTTTTACCAAGTTGGATCTTTGTTTAGGATATCATCAAATTTGAATGAAGACTGAAGATACTCTGAAAATAACATTTCGAACTCATGAGGATCATTATGAATTTTTGGTCATGCCTTTTGGCCTTACCAATTCACCTTCTACATTTCAAGGGTTGATGAATTCCATTTTCAAACCCTTCCTTAGAGAAATTGTGGTAGTATTTTTTGATGATATACTCATCTACAACATGTCTTGGAAGGATCATCCTCAACATGTTGATAGGACGTTCAAACTATTGGAGGAGAAACAATTATATGAAAAAACATCTCAATGTTTCCTTGGAGTACAAGAGGTGAAATATCTGGGTCATATTGTATCTCACGAGGGTGTTAAGGTAGACCCTAACAAAATGAAAGCCATTAACGAATGGAAATTACCCACAAACATAAATCAATTGCTCATATTTTTCGAGTTAACAGGGTATTATCGAAATTTTGTTAAGAATTATGGGAGAATAGTAGGACCTCTAACAAAGTTATTGAAGAAATATGAATTTTTATGGACTCCTGAAGCAACTAAGGCCTTTGAACATCTTAAAGAGGCAATGTGCCTAACATTAGTCTTAGCTACGCCAGACTTCACAAAAACTATTATTGTGGAATGTGATGCCTCAGGAAATGGAATTGGTGTTGTTTTAAAGCAAGAAGGAAGACCCGTCACTTTTGAAATTCGTCCAGTCAAAGGAAAGTATTTACAAAAGGATATTTATGATAAGGAAATGTTTCCAATAGTACATGCACTAAATAAATGGAGACCTTACCTAATGGGAAGACACTTCAAGGTAAAAATTGATCTTGATAGTCTTAAAAACTTTTTGGAACAAAGACAATATTCAAAAGAGAAGAAAAAGAAGGTCACAAATATGTTGGGTTATGACTTTGAAATCATCTACAAAAAATGGAAGCTAAATGTAGTTGCATATGCACTCTCAAGAAAGGATGAAGAGGTGGAAACATTGCTTTGCACCATTTCGATTATCTAGCCAGATTGAATAACTAAAGCAAGGGATGAATGGAAGAAGGATGAAGAAGTGTGGACACTTATTCAAAAGTTGCAGCAAGATCCTAGTACATTTGATACATTTAGTTGGAAAAATGATTCCTTATGGTACAAAGATCACTTATATACTTGTAATAATTCCCAACTAAAACAAAATATTCTTTTGGAATTGCACACTTCTCCTTTAGGAGGACACTCGGGATTTTAGGGTGAAGAAAGAATTTTTTTGGGATATTCTTAAATTTGATATTCAAATTTTATGGCAGAATGTTTGGTTTTCCAGCAAGATAAAGTTGAGACAATTAAGACCCCGGGTCTTATACAACCTTTATCCATTCCAAGTCAACGTTGGGAGGAGAATTCAATGGATTTTATCACAGGTTTACCTAAGTCTGAAGGAAGGAGTGTCATCATGGTGGTAGTTGATAGAATTACCAAGTACGCACACTTTTGTGCATTATCTCATCCATCTAAAGCAATTACAGTTGCTACTGCATTTATGGAAACAATTCAAAATCTACATGGAAGCCTGAAGATTATTGTAAGTGACAAAGATCCCATTTTTACAGGAAATTTTTGGACGAAATTATTTTCTTGTTTGGGTGCTCAACTAGCTCATAGCTCATATTATCATCCTCAATACGATGGTAAAACAATGATAGTGAATAAATGTTTGGAATTATATCTTCATTATTTCATATCTGATAAGCAAGCACAATGGGTCAAGTGATTACCTCTTGTTGAATGGTGGTATAACACTTCCTTCCATACTACAGCAAAAATAACCCCATTTATGGCACTTTATGGATATAATCCACTTTCCATCACATCTTCTTTAAGGGAAAATTCTACAGTTCAAGAAATGGGAGATCACATCAAACATCAACAATAATTTCTTGAAGTCTTAAAGGATAACCTAAGTTTGGCACAAAATCGAATGAAACAACAGGAAGATCAACATCGTTGTGAGAGAAGTTTTGATGAAGGAGATTGGGTATTTTATGGCTAAAACCATACAAAAAATGGTCCCGCAAGTAAGCTAAGAAGAATAATAAATCATCACCAAAGTACTATGGTCCTTACAAGGTGTTGCAAAATATTGGTACTATGGCATACAAATTGGAGCTTCCTGCTTCTTCGCAAGTGCATCTAGTTTTCCATGTTTCATGTTTATTTCCAGAAATTACAATTCAAACAATATTGCCAGAACTTGATGGGGGAGGAGAAACCATATTGGAACCTGAAGCAGTCATAGAAACAAGAACTCAACAGCTATGAAATTGATCAATTTTAGAGTATCTCATCAAATGGAAGAACTTACCCACTAAAGATACCACATGGGAGAATGAGAATTTTATACAGAAGCAACCGAAGCTACTCAAGTGTTGGGGAAAACACTTTATTGAAGGAGAGGAACATGTTAGGTCCCTATATTACTAGTATATTCCCTTATTTTTTTTAGTGTAACCCCCTTATTGTTATTGTTATACCCTTGTAACCCCCATATTGTTATTATTGTGCCCTTACATTATTTTTGTTAGGTCGTCTAGGATTACATTGTGGCCCCATGGACTCCTATATATATAAGGGAGGTTTTTTCATTTATATCATCCAAGAATTGTTCATTTATGTAATTTATTGGAGGTTTACCCCTCGAAGTGGCTTATTTCTAAGGCGTCGATCTCTCTTTTCTTCTATTTTTGGAGCTGGTTTCATAACAGTATCCCAAATTATTTTTTGTTAAATTGAGTAGGTTGTAGTAGTTGAGACTTCCCACTCTTATCCTAGTAGCCAAAAATTGTAAAACTAAAAAATAATTTAGATTTTCATCTCTAGCTTTTATCAGCAATCAACTTTGTTGTCCATTATTGGATCTAGGTGATCTACTTTGATTTGTATTAATCTTATTCAAAGAAAAAGTTGGAAAATTTCATCCTAATTCGGCATTCCGAGAATTCACTGACTTGTCATTATTATTGATTTCCTTATTTATTTACATATTTCTCAAGAAACCAAACTTATCAAAACTGAACCATGAGGTAACCATTTTTTGGGGAAACACTTAAGGTATCGAACCTTGAATCAACCATTTTCCAGGGAAACACTTTAGATAATGTTATGTTATTGTGAAAATATGTAGGAATTATTAAATGGTAGTCAGTATATTCTTGTTGGAATATTTTTTTTTTTCTAAACTTAATAGTTCCCTCTCCTTGAATTGGTGTTCCCCAGTGCCATTGTAATGATGGGCGCATAATATAGGAAACCAATTATTTAGATATGTATGATAAGTAGTCCATATTTATTTTTGTGGTGGGAATCTAATAAGGCAGTATATCCTTATCACTTGGACCAAGAACCACTACGAATTGACTATGTATTAATTTCTTTCATTGTTAAAATTTCTATTTTGTTGACAAAGCCTCCAATTAGTGCAAGGGAAACCAATTTTTCTAAATCAATGGCAATTTGATAGTAATTGGTGTGCCAAGTTTCCCATGATAGAAAAAGTAGAAGAAATCAATTGTTGTCACTTGAATTTTCATTTCATCACTCTTCAACAAAAGGATTTTATGATATATGTTAGTTAAATTGTATCAAAAATTTATTGGAAAACACCTTCTAGTAATTGGAAAAGGTGTTCCAACGCCTATTTACAACCTTCACATATGCTGAGAGAATTGAAACCTTCACATTTCTATACAATTTGGCATAATGTAGGAAGCAAGAACTAAAAGTAAGGCTTTTCTTTCCATCTTTTTCTCTCGTAGCCGAGAGATTAAATGGGAGAAGATTATTCTATGATTGTTTCCATTACCCATTTTGAACATGGTGCAAGATATGTTGTTGTGGTTGTTGTTGCAGCAAGTTTTGCACTTACTAGTGAAGAATATGCTCTGGATTCCCTTTGTGCTGAAAACTATCTTCTAATACTCATTATAGAAAAAATTAAAATTTTTGAAACTAAACAGGTTTTAGTGATTGAAATTTCGAAGTTTCGTTTGAAGGGTTAAAATTCTTATATATTTAAATTCTCCTTTAACCATTACATTTTATAGATCTAGTTTGATTCCTGTTACACAATATTCAAATATTTGTTGTATCTACATCTAAGTATTCATGTCTAGTATTGAAAGTCTAAAACTTCAGATGCGAACTCCCCATTATCTTCTCCCATTCACCTAGAATTTGTATTCACATTACCGTAATTCATGGGTTCTTAGCTTGGTTGTAGGATATAAACAACCACATAATAGGTAGCACAAATTAATTTTGGTGAAATCAAATAGGTTGTAGTATTTTATATTTCCTCTCAGATTCCTCTCTCAACAACCTAAGAAGACATTAAGACTCAATCTCAAAGGAACCTACTCTCGATCAAAGGCATATGAGAGGAATCGTGCTCATGAATGAGGCTGAAAGGAATAATTTCCTATTGTAAAATGTAGACCTTGTGACACCAAACCTTGTGCATGATATTAATGAAAGTATTGTTGTTTTGGACGTAGACATTCAGAAAAATACTTACACATTTATAGCCATATATTTGGAATATTTTAACTTAACGTCTTCATACATGACATCTAATGAATACCCAATAAAGGAATTTGTGTAGGGGACTAAGGTTAAGTGTGTTAGAGAAGAGATTTAAAGACTAGTAAAAGGACCCTCAAATTAAATTTTGAAGTGTTACTCTATGATTCAGATTATGTAAGTTTGAATAAAGGTTTGATTCAAAATAAACACTAGGGACAACATAATAAGGTTTTGCTTATTAGAAAGAGCACCTTTCTTCGAGCCCAGGACATGATACAAAAAAGAGCGTTCTTGGGCTTGGAGACAACCTTTCCTTCACAAGAATGAAAACATATCTTTCATGAACCAATGAGAGTTTGAATGCGGATGTTTTCCCAAGAGATTTAGAGGGTGGATTTAATGAATTTATTAGTGATAAGGAGGGTTTCTCTCCCATAATATACTAGTTGCACAATGATGAAGGACTTATAGGTCAATTTTTTCCTAGAATGTTGAGAATTCATGATCTCGTGGTATCAAAGGAATGGAATGAGGACACTAACCCACAATAAACAACACTTGTGGCTTGTAAGTACTCTTATTTTAACATGTCACTTTTTTTCATGATGAATAAACACATAAAAGGGACACTGTAACCTTGAGATGATTAAGGGGATTCATTCGATCATTTATTTTGACTTAAGAAATCTATTTTCATATGTTAATATTTTTGGGTTTTTCAAAAATCATTTATGGACAACTTTCCATCAAGTTAGAGCCATATACTATCTAATAGTTTTCACATGGATTGGAATTTCTATTCTAGAATTTGGAATACAAGGGGAGTCCTATGGAAGGAAGCCTTTGATGGTAAGTATGAATCACCTTAGGATTATAGGTTTATTGATATGTAATCACACATGAGAAACTCCTACAGGACCCAATGTGATGTTTTCTAGAAAAAAAGGTATTAACTACGACATTTTGATTTTTACAGTTAAAATGGCCTTGGCAAGACAATGGTACTCATCTTTTGTAGCCTATATTATTAGTTCAAAGGGAAATCAAAGATTTCTCTCATAATTATTCTATCATATTCAATAGGAAGGAGAGTCCTTGAAATGAAGCAAAATTTATTATGCCATGGTGATGACAAAATTAAGTGTTATTGAAGGTTTGATCTTAGACAGAAAGCGGTGTTAGCACATAGCCTGTTCTTACAGATTGTAACATGTCTTTTCATATCTGTGGATTGAACATCATCTTAGAATATTCTGGTATATGTTGGCACTAATAGCCATCAACAAGTGCCCGGTGTAAACCTATATAGAACTCTTATATTACAGATCTTCCCAGTGAACTAGTTACAAATAAATTTGTTTTTGAAGGCTTGCAAAGATTGGACAAGTAAAATATATTGATTTGCAATTTTTTTGTTTTGTAAATGAAAATACAGGAAAGGTGTCTTGGAATTATTTTAAGTAGGGATATAGGACTAATTAAATGCAATGAAAGTGGCTACATCCATTGTAAACGAAGAAAAAATTATCCATACACAAGGTTCATTAATAGATTTGCTACTGAATAATCCTCTAGTTGCATCTTTTTTTCATAGCCTTTGAAATAATCACAATTTCCTAACAAACTAGAGCATACTCACCTAGTTATAGTAAATTCATTTTTTCTCATGACCTTAGGACTATGGTGTGTTTTGAATTTGATATTGAGAATAGTACAAACATATGCCAAGTGATGCGTTGGAAACATGTCATGCCATGGAAGTACTTATTGGATCATTGTAATGCCTAGCTATCAATAGGAAATGGTCTTGCATGAGTAGAGTATGAAGCCTTAGGTAATTTTCAAGTTAAAAGGAAGGAAGAACTAAGAGCAACATTTGAGAGGGATGAATTTAGTCTTACACACTAGAGCTTTTCATCTTCTGGGTAGTATGAGGATCTCTCACTACAAGAAAAATGGACATTGGTGAGGTTCATGCTTGTGACAGACCTTTAAGGTCCGTCACCAATGTAGCATATGGTGAAGGACCTTAAAAAAGCATCGATGTAAGTGTATATAGTGATGGTTCTTTAAGGTACATCACCAAAGCCATTTTCAATGACAGTTTGTGGTGAGGTTCATTGAAGTCCCATCACTAATTCTCTCTTTGATGACACTTCTAGTGACGAAATTTTAATGACCCTCACCAATGCTATTTTTTCTACTTTTGGTGACGGTCAAAAAATGTTCGTCACCATTGATCATTCCAATGAGTTTTTAATGACGTTATGTTCTTGTTAATATTTTTTGTCAAAAGATAAAAATTTAATACCATTATTGTGGAGCCTTTTTTATAATATTTCCAAGGCCACAGTGGTTAGATTCAGCCAAATTTTTAAGAAGTAATTAGTGTGTATCATTTCCCTCAAGTAATGACTAGTCGAATAGAGTTTTCCAATGGGTCAACACATGATTCATATCTATTAAGCTTATTATCTAGAAAATTCCCTTTAGATAAAGTCCCACTAGTGTGTGTATGCAATATATTATTTAATACATAATCAAGCTCTATCAATTCTATTAATGATAAAGACCTAACACTCCTCAACAATCCAACCACGCCTTAAATTAATGCTTTGGCATACACTAACATTTCTTATCACCTCACATGTCTTGAAAGATTTTTGTACCTAGAACATCTTGTCATGACACTAACTCCCAAGCACATGGTGGCATGCACAAGAAAAACATATAACTCTACTAGCATGTGTTGGCATGCACGTAGTCCCTAGCATGCCCTGGAACACCTTGGTTGAATGGATTGACATACATTAGAACTTGGCATACAATTCCTCCACTTGACATGTATTGGGACCTATTATTATTGTGGTTAGCATGACCCTTTTGAAAAATATAAATTCCCAACTTATTAACCCTCTTATTGGTTATTCCTTTTGTTTCCTTGAAACTTCTTGGCAAATATTGACATACCCTGGCACCCTTCACATGGTTAGCACTTGGCATGTATTGGCATATCTTGCACGATTTGGTACATATAATTAGCACACCCTGGAACTCCCAAGAACACTTTGAGAATTCCTAACATGCCTTGATATTCCATAGCATGCCTTACCAATCCTTATCATAACTTTTCACTCTCTCCTTGGCATGACAACTAACACTCATTAACACTAGTCCTTAGCACATGTTCCTCGTATTCATTAACTTCCATGAATGTTGACCTACTGCTCCCTTAATGTTTTGTCCTAGTACTCCTTAACACTCATCAACATGCATTAGAACTCTCTAGCACACCTTAGCACTCTTCAACATTCCCTTCCACTTCATATCATGCATAACACAATGTGATACATATAGGAACTTGGCACGTGTTGGCGCTTGGAAAGTCTTAGCATGTATGGAATACGTTGACATGCCTTGGTATAATTTTTCATGGTTTAATATTAAATTTATTTGAGAACAATTGTTGGAAAGTAGATGAGAAGCAACAAAGGAAGACTTGGCACATAGAATGCACCAAGACTTTGCACTTAGCACCTATTGGCACCTAGTGTTGGTGTGCCTAGCATGCCCCTCTTGGAAAAGTTAATTTGATGAATTATTAAGCCTCTTATGTGTTCATTTCCTTGTATTTTAACTTGTTTCTCCCTTTTGTTGCCTTGATAGTCCCTGACATGCATTGACACACCCTTGCACATCTTGGTATGCCTTATCACTTGGCACATCTTAGCATGTTTGACATGCCTTTGCACTATCTAACACAACTTAGCGTTCCCTAGCATTCTTTGGCACACATGTCCTCAGAGTTAGCCTTTACATTTTGTCAAGACTTGGGAACCCAATCAATTCCTTGGCTACTACAGTTCATGTGACAATATTGGCTTGCTTCAACCACAACAACTTGACCAATTGCACCTACTACAAGTAGATATTGCTAGCTTGTTCACCTAAGAATTGCCTATAACTCATCTTATGCCACTCATGTCCAAGCTCAACTTGTCCCACTTGAATAATTACCAAGAAAAGGACCACATGATCTAGCCATGGCCATAAAACAACTAAGAAACATAGCTTACCTAGGAAATATTTCACATGTATGTTCCATTCATATAAATAGAGGAACATTAAATAAGATTTTGCAAGAACCAAAAATTGCACAAGGCATACAAGATATAAGTCGAAACAAGTGGAGTTCCCCAAAACTTATACACAATGATGTAAAATATGGAATTATCTAGAATAGTTTAAAACACAATCATGTAGCCAAAGCTTGCCACATCTCATATAAAAAAATATCTAAAGGCAAAACAATGTTGTGCCTAGCACAAAGTGATCTTCCTTTGTCAAAAATTGCTATGTCAAGCCACGAATAACAACTGTAGGCTTGCCTCCTGTAAATCCTATTATGAACTTCTCCTAACACACTTCATCCTTAGCACAGTTGAATTTGCTGACACTCCCTATAAAACACTTTTATCCATTCCTTTCCATGCATTTTGACCTAGTTATCCCTTGATATGCCTAGACACTCCCTAACACTATTCAACGTGCATTGGCATTGTCTTCCAAGAAGAAGACTGCACAACTAAAATAAGACTCCACTGCACTAGACAATATGATTGAATGATCCGAAAAGTATCCATAGGCTCCTGAAAACTTGCCTAAAATGGATTGGATGTGCAGGTAGAATGAAAAAGTAAATATATGGATGAAAATAAAATCCAAATATAAGCTTGTAAAGGACGTGGAAAAGGTTATGTCTCCCTATGAACACCTAATTAGTCACATCAATTCGATGGCAGAAGTGAATCACATCCCTTCCTTGGGAGTATTAGAGACTTAGAAGATAAGGGAGGAGGTGACCAAAGACATCCAAGTATTTCTAGAACCCATAAGGCATGCAGCTATTTCCCAGGACCTTTCGGCCTCAAAGGAAAACATTGATCAATTGATCGTCGCACCAGTCCAGATTTACACCAAGCTAGCCTCCCTATCCAATCAAATCTCCATCAATAGGCACACTTTGATTCCAGACACTCTTGAGTGTTTTCACAAGTTAGGATAAGACACACCCTAGGTCACTCCAGTGGTCATAGACTATCAAGCTTGGCAGAATTACCTCAGGGAACAACAACAGATAGAAGTCTCGGGCCTTTCCATCACATAGTTGCTCCCTTGAAAAGGAACAATGTTATGAATCACAGGTTGCAAACAGAACCGAGTCACAGGTCGCCAATAGGACGCAGTCACAGGTCAGAAATAGGACCAAGTCATAGGTCACAACATCACCTAGGTCACAGGCCATGCCAACAATCAAGAAGCTGAAAGGACAAGGCCACCGAAAGTTCACTTTTTGTTCTATAAGTACTCCCTCTGGGGAAAATGTAAAGGACCTTCTTTCGGGACTCCAAGAGGAGAAGAGATAACTTTATTTCATTGAATACATTATTTTGAGAATGAATACAAACCAATGTTTTGAATCCACTACTAGATCTGATATGACATGGTATTTATTAAAAAATGATAGTTGCAAATCTAATGAAAAATCCTATTACAAATAGGATTCAAACTCCTTAACCCTACCCATAACAACCTTATCTAAAATATATTACATAATTTTACAATTTTATTCCCATAAGGTTGAATCTAGATGATAAGATCCTACACTTTATGACCATAACACTGATCTCCATCAAATTAGGAAACTGTCCCCTGTTTTCTAGGTATACGATCCTTTGTATTCTTGAGACACTCTGACCATCATGAACCCATCACTTCAAGGTTATTTGTTGTTAGAAATTGAATTAATACCTGCCCAAAATCATTCTTAAGTGCCAGCTGTCCAAGACCACCATCAAACTATTCAAAATAGTTGAAGTAGACCTGCGCTATGGAAAAAACACAGTTTCGTAGCACAACCTTTTAACACTTTTGCCTTAAAAATTTTGGTTATTTCTTCCAGGATTATATTCATTATCACTCAACACAACTTCCCTAGCAATTTCAGTTCATAATACACACATTTTCTCCTCAAAAAATTATCAGAAAGGGTGAAAAAAGCTGCTGCAATAGTTTTGTAGCATTTTTCACTCTTTTTGCACTGTTTGCACTACGAAACTACTGAGTGAGCATTTTTTCCTATATTTCTTCAAAATTTAAACCAAAAATGTGCTAAAACTTCAAAATACCATTGGTTTCATAAAAAAAAAGTGATATGAACTGAAAAAATTAAAAATTTCATGAGGTTCATTCTTAATTTTCCATTTGATTCAGCTTTTGACTTTTATTGATTTTCATTTTGCACCTTTGGTTTTTAGCTCATCCTAAGTCAATTTCAGCTGCTGCTCCAAGTCCTCCATTTGATCTCTAAGTTTTCTATTTTCTGCTCTCAAGTGAGTATTGATTACTCTGACAAATTTAGCTTCCTTGATGGCTAGAACTGTCCATGTGAAAAATTGTTCTGCACTGTTTGGAATTTCAGACCTAGAACAAGTTTGACCCTCCCAAAGTGCCTTCATTCTTTTGAAATCTGCTTTTTCAATATTGTGCATTCTATACCTCTTTCTCATCATTGTAATCCCTTGGTTTTCTAACCTCAATTTCTCCTGAAGATATTGACACTCTGTCATGTGTTCTTTTCCCTTCATTGTCCTGCTCACTGCTTGCTCCACTATTGGTGATGAGAGATCAACCACCTCTTCAAGGACTTTAGTTGTTTCAATAGTTTCTTGGACCTCCTTTCTACCTTCCTTGTGCTTCTTAGCATGCCTAGTTAAAGGTTTCCTTGCTTGGAAGATAAAGTCTGCATTTTCACCCTCAAATTCAAGTTTCTTTGCTGACTTAGCCTTTTTTTGTTTCTTCTCATCTACTCCAATGAAATTAGCTTTCACGATGGGTATCTCTTCTATATCAGTTGCATGAAGGATTTCATCTAAATTTCCTTTAATTACTGGGCTATCTTCTGAAACTAAAACAATTGTATTTCCCTTTAATGTCATTGCTTGGCTTCTTATCACTCTCTTGATTTCCTGCTTGCTGTCAACTTGTTTTTGTTCTACCTCTTTGACACTTTTTAACCTTTGTTTTGAAGGTGATGGAGTTGGTGCAACAAGAACTTGTGTCTTCTTTATTCTTTTATCAACTTGTTTCCTTGGTTTCAACTTTACAAACCTCTTTGATTTTGCAACCACGGGCTAACTAGACTCTGCTACTAGTGGTGAAGGAGTTCCTTTAGTTGTAGGGTTTCTAGTTGGGGTTAGGGTTTCCAGCCCAAAACCATTCATAAAAAAAAAGGAAGACCAATCTCTGCTTATTTTCTGAAGCTCATTCAAAACCAATAACTTTATCAAACCATGGTGAAACAAATATGTTTCATAGCCATTAGATTTGGCTTGTACTTTATCAGCCATTTTGGCAAGGCTCCTATGAAAATAAAAGGGAAAATCTAGTGATGTCATACCTATGAAATGCAGAAGCAACTTGAAATAATAATTATAAACTTTATGGTATCTACCTTCACATGTAAATTATCTTTGAATTTTGAACATCAGCTTTGCATAGCTGTCTTTGATACAACTTCTAGGTATTGCATTATTGAGGTCCATATTTGCATACTCAGGTTTCATGAATTCCTTGCATGGTTCCATATCAAATTTAAAACCTTTAAACCAAGTTTCCTGCCCCCTTTGTATTTATGTCATAGAAGCAATAATCTCAGATGTAATTGGCACATTTAACATCCCAACTTTGGTAGTTGTTTCGCTGAATTTTAAGGAAAATTCTTTAGACACCTGTGTGTGGCAACCCTGCATCTTTTCATAAAACCGAAGACAACTTGTTTTGCTAAAATCCTCCATCACTATTTTATCTTCAATTATAGCCTTCATATTTTTAGGCCCATGTCTTAAACAATGTCCCCCTCTGTGGACTTTATTTTCCTCTGCCATGTTTCTTAAAAAAATGTATCAGCTTCTCTTGAATCTATAAAACAACCTCGCTTGATTAGGATGAAGATATCCTTTGTATAGAATAACCATAGGCTTGGCTTGACTACTTCAGAGCTTAGACACTCATATGGAGACAAATGAAAATGAGAATGACCAAATTAGGCAAGATTTTGAATTTAAGATGTCATCTCATAACTGAATGATGCCTCACTCATGCCCTATCATGAGGATGATGAATATGAGATAGGTAAGTACATTGAGTCTGATCACTAAATGACTCACCATACCACTATCCTATTATTTCCAAACCGATTCTGACAAATCTCAGCTCAATTGACAAGACGGTTAAGAAACCGCACTTTCGTAGTGCCCACAGTATAATTTTCCTAGTTTGTGCTATGAAAGTATTAGCACTTTCGTAGCACAAATCCACTTTGTCGAACTAGTGGCACTATGAAATGGAGGATTCTTGGCTAATTGTCGAAATTTAACCCGAAACCTTATGGAATGACTCCTAAATGGAAAATTTTAGTATTTGACCATGGAATGGACTTTTAAGAGACTTTATTTGAATTCAATGATCACCTTGAAAACTATAAAAACCCTAACCTACCCTTAACCAAATCCTAAAATGAATTTCAAACCCATTTTAATACCATGATAAAAAACAGAGTTGACACAATGATGTTTTGAAAATTTTTGGGTGATAACATGGTCAAGCAAGCTTCTTTATGAGCATGACCCTAATGATGTGTTGCTAACAACATTTCAATTCGTTGCATGCTTCGAATCTTAGCATCAGGAAAAAATAGTTGTAGAGGCTACAACGTAGTTTTCCTTCCATAACTGCGTTATTTGCAAGTATTCAATTGCCGGGTGTTTTGACTACATTTTAGAGGAGAGATCTCTCGTGATAGGATTCTCCCTTTCATTGTGGTGATCCATGGATTATATTTCTTATCCATGTAACATTCAAACCTGATTTACTTATGATTCTATTTACTGTAGAATTCCTGAATATTTCTATATATCTGTAATTCTAGATCTTAGATCTACTCCTGTATTCTCATGTTTTTCACAAAACCCCAAGGGGAATCTATAGAGAAACTCATCTAGTGTATAGCTATGATATAGATATAATATTTTATAAATATATTTTTTCTAGATCTAAAATGTATTATATAGCTACTTTAGCCCATAAAATAACATTGTCAAGCTTTGCAATCTCATTATGTTGTTGCAGCACCTCAATGTTGAGGGGTTCTTCATGTAAATATTATATTTTTCTCTTGTACATTGTATGGGCCACATTATAGATGTTTTTTACTGATGTAAATGTAATTTTGGAGCATCCATATTGATCTCCTACTTTAACTCAGTGGAAATTCATTATTTTTTAAGCAATATTGTTGTGCATGACTGTAGCCCCATTCATTGGGTGTTTTTCAGCCATACTGGGTGGTGGGAGGTTTGTTTACCTCACCTTGTTTGATTTTTTTTTGCTATCATTTTGGATTTAGACATTAGATTCACTGATATAAGGGATCCAAGAGCTGAAAAATCATTTCAGTGCACCAATTTGTGGAGAGAGCATTATTCCTGCACGCTTTGTTGTTCTTTCCCATTTTGGGATATTAAAGTGGTATCAAAGCATATTTCTCGGCACAGCCTGTGCTTTTCTAGTAGATCCAATATGTCTCTAGAAGGAGAAGAAACTATCACTGATAGAGAGGAGAGGTACCAAAGAAGAAGATAGAAGAAATATTACACAGAGGAAAAAGAGAAGAAGGTTGAAACCCTTTTATCTGGAAGGATTAAAAGAGAAGAGCTTTCTAACACTCTTTCTCAAGCTATGGATGAGATGAAGGAAGAAATCTAGGGAATGAGGAGGGAAAGACATGCAGATCCCTCAAGGATATTTTCACATCAAGGGAGCCCCAATACTTCTTATTATGTGTGTGAGCATTCAACCACGCAACCTGATCTACAATGCTCTAACATGCCCACCTTCTTGTTAGAGGAAGAAGGAGGAGAAGAAACACCAAAGGAGGAAAATCTTGGTGAATATCTCCAAGATTATGAATCTCAGTCAAGGAGATTCAAAGAACATCTCATCTTCCGAAAGTTCTATCAGCTTAAACAAGAAAGGATATCCTACAACTATAGAAGGAGGAGAGGGTGCATGTAGCCCACTTTTGGTAGATTTTCTCTACCTGTTTTTGATGGATCACCTAATAGCTCAGCCCAATATTAGGTAGGGAAGTTTGAGACCTATTTGCAGCTACATCAATTCTCAGAAGAAGAATCCATGAAGGTAGCAACATTGCATCTTCAAGGGAAGGCTTGTGCCTGGTGGCTATTTGAGTCATTTTCTTTGAGAAATGTCAACATTTCTTCTTATGTAAGGTTTACTAAGAGGCTAGTGGAAATATTTGATGTGCATGGTTAAAATTCTATGAGGGAGAAAATCAAGCCAAAGGAGTTTGAATCTTTGCATGAGATGGAGAAATCCATGGAGCTTACTCCAATTCTGAATATTGTTGAAGGGGTTAAAAATCTACAACATGATTTTCCAAGGGAAAAGGCCCCACTTTAGAAAGAATATTCTTCTCAAGAAGAAGACATGAGTGTCCTTTCCTCAAGGAGAGATCAAGAAACATGATCTCTTATTGATGAGGCATACTCCATTGCTGAGGAGAAGAAAGAAGAAGAACTGAAAGGTTCCTCCAACACTGTGACAGTAGGAGGAGATCTATTTCTATTAAGAGATGGAGATGAAGCCATTGATTCTAATAGGAAGGCTCTTGTACTTTTTCAAGAAGGCCCCAAGGATCCTATACATGAAGAAGATGAGTAGCAAGTTTCTATGCTAGTAGACAATAAGATAAAACAAAGGAAGGGTCATAACATTATCATAACAAGAGATGATCCACTGGTACATGAAGAAGAGAAGGTAGAAAATGTTCCAATCAAGAGCACTCTTGCATATTTAAGAGTGACATCACATTATCATGGGACTTCCACACAAAAATCAGAGGTGAAATTACACAATGGAAGTAAGGAGATGGTTCTCCCATTCGACAGGCATGTGAAGATGAACCATGAGGCATCACTGTCTTGTCGGAAACCACCTGGAAGACCACCTGATTCAAAGTTGGTGGAAGGTGTATCACATCTTTGTGCTCTACTCATGAATTTGAGAAGGATTGGAGCATTATAAGACAAAGCTACAGCACTGGGAGGCTTGGGTAAGCTCAAGAAGAAGGGAGATCTTGTTCCCTTATCATCACCACCCACTCTCATATCTGGATCTGCGTTGTGGGAAGAGAAAAATGGGAGGATAAGCCTTCTGACACACACCTTTGACATAGGATATGTCAAGGAGGAGATCATCAACATGACAGAAATTTATATTGATTCACCATCTGTGTTGTCATTGTTGAATAGTCTAGATCTATATTGGAAATCCCTACTTCTAGTGGATTATTCCAAATATCTGCACACTTGTATGATACTTGATGACCAGCTACATGAAGAAGGATATTTGGTCCAAGAAGAGGTCATCTATCATCATGGTAGAGTCTTCTCTTCTAGAGCCTCCAAGCTCAAGCAGAAGATACTACAAAGAGCTTACAAAGAGTTCTGTTTCAGCCATATGTACTCCCTGGGGATCTACAACATCATCATGAGTTGCTTTTATTGGGAAGGCTTGAAAGAATAATTGTATCATAATTTTTAAATATGCATAAATTATGTGGATTTGGGGCAGCAATATGAATCCACAAACGGGTTATTTCAGCCATCCATTCCTTCTTTGGGAAGAGGAGAAATATCCATGCACAACTCCATGTGTATGAAAGGTATTGATGGTGAGGAATATGATTATGTAAGTCAAGTTTTTTCTGATTATACATATTCTCTCACCATGTTTATGCAGGCCATGGCTCCAAGGAGGAGTGATATATCATGTAAATTTCATGGTAGATAGTGGGCCACTCAAATTTCTATATTTGGCCACTCCCTTGATGAACAAAGGGAGATTTTCTATCATGATGGGTGCTTCCCTAAGGCACCAAACTTATCTCACACATTCAGCCATATTGAGATAACATGGGCAACAAGTAAGTGGTGGGAAGACCACTTACCACATCTTGATCTGATGTAGGCAAGAGATGCCCTGCACTAGTACCATATGTGGGACTTTGACCCACATCCTCTTGTTCAAATTTATGTTTACGTAATTGTAATTTTGCTTCAATGCATGGATGATGTACTTGTCCTATTTTTGGATTTTTATAGAGGAAGAATAGGAGGCATGTGTGTACCACATGGGATGGGGACTCTCTTTGTATACTTTGCTACATATTTCAAGGAGAGCAGGGGTTCAGCCATGTTTGTTTCAGTAAAATTCTTAACTCTTTGTGGGATGACTTATATACATCTCATAATGAATTTGAAGGGAAAACTCATGGAAGGTTGGATTGGTGATCACTTAGCTTATGCAGAAAGTTGGATCCTTGATGGTGTCACCAAAGGGGAAGGAGAAGTTCTGCAACACTCACCCTATCAGTTGCTTGAGGACAAGAAAAATTTTGGAGGGGAGGACTGTAACATTCCCAATTAGACCAAGCTAATGGGAATATACAATTTTCTTTTACTTTTTTGTCTCATGAATAAAATTGTGAAGGAGGATCAATAAAACTCCTAAATAGAAAAATAAATCAATGCTCAATGTGAACAAAGCTAAATTTGAGCTATTTTCATAAACACACTTAAGTGGGTAAGAGGCTAGATCAATTGAATACGTCAACAAGACCAAATCAATAGCATTGTCTAGATGCAATGTATCCCCTAGAGGCACAACGCAATCCATGTTGGACACCACGCATGTGAATGAGGCTAATTAATCAAGATGGTTTAGGGTTTGGCAACATCTCCACATTATAAAATAAAGAGGAGGACACCAAGGGGAGGGTTGATCATTTGATATTTCTAAAGGTATTGTCTATTTAGACATCTGTCACTCTGCTTGTTTACCTAAGAATAGTGATGTTTAGCACTTGGGTGTTCTTGGTCGGGAATCCCACCTCCTTCCTAGAGCAGCTCTTGGAGGAGTCTTGTTACATCTTGTCAACTATCCAGTAGCTTTCCAAGCTCCATCTTCCAACTACAACTCAAATCTTGTTGAGGATTTGGTTGTCTTTGTAAGCTACAGCAAGTGGAAGCTAGATCTCCTCAGATCTAGGCAAATCTAGAGGCCCTTTTTAGTGGGGAAGTATTCAATCCCATTGTCAAGATGATTCTAGTTCTTTGGAGCTGCATTTTCAGATCTTGGCATCAAGCCAAACTAGTGCTAGAAGCTAGAACATATTTTTCCTTCCATAACTACATTAGTTGCAAGTATTCAGTTGCAGGATGTTTTGACTGCATTTTGGAGGAGATATCTCTGGTGATAGGATTCTCCCTTCCACTGTGGTGATCCATAGATTAGATTTATCATCCATGTAACATTTAGAACTAATTTACTTATGATTCTATTTATTGCAGAATTCCTAAATATTACTGGAGATCTGTAGTTCTAGATCTTAGATCTACTCCTATACTCTCATGTTTTTCTCAAAACCCCAAGGGGAATCTACAGAGGAACTCATCTAGTGTACAGATCTGATATAGATCTAATATTTTGTACACATATCTATTCTAGATCTGAAATGTAATATACAACTTCTTCAGCCCATAAAATAACGTTTCCAATATTTGCAGTCTCATTATGTTGTTGCAGCACCTCAATCTTGAGGGTTTCTTCATGTAAATCTTCCATTTTTCTCTTGTAAATTGTACGGGCCACATTATAGACCTTTTTTACTGATGTACATGTAATTTTGGAGCTTCCATATTGATCTCCTTCTTTAACTCAGTGGAACTGCGTTATTTCTAAAGCAGCATTGTTGTGCATCACTGCAACCCCATTCTTTGGGTGTTTTTCAGCCCTACTAGGTGGTGGGAGGTCTGTTTACCTCACCTATTTTGATTTTTTTTTTCTCTCATTTTGGATTTAGACATTAGATCCACTGATCTAAGGGATCCAGGAGCTGCAAACTTATTTTAGTGCACCAATTTGTGGAGAGAGCGTTATTCCAGCACGCTTTGCTGTGCTTTCCCATTTTGGGATATTACAGTAGTTCTACATCCTGTTTCTCACAAGGAACACCTCCATTTGAGAAAGGAATATTCAATGGTAGCCTAAACTACACCTCGGACGATATCCCTATCACAAATGGTCTAGAGTATAGTTGGAACTTTATACTGGGGAGATCCCCTTAATGTTGGTCAGGCAATTTTTCCTGTCAACAATAGCATACCTTTAAAAACCCTCCTTAGGACACCTATAAATCGTTGATACTCCCCCTTAGACACTATTATTCATTCATTTCCATGCATTTGAGACTAGTTCTCCCATGTTGTTCCTTGGTAGTCCCCAACACTACGGCATGGCATGCATTGGCACACCCTCACACCCAGCGCATCGTGGCATGTTTCCTTGGCCTCTAGCATGCCTTAATATTTCCTAGCATACCTTGACATCACTCCCACCTTAGCACACCCAAAACTCACTGACACTTCCTATCACAAACTCTTATTCATTCATTTTTAAATATAGTTTTATCTGGTCTGTTATGATGAACTGTCTAGTGGAATATCCATGATAGTTTACGAATCACTTGAGAACTTAGTTACAAAACATCATGAAATATTATTATAAAAGGTTTCCCATCAATAATAATCAGCAATATATAGTGGGTTTGGAACAACAACACATTTTTCTCACGAAAAATATCCATGATAGTTTATGAATCACCCCAACATCTATCCTTTGTGCAGTCCATATGATGATATTTCTTCACACTTATTTATCTCTTGTCGCAACACAATGCAGATCATCACCACCACCCTTTCAAAATTGAACATGATAGGCTTTTGGTCCTCTCGAAGCTTAGAAGAAAATTTCAAAACTTAGTTTCTCAACATCATGGAATATTATTATAAAGGTTTCTCATGCATTCTAAGAAAATATATTTGGTGGGAATGGAACAAAAACACATTTTTTTCATGAGAAATACCATGATACTTTATGAATCACCCCAACATATATCCCTTATGCAAGTCATATGATGATATTTATTCACACTTATTTATATCTTGTCCCAACACAATGCAGGTTATCACCACCACCCTTGCAAAATTGAACATGATAGGCTTGTGGTCCTATATAATCTTGGAAGAAAATTTCAAAACTTAGTTACACAACATCATGGAAGATTATTAAAAATGTTCCCCATGCATTCTAATCAAAAATATCTACTTGGATTGGAATAGAAAAACATTTTTTTCACAAGAAATATCCATGATAGTTTACAAATCACCCCAAAGTATATCCTTTATGCAATTCATATGATGATATTTCTTCACCCTTATTTACCTCTTGTCCCAACACAGTGTAGGTCATCATCACCACCCCTGTAAAATTGGAGATGATAGGCTCATGCTCCTATATAAGCTTGGAAGAAAATTTCAAAACTTAGTTACAAAAAATCATGGAAGATTATTAAAAAGTTTTCCCATGCATTATAATCAGCAATATCTCGTGGGATTGGATCCATTTAAATTAAGATGGAGAAAAGGCTTCCAACATGCACTTTCAAGTCATGGGCATTGGTGCTACATAGAAATGGTTGGTTGGTCCACATATAACTAGTGGGGTTGCCTTAGTCTCTCCATCATCTCAACTTGCTTCTATGAGCATCATTGGTTTAAGGGAAGCAAATATCCACACATTCGTACACTTTTCTAACACCACCTTACCCATAACATGAACTTTGTTCTCATGTCCCTTTTTTTCTCAATACATGAGATCTACTCTTACCAGGGGATTAGTATTTCATTTTTCTTAGGGATTGAATGTGTTGGAAATTTGATAAACCAACACTCCTGATGTGTTTTGCAACATGGAGTAACTGCCTCTGATGGAACCTTATCTATGGTGATGTGATTGTTGACTAACACAAGTGGGTTTTGTTTTAACGACAACTTTGATTCCTAGCAAGTGGTATCAAAGCATAGTTCACGAGTTCGATACACAACCGACTCACGTTTGGGGGGGGGGGGGGTATTGTTGGAAATTGGATAAACCAATGCTCCCCGCGTGTTTCACAACATGGACTAACTTCCTCTCGTGGATCATTATCTCTAGTGATGTGATCATTGACTAACACCTACGGGTTTTGGTTTTAGGACAATCATGATTCCCAACAGAATGATACCCATTGTTTCGTATTCATTCAACATAGGTTCATCAAGCAAGTGGGCCTTTACTTGGTTTCCTTGTTTTCATTAATCTCCTTTCCTTTGTGACCTTTCCACTTTGAAGGGAAACCAAAAATGCCTTCTTTGTTGATGTGGAGTTCCATTCCTTAAACAGTCGATTGAGCCCTCAAAACCCTTTTTGTTAAGAACATGACCACCAAGTATATGTCCCATTTACCAACATTCATATATTTAAACACATGATATATTTTACTTTTTCTCCTGTGTGCTCAAATATTGCATTTCCCCCACTCTATGATTGATTCATCCATTTTATGCATTTACGTGTTGAATGATCACTAGAATTTCCTGTTTCTTTGATCTTCAATCCATGGCCTTTCTTTTTGTTTGATTATGATGAATTTTAGGGTCCTTCATTTAGCTTTTTAACCCTCTGTTGTGGCCTTATTTGTGCTAAAAAAATTATCATGGGAGCTTCAATCAATGGGATACTTAACCACTTCTCCTTTGACAAACATGCAAGTTCAACAATTATGGAGCTCATAAATTTTAATTAGAATACCTAACCTGCTTTTTCATGTTGCATTATGTATCTCATTACTCTTCAATTTGTCAACCACAACCCTTGTACTCATTGTTAAGAAATAGCCATGATAAATGAGCTTTTTTCTCAGTGGGATAATTAATTTATACCTCTCATGGTCATCTTTTTCTTAGTGTTTGTCCTTATCCCCTTGCTTGGGAACCTAATAATTTGTATTGAATAACATATTTTTCCTCACCCTCTAAGCACACACTTTGGGTACTTGGTGGGTAAGGGCACTAAAAACATAACCTTTACTCCATGCCTTATACTTACCGCTTTACTCTATTACTCTTCCAAAAATTCCTTGGGGCTCACACCTTTGTCTATGATTTACTTGAACCTAGGTGATTTCACCACAAAAATGGGGGCAAAGAACTCATTCATTTTTCTTTGTCATTAAGGATTTTAACATCACAAGAATTTGATCGCACTATAGGGTCCATTGTCAAAGGTCATTGGAAATTCCTTCTTTTTTTGTGTTGTTAATGGGGAAAATACCAATGGATAATTAATTTTGTTGAAATTGGGGATATAAAATGTAGGAGACGAATTGAAGTACTAACACATCGTCCTATTCAATAAATTGACCAACAATTCTTATTTAATATCTACATTAATATGCAATATATTGCATGTAAAGGAGTAACTCAACCACATATTTCATCCTGTTGTGAATTTCATTGTAGAATGACAAGATAATTATACTTAAGTACAATATCACTAAGAAAGGAAAGGTGCATTATCAAGAAAAAGGAATTAAAGAGAAGAAATTTTCCCAAATGTAGACATAGTGAGCAAACTGGCTTTACTTGGTGAATGTGCTCAATGACAAGATGAAACATTATGCTTAGTGAAGATTAAGACAAAGGCCTACACTTAGCATCAAGCATAAGAACTAGCAAAGAGTGTAGGGACAAGAAAACCAACAAGTAAAGGACTTCACACTCTACAAAGGAAATGGCCTATTGACTATAGGTCCAGTTGCTTGATGTCTCTATGTTGGACCTTAAAGAAGACATATGAGGTGTTCAGTTGGAGTTCCCTAAGCTTATTTTTATGAATTTTGAACAAATGAATAACCTAACCACCACGTAGAGGAGAATGGATTTCCATGCAAGGGGAACAATAAACACATTATATTTGTTAGTACTCTCACATAAGGAAATATAAGTTAAGACATTCAATATATACATTCATCATAGCTTAGAATAACCTAGTCCACTCACACTTCAAAAGAAAATAATAAGCCTATAGTTACACATATCGGCCACAATAGTGAAAAAGTAACAAGAAAAAAAATTATAGATAAAAGATGAATTAAACAATCAATAATCATATCATAGCATAATGACATGTTAAATGTCCACACCATTAATTGTTTTCATTTATAACAACATTAAAAGCCATAGTAAGATGACATTGCATTTTTTTAATGACGTCACTTGTATTTTTCCATTTCTAACAACATTACAAACCATAGTAAGATGACATTGCATCTTTTTAGGACGTCACTCGTATTTCTCTTCATTTCTAACAACACTAGAAACTATAGTAAGATCACATTACACAAAATTTGTAAGTCCATAACCAAAAATTCCCATGTACAACAACAACTTTATTCAACCTACAATTCCAAATTCCTACACACCACTACTAATTCCAAAGAGAGTTGAAATTTGAAAGAGTTCAATTTCGCTTCTAAGTTAACCTACTCACGAATTTAATTTTGAATAGTGACCATCTAACCATGTGCTATCTCTTCCTAAAATTTGTTGTACCTTAATAATCACTCTACGAACTTTCAATCAAGGTTGTTTAGTCAAATTTTTAGTCAAATTTGTTTAATCAATCTCGAGAAGGAATTTGGAGGGAAAAACCAGATCTGGAAAACCATGCATCGAGCACATTATTTCTCATTGTGCAGATGAGCATCATGGACATTATGTGATCATTGTGAAGATGAGCATAATCAACATTCTCACGCGGGTGGATGCCATCTACAACAATAATGAACCGGTGGGATGGATTGCAGAAGAAACGAAACTGGTTGGTCGAAGAACCGAGAGTTTATCGAACCCATGAGGTGAGAACCTGATGCGTTTAGGACCAATCGGAGCTAGTTATTATGGCCATTGCATATCATTTATAGGTAACTATTCACTAGGATATTGCATGTCAATGTTGATGCTTTAGTCACTGTTGTTGGCATGATTTTGGCACAACTAGGGGAAGGTTACATAGATAGACAGATTGAAGAAACCTTATCATTTTCATTTTCCCTCTACCATTGGTTCATCCATTACGGTGATAAAGATTGATTTGGTTCCATCCAAGCAACCACTATGAAAAGTATGACATTGACAAACAGAGGGAGAATCGGATCTCTAGAAATGACACCTTTGTGAGTATTTATACCATTGTCCAGTCTGACATTGATGTTGCTAAGAAGGTTAGTAAATCCTTCATTTCTCCTGGCTTGATAATTAAAATGCCAAGAAAATCTGCGAAATTCTTTCGCTTTTTGGGTACCGGAAAGTCGATCATGTCGCGAAGTAGAAGAACAGGGCAGTGGTCATGACCATGAATGCTGAAATTCGATGCACTTAAGGCCAGATTGCATGAAGAGATTCCCAAGTTGCAGAAATTGGCTCAGAGAAAGGTTAGGATTGGCTATCTTCAATTTTATGTAAGTGCTTTTCAGGGCTTTCTCATGTTTCATAGATTTTCTTTTCAATTACTTGATTTTTTTTATGATTCAGTAGCCTTTTCATTGTTGAATGCTGTAGTTCCAGGCTGCTCAGTTTCGAGGCATTTTGGGACTTAGGATAAATGTGGTATTCCATTATTTAAATTCCATTTTTTGTATGACCAGTGTTTTTCCAATCGGCAAGAGTCTTCAACATAAACCTACAATCTAGCTAGTTAGAAGCTACACTAAATGGAGTTTTAATAGATCGTAATGATACACATAGTTTTGATTACAATATAGGAAATTAATTAGATCAAATGTGATAAAAATCAATTGAAATTTTCCCCACAATTTCTAAAAACTATTTTGAATGAATCGTCATAGCACAAATTAGGTATACCATTAGTAGAAATCTCCATAAACAATAAACACCACCACCCAAAGAGAATTTTTAGGGTGATGACTAGTTATCTGGTTCAGTTTTATAAGTTGATCTAATACACCAATTCTTAAATGAAAGTCAGACCAAGGTTTTGGTAGCCATAGGCAATGATCCTAAATTATCACACCAGTGTTAAAAAAATTCCCCATAGAATCTCACTTCCAAACACTCTAGCTGTCTGGAAAATTCACCATAAAACAAAACCAGGAAACAACACCCAAATGAACTAACACGTTTCTTCTAGTGAAAGTCTGATCTTCAACCATCTTATCTTAAGTGACACCCTGATAAGAACCATCCACTTCATCAGATGAATCACTGCTGTATGTTTCTTCGGATGAGTCAGATAATGATTGCTCTGGCTGATCTCGAAAGCTACTCATTGGCTTTTGCTTCACCTCGGTATCTCTGAATTTGGAACATCTTGAACGGAAGGAATAAATGGGGTACTAATTAGTTGTCTTTCAGAGTGAGATCCAAAATTAGGATAGGCAAAGAAGAAGGTATAAGAGTACTCTGCTATAGGCAGCTCACATAGTAATCGAATAACTGTACGATGTGAGAGGTCAAACATATTCATCCCGCTGATCGTAATCCTGCTGTGCTCTACCAATTCCAAAAACAACAGCCCATGCAACAGATTCATAATCTCTTTCAATGACATTTTCAAGGCTTTCATCTTGACCTACATGAAAAATAGGACCTACACTTCCACCGCAAAGAATTGCATAGGTGTACGTAGTATATCCATCCTTTTCCACCATATTGCCATAGTTTATTATAGATTTATAGCCAATAGGGAATATGTGTCATTTTGTATGGAATCCAGAATGTTTATATTTAATTATCCCAAGATCCACAATGGTAAGACCTTTTGTTAGAGCAAGGGCAAGAATAGGCTTCCCATATGGAGTTCGTGGAATGCTAGGACGAGAACACTCAAAATATCTAGGCCCTATGGAGATTTCATTCTCCTGTTCACCAAAAAAATGCCGCTTACACTGAGCCTTGAGCTTACAAAGGTAGTGGAATAGATCAATTATGATAAATCTAAGGTGCTACATGCAATATTTAGGATCTAGGTGATTACCAGCTTGTGAAAAAGAATAAAAAAATCTGAAGTTTAGTTTATTTTCTTCGAATATAGCCTCCCAATTCAAAAAACCATGTCCCAGTACACCCTTCACCAATTCCTTATCATGATGGCCTACTTGCCACCAAGATGGCATATTGTTGCTTTGACTCAGCTGCAAACCCAAATTCCCCCAATATTCAAATTACCTTGACATTTTAGGGTGGCTTTATTGGGGTGGAATGAGTGTGTATTCCTGATATTGGGCCAATGAATAAGATATGGGCATGCATTTAAAACTAGTGCCTTACTCTTATAGGCCAAGTTGAACCTGCAATTATATAGCTCCATGACACTTTGAATTTTGAGCCATATGGAGCTAAGGGCTAAAACATAAATTCTTGCTATTAGGCACCACATACTCACCCTAGCTTGGAAGTTCTGCAATTTGAAAATGATACTAGAATATTGGCAATTTCAAATTTTCATAGTACCAATTAAAAGTCCAATTGAATAAGGAACAAATAAAATAAAAGAAAAAATATTTTATTTTCTAATCAACATACCTTCCTGTTGCTTTGCTGCTAATGGGTTATAGACGATTAAAATTTGACATTCTGACAGACATCTATAATACACCTCATTTCGCAGTTTGACCTATAGTTTCTATAAATAACCTTTATTCACGTGCATAGTTGTTTATTGTAGGAGTATTACCAACATAGCTGGCTGGAAGGGTGTTATATATATATATATAGGCATTCCTTTAAATACATCAAGTAACTCATCATATATAAGAAATTAAGTAAATTAGGTAAAATTTACAACGAAATAGTACTCTAAGAAGTAGACATTAAGTACTTGCAGTCCTTTTGCCTTGCTGATGACCAACATTTGGTACAAACTGTAATTCTCTAGGGTAAATTTTCGCTTAGGGTTTCTATTATGTCTAGGTTTTTTCAATAAATTATTGTTACACATTCATAAACAATATATATAAATGAATAATATAAATATTGACAACAACAATACAATTCTTCTCAAAACCGCAATAAGTAGGGTTGACTACACAATGAAACCATGTAATATGTTCACCACCAGTGCAGACTTATTTGCAATATCAACAATTTAGTAAACCAAATCCAACTGCAATTATAATATGTATATATCAATGTAATATCTATTATGTTATTTTGGCTTTATGCATAGGAGTTTGGCTGTACTGAAGTCTAAAGATAATCCATAGGCTTAGAGAATAGGAGCCAAACTGCCTTTCCCATGGGTACTTACAGCCCAGATGGGTAGGCTGATCAAGTCTCTGTACAATATATAATCATAGAATTATTGTCGGAATGGAGAATTTTTATGTTATAGGATGTGGTTTCCCTAATTTGGTTATCCATATCCCTCCTCGGCTATTGCCATCAAAACAATCTCAGTCTAATTTTGGTCCTTTGTTTTTTTCTCACTGTACCTAGAATGATCCTCAATTGCACCTTTTTTGTCCTCAAAAAAACCCTAGAAGATTCATAGACCAAATTATTCTTAATGAATAAGTGCCTTTCTATGTTCGTTAGGGTTTTTAATCTCAAGGAAGACTTCTTTCACCCAATCTTCCCTTGAAGAAACAAACTAGAGAAAACTAGAGCTTGGATACATTACGAAGCAATTAATAATAGCCAAGATATTGTAAGGCACCCCCTTACATCCTCACCCAAAAGAGGTGGTCATTAGGTTGACCTACCTCCCTAAGTGAAATTAAATCATCATAACCTATGCCTTCATTTTTAGAGAAACCTTGGGCAACAAATCTTGCCTTGTACTTTTCAGCACTTCCATCAGCTCCATGCTTGATCTTGAAAAGCCATTTCAAGGTGACAATAGATTTATCCTCTGATGTCGGGACAACCTCCATGACATCATTATTCAAAATGGACTCATATTCTTCATGCATAGCATCCTTCCAAGCTTGATGCTTTACACCTTCTTCTAATCATCCAGACTTAGATTGTACAATTGTACGCATGACTGCTACGTACCCTTGGTACTTATTCGGCTTCTTGCTTTCACGGAATGTCCCCCTTGAGGCAATATGTCTCTCAGCATCTTTGAGAGTTTCCTTGAGCCATGAAGTTCTCCTCTTATTTGAATGAGGTGGATCAATAGGATCCATTGGTCCTTCAACATCAGGCATAGGTTCATCCTTAGTTGTTCCTGCTTCCTACTTCTTCTTCTTCTTTATCTTTGTTTGAGCTAGGAAGATTCCTAAATTTCTTGAGGGAAACATCCTAATCGAAGGTGACATCCTTGCATATCTCCACTTCTCATTGACCAAACACGTAGATTCTATATGGCTTCGAAATTTCACTATAGCCCACAAACATTCCCTTATTTCTAGAAGCATCCATCTTGTTTCTCTTTTCTTTCAGCAGATGAAAATAAATAGGACTTCCAAAAACCCTAAAGTGGGAGACATCAGGATCTAGTCGCAAGTCACAAATAGGACCAAGTCGCAGGTCAAAAATAGGACCAAGTCACAAGTCGCAACATCACCTAGGTCATAGGACATGCCAACAGTCAGGAAGCTGAAAGGATAAGGCCACCAAAAGTTCAATTTTTGTTCTATAAGTACTCCCTCTGGGGACAATGTAAAGGACCTTTTTTTGAGACTCCAAGAGGAGAAGAGATAATTGTATTGCATTGAATGCATGATTATGAGAATGAATACAAACCAATGTTTTGACTCCATTACTAGATTTGATGAGAACTCATGTGTGCTAGCATTATGAATATTATGTCTTTTGTATCTGCTATCTTTTATAACTAAATAATCTTCATTTTTCTGTTCATATATCATTTGTATATTTAAGCTCTTTGGATGTGTCAATGGTATGTGAATATTCTACTGAGGGATGTTTAATGACTTCGCTATTGATATCGCTTAAATACTGGGAAAACGATTAAGGAATTTAAGGGTGTTTCAATCAGAGAGAACTATTTATTTTATGGTCAAGCAAGCTTCTTTGTGAGCATGACCCTAATGATGTGTTGCTAACAACATTTCCTTTCGTTGCATGCTTTGAATATTTCTTTTCTATTTATAATGTTTCATTTACAGGAGAACTCATCGACCATTTGCTTCATATCATTCAAGTAGTTGTGCATCCTCTTTTTCGCAAGGCACAACTCCATCTTAGAAAGGCGTATTCAATGGTAGCCAAACCTACACCTCAGATAGGATCCCTATCACAAATGGTCTAGAGTGTAGTTGGGACTTTATATTGGGGAGATCCCTTTACTGTTGGCCAGGCATTTTTTCGTGTCAACACTAGCATACCTTTAAAATCCCTCCTTAGCACACCTATAACTCATTGATACTCCCTCTCAGACATTATTATTCATTCATTTCCATGCATTTGAGACTAGTGCCCTGTTTTTTTTCCTTGGCACTCCCAAACACTCCATCCTGACGTGCATTGGCACACCCTCACATCTGGCGCATCTTGGCATGTTCCCCTTGCCTCTAGCATGCATTAAAATAGCCTAGCATACCTTGATGTCACTCTCGCCTTAGCACACCCGAAACTCACTAACACTTCCTGTCACAAACTCTTATTCATTCATTTTTAAATATAGTTTTATATGGTCTGTTATGATGAACTGTTTAGTGGAATATCCATGATAGTTTATGAATCACCCAAAAAATTAGTTACACAACATCATGGAATATTATTATAAAAGGTTTCCCATGCATTCTAGTCAACAGTATATAGTGGGATTGGATCAACAACTCATTTTGTTCACGAGAAATATCCATGATAGTTTATGAATCACCACAACATCTATCCTTTATGCAATCCATATGATGATATTTCTTCACACTTATTTATCTCTTGTCGCAACACAGTGCAGATCATCACCCCCACCCTTTCAAAGTTGAACATGATAGGCTCGTGGTCCTATCTAAGTTTCGAAGAAAACTTCAAAACATAGTTTCTCAACATCATGGAAGATTATTATAAAGGTTTCCCATGCATTCTAAAAAAATATATCTAGTGGTAATGGAACAACAACATATTTTTTTCACAAGAAATACACGTTTATGAATCAGCCCAACATATATCATTTATGTAATTCATATGATGATATTTCTTCACATTTATTTATAACTTGTCCCAACACAATGCAAGTCATCACCACCACCCTTGAAAAATTGAACATGATAGGCTTGTGGTCCTATCTAAGTTTGGAAGAAAATTTCAAAACTTAGTTACACGTCATCATGGAAGATTATTAAAAAGGCTCCCCATGCATTCTAATCAACAATATCTACTTGGATTGGAATAGAAACACATTTTTTTCATGAGAAATATCCATGATAGTTTACAATTACCCCAACATCTATCATTTATGCAAGTCATATGATGATATTTCTTCACACTTATTTATCTCTTGTCGCAACAAAGTGCAGTTCAACACCACCACCCTTGTAAAATTAAACATGATAGGCATGTGGTCCTATATAAGCTTGGAAGAAAATTTCAAAACTTAGTTACACAAAATCATGGAAGATTATAAAAATGGTTTCCAATGCATTTTAATCAGCGATATCTGGTGGGATTGGATCCATTTAAATTCATATGGAGAAAAGGGTGCCAACATGCACTTTCAAGTCATTCGCCTTGGTGCTACATAGAAATGGTTGGTTGGTCCACATATAACTAGTGGGGTTGCCTTAGTCTTTCCATTTTCTCAACTTTATTCTATGTGCATCACTGATTTAAGGGAATCAAACATCCACACATTCATATGCTTGTCTAACACCACCTTACCCATAACATGAACTTTGTTCTCATGTCCCTTTTTTGCTCGATAGATGAGATCTACTCTTACCAGGGGATTAGTCTTTCATTTTTCTTAGGGCTTGAATGTGTTGGAAATTGGATAAACCAATGCTCCTCATGTGTTTTGCAACATGGACTAACTGCCTCTCATGGAACCTTATCTTTGGTGATGTGGTCGTTGACTAACACATGCAGGTTTTGTTTTAACGACAACTGTGATTCCTAGCAAGTGGTATCAAAGCATAGGTCACGAGTTCGATACACAACCAACTCATGTTGGGGGTAGGAGGAGGGGGGGGGAATATTGTTTCACATTGGATAAACCAATTCTTCCCGTGTGTTTCACAACATGGACTAACTACGTCTCATGGATCCTTATCTCTAGCAATGTGATCATTGACTAACACCTGCGGGTTTTGATTTACCGACAATCGTGATTCCCAAGAGAATGATACCCATTGTTTCTTATTCATTCAACATAGGTTCATCAAGCAAGTGGGCCTTTACTTGTTTTCCTTTTTCTCATTAATTTCCTTTCCTTTGTCGCCCTTCCACTTTGCTAGGGAAACCAAGAATGCCTTCTTTGTTGATGTGGAGTTCCTTTCCTCAATACAGTGGAATGAGCCCTCAAAACACTTTTTGTTGAGAACATGACCACCAAGTATATGCCCCTTTTCCCGACATTCATATATTTAAACACATGATGTATTTTAATTTTTCTCCTATGTGCTCAAATATTGTATTTCCCCCACTCTATGATTGATTCATCCATTTTATGCATTTACTTGTTGAATGATCACTAGAATTTCCTGTTTCTTTCATCTTCAATCCATGACCTTTCATTTTGTTTGATTATGATGAATTTTAGGGTCCTTAATTTAGCTTTTTAACCCTCCTTTGTGGCCTTCTTTGAGCTAAACAATGTATCATGTGAGCTTCAATCAATGGCATAATTAAACACTTCTCCTTTGAAAAACATGCATGTTCAACAATTATGGAGCTCATAACTTTTAATTAGACTACCTAAACCGCTTGTTCATGTTGCATTATATCTCGCATTGCTCTTCAATTTGTTAACCACAACCCATGTACTCATTGTTATGCAATATCCATGAGCAATGAGATTTTTTCTCAGTGGGATAATTAATTTCTACCTCTCATGGTCATATTTTTCTTAGTGCTTGTCTTGATCCCCTTTCTTGGGAACATAATAATTTGTACTCAATAACCTATGCTTCCTCACCCACTAAGCACACACTCTAGGTACTTGGTTAGTAAGGGCACTAAACACATAAGCTTTGCTCCATGCCTTATACTTACCACTTTACTCCATTACTCTTCAAACACTTTCTTGGGGTTCACACCTTTGTCTATGATTTACTTGAACCTAGGTGATTTCACTACAAATATGGGGGAAAAGAGCTCATTCATTTTTCTTTGTCATTAAGGATTTTAACATCACAATAATTTGATACCACTAATGGGTCCATTGTCAAAGGTCATTGGACATTCCTTCTTCTTTTTTTCTTTTTTTAATGGGGAAAAGACCAACGGATAATGAATTTTGTTGAAATTGGGGCTATAAAATCTAGGAGACAAATTCAAGCACTAACACATCGTCCTATTCAATAAATGGATGAAAAATTCTTATCTCATCTCTACATTAATATGAAATATATTGCATGTAAAGGAGTATCTAAGCCACATCTTTCATCCTATTCTAAATTTCATTGTAGAATGACAATATAATTATAATTAAGTACAATATCACTAAGAAACGAAAGGTGCATTATCAAGAAAAGGGAATTAAAGAGAAGAAATTTTCCCAAATGTAGACATAGTAAACAAACTAGCTTTACTTGGTGAATGTGCTTAATGAAAAGATGAAGCATTATGCTTGGTGAAGATTAAGGCAAAGGCCCGCACTTAGCATCAAGCATAAGAACTAGTGAAGAGTGTAGTGACAAGCAAAGCAACAAGTAAAGGACTTTGCTCTCTAAAAAGGAAATGGCCTATTGAATATAGGTCTGATTGCTTGATGTCTCTATGTTGGTCCTTAAAGAAGACATATGAGGTGTTCAGTTGGAGTTCCCCAAGATTATTTTACGAATCTCGAACAAATTAATAACCTAACCACGATGTAGAGGAGAATGGATTTCCATGCAAGGGGAACAATAAACACGTTGTATTTGATAATACTCTCACATAAGGAAATAGAAGCTAAGACATTCAATATATTCATTCATCATAGGTTAGAATAAACTAGTACACTCACACTTCAAAAGAAAATAATAAGCCTATAGTTACACATATCAGCCACAATAGTGAAAAAGTAACAAGAAAAAATATTATAGATAAAAGATGAATTAAACAATCACTAATCATATAATAGCATAATGACATGTTAAATGTCCACACCATTAATGTTTTTTTCATTTCTAACAAGATTAAAAACCATAGTAAGATGACATTGCATTTTTTTAATGATGTCACTTATATTTTTCCATTTCTGACAACATTTTTTTTTTGTAAAATTAAGCAGTTATATTAATGATTGTGACTAAAAATACAATTGTCCGCAGGGGTCAGAGCGACATGCCTGCGTTGACTGGCTGGCCTTTCAGGGCAAGTGCCTGCAGCATATATTGCGCACGGCCTAAGGAGAGATTTCATGAGTGGTTCGCTGCTTGCTACGGGGTGGGCAGAATGCTGCGTGGTGGCCAATTTGCTGCCTGCAAAACCTGAGATTGTCGTGCTTGAACATGAGATTGTCGTGCTTGAAGTGGATGAGCGTTCAGCTTGTAGATGTGTCTTTTGGGTGTGCAGGACTGTGTCTCCTATCTTGATTTCTCAAGCCTGTTGGCACAGATCTGCTCTTTTTTAATGGCGTTGCTGCCGAGTTTTGACATTCCATCTTGTGTTTGAAACTGAATTGTGCCTTGCTGCCGAGGCCTTAAGTGTGCAGATCTGTCTGCTGGATCTTTTTACAGTTTTCTTTGAGCACTCCTGCTGCTAGATTGTGCCAGAGGCTGTGGAATTCTGCCATCTGGGAATCAACCCCTGCATTAGCTAAGACATCAGCTAACTTATTTGCCTTTCTGCAAACTGCTTGGAATGTGATCCCTTGCAGGTTTTGGAGATGATTTTGGAGATCCTGCAGTGTTGCCGATAGTCTCCAGCTGGGGGTTACTTTATGTACCTGCACTCCCATCTGGAGTTTCTCTATCATCCTTATTATGATCTCAGAGTCTCCTTCCACTATCAGTGGTAGTAATCTGTAGCGGCCTGCCAGAGTGAGACCCTGAATGAGAGCGATTAGCTCTGCAGCGTTGTTGGTGTTCACTCCGATGTTGCCATGATAGATGAGATGAATTATGCCCGTGTGATCCCTTACCGCGCCCCCATAGCCAGCTATCCCTGGGTTCTTTCTTGAAGCCCCGTCGAAGTTGAGTTTGAACGTGTTTGAGGGGGGCAGAGTCCATTTGTCCTGCGTTGTTCCTTTGGAGACGCAGTTTTTACCAGCAGGGTTGATCTGGGTTTGAAGATTTAGGCTTTGAATGATTCTGGCATCATTCGGTGAAGTTTTGCCCTCTGTCTGCAAAGTGCCCATGGCATTGACCGTTTCTTTGATGAGCTGTCTCACTTTTCCTATCAGCATGCTTACTGCCAGTGCAGAGTTTTTGAAGACTCGTGCGTTTCGTTCTTTCCAAAGGATCCAGGCTATTGCTCCCGGTATTAAGTTCTAGGCACTGTTGACCAAGGGATTGGGGGACATTGATGTTCTCCACTGGCTAAGAGAGAGTTGAATGGAGTCTCTGTTTCGGTCAGATTGTCTGAAGATCATCGCCATGTCATCCCACAGAGAGCAGGCCATTGGACAGGCATTGAGAATGTGATTGAGAGTTTCTGGGCCATCCTCACAGAGTATGCATCGTGAAGGGCCTATGAAGCCTCGTTTTTGAAGATTGTCCCATGTGAGTGCTCTGTTGTGCATGACCAGCCAGGAGAAAAGTGTGATTTTTGGCCATGTTCCTCTGCTCCAGAGGGTTTGCCAACTGTGGTCTGGTTGCTGATCCAAAGAGGCCGCCAAGATCTGATATGCTTCTTTGAGGTTGAACGTTCCTTTCGGGTTTCTTCCCCATCTCAGGATGTCCTCTTTATTGGACTTAAGGATTCTTCTTTTGTCCAGGTCTTGTAGAAGCTAGTCTACGTTCATCAGGCCTGCTTGAGTTTGCCATTGTTCTCTGGATAGCCACATTTGCCAGGTGGTGGTCTCGCTTGTAGGTTGCCAGTAGTCTGCTACCGTAACCTTTCCGGCCTCTTGCATAGCTCTTTTAAGAATATTCCAGTCTGGGTGTTCCAAGGTTGGAAGCTGCTGCCAAGCATCTTCCCAAAAGAGGGCAGTTTTTCCTTGGTGCACTTCCCAGAAGCTGTGCTTCTGCACTATATGTCTGTTCTCCCAGGCCTTGTTCCAGATGGGGGATCCTTGCCTGGTGCCGGTCAGCCGAATGAGGTCTCTGTCCCTGACTTGAGTTGTATATTTCGCTTTCCACCAGGTTCCCCATAGGGAGCTAGGATTTTCTACCCATCTCCACCAGATTTTTGCTGCAACGGCCTTGCTTAATATTTCTGGATCTCTTAGGCCCAAACCTCCCTCCCTTTTTGGTTTGCAGATGTCTGTCCATTTGATGAGGGCCCATTTGGACTGCTTCGAGGCTCCATTCCAGAGGAAGGATCGCTGAATGCTTCTGATGGATTTGTACACCGCCTTAGGTGCTGCTAGTGCTGAGAACATGTATGCTGGCATGGTTTGCAGGACTGATTTGACTAAGATTAGTCTGCTGGCCATGTTTAAGGCTCGGTATGTCCAGCTGCTTAGCCGAGCTTTCATTTTGTTGAGGAGGGCTTCCCAGTTGGCAGATTTGTAGGCATATTCCGAAAGTGGTATGCCCAGATATTTGGTTGGAAGGGAGGTCTTTTGTATCTGCAGAATTCTGCTGAGATTTCTTTGCAGAGGAATGGATGCGTTGAAGAAATTTTTTTTTGATTTGGTAAGATTAATTTCCATACCTGAGGCCTCTGAGAAAGTCTTTAACACTTGGCTGATGGTTCGAGCTTCTTGCATTGTGGGGGCGCCCATGAGCATTGTATCGTCTACAAATTGCTGATGCGTTACTGTGGGTCCTTGGTGTGCCGGTTTGATGCCTTTGAGTTGATTCTGCCTTCTTGCCTTGGTTAAAGATCTGCCCAATCCTTCTGCCATTATGATGAAGAGAAAAGGAGACAAGGGATCTCCTTGCCGTATTCCTCTGGATGGTGTGAAGGGTTGAAGGGGTCCTCCGTTCAGCAGGATGGAGAAGAAAGCACCTGAGACCAGTTCCATTGTCCAATTTATCCATTGCTGACTGAATCCGAAGGCCTGGAGGATTGCTCTCATATATTGCCAGCTGATTCTGTCAAAGGCCTTTGATAGGTCAAGCTGGATAAGCATGCCTGGAGTCTTGTTCGTTTTGAGAGAGTGCAGCACTTCCTGGGTGAGGATGATGTTGTCCGTGATCTGCCGTCCTTCGACGTAGCCGGTTTGCTCCTGAGAAATAATTGAAGGGAGGACTGGTTTGAGTCTGTTGGCCATCAATTTGGAAAGGATTTTATAGAGGACATTGCACAGGGCGATGGGGCGGAACTTGTCTGGGGAGTCAGCCTGGCCAGATTTGGGAATTAAGGTGAGGAAAGTGGCATTGATGGCTGGTAGCACTTTTTTGGTTCGTTGAAAGTTCCTTACCAGGGTGAGGAGGTATTCTCTAATGATGGACCAGCAGGCCTTAAAAAATTCAATTGTAAATCCGTCCGGTCCGGGAGCCTTATTTGTGGCCATGGTGAAGATGGTCTCTTCAATCTCCTGCTCAGTAAAATCCTTCAGAAGGAGGGAGTTTTGCTCCTGAGTAACAAGGCTGGGAATGGCATCAGTGATTGCATTGATGGCTTGGGTTCTGTTTTGGTTTGTTTCGCTGAGAAGAGAGGTGAAATAAGAGTTGAGTTCATCCCCAATGTGCTCCCTGGAGAACACCTTTTCGTCATCAGTTTTTTTAAGAGAAAGAATTCGATTGCAGGCTCTGTGCTGGATAGTGGATTTATGGAAGAAACTGGTGTTGCGTTCTCCTTGCTTTAGCCACTGCACCCTCGATTTCTGTCTCCACAACATCTTTTCCTGCTTTAGTCGTTCTTCCCATTGTCTTTGTAGATTTGTTTCTTGAGCTTGCCTTTCCTCATCAGGCCCTTCTGTGATCATTGTTTGCTGTAGTAGCGCCATTTTTTCCTCAAGTTCTGTTTTGGCTCGAAAGATGTCTCCAAAGGTGTCTTTGTTCCATTGCTTGAGGTTGGATTTGATGTTTTTGAGCTTTTGTTGGAAGATGTACATGATGTTGTCGCTTCTTATAGTGGTTTGAGTCCACCATCTTTTTATGTTTTCCATGAAAATTGGGTGTTCTATCCAAAAGGCCTCGAATCTGAAAGGTCTGTTGTGGGTCTTTTCTAGATTGGTGAAGTGGATCTGCACAGGCCAGTGATGCGAGCCTCCTATAGGCAGAAGGTTGGCCTCCATGTCGATGTTTTGCAGCAGAATGGATTCCGATAAGAGGAACCAATCGAGCCTTGATGCTATCTACCTGTTTCCTCCTTGCTTTTTATTCCAGGTATGCAAACCATTGACTGTAGGGATGTCAGTAAGTCTGGAATCAGTAATAAAGGTGTTAAATGCCTCTGAGTCCTTATCCAACTTTCGTAAGCCTCCCTTTTTCTCCGCTAGAGTGGTGATCATATTGTAGTCTCCGCCTGCAATCCAGTGAGTTGCCCCATGGTGTTGTCTGACTTCATCTAGGTCCTTTAACATTTTTAGCTTTTCCTGGATTCTTTGAGGCCCATACACATTGGTGATGCATATCGATTGGCTTGAATCAGGCATGTTGAGGATGACCGATAATGAATTCTTGGTGGAGAGAGCATTCTGCAAGAAGAATTTGTTTTTGTTCCAGAATGTTAATAACCCTCCTGATTGCCCAAGGGCATCTATGCTTATACAGTGATGACTGTTTGATACGAGTTTTTTGAGCGTTTCTGTGCCCTTGGGAGAGCATTTGGATTCTTGCAGAAGGACAATGTCTGGGTGCTGCGAGAATATGCGATTTTTCAGGATTCTTCTTTTGCTGGTGCCGTTAAGCCCCCTGATGTTCCAGGTTGTGATTTTCATTGAGCTTTTTTTGGAGCAGATAGGACCAAGGCCCTGATTTTTCCTTCATTGATTAGACGTCTGCCTAGCTCTTGTATTTGCTGTCTAGTGGATTTGCGTCCCCGTTTTCTGCCTGGTCCTTGTGGTTTGTAGTGATCTAGATCCATGTTGGCTTGAATGCCTGTTTGGTTGCTATTTCCCCATTGCCTTTTGGCTGTATTTTGGTTGATGTATTCCAGCTGTAGGTATGCCATTTCTATCTTCTCCAAGTGTTCCTGGGGAATGGCATCAACGCCCAATTTGGACCATTGCTCATTGATCTTTTGGAGATCAAGATCTCCCAAAATCTCCTCCAGAGGATTGCTTGAGGCTGTAGTGGAGGGCTGGTCTGGTTGTGGTTCTGTGCATTGCGAGGTTTTCAATGAGGTGTGGCTGGTAATAGTCTGGTTGGGAGCGAGATTTGGGTTTTGTTGCAGTGCCTGGGCTTGAGAAGAAACAGAGGTTGTGCTTGGAGCATTGATCGGCGTCATGGGTTGATTGGATAACGGAGGATCCTGTGCAGTGGGGGCCTGTGAGACTTTGGGGTGTTCCGGTGAATCCAGGTTGCTCAGAACTTCAAAGCTGTTTTGCTGAATGGAGGCTTTATTGGTAGGATTTGTATTGGTGGGGGGTTTTGGGGGCTTTTTTCCTTTCTTGCCTTTGCTTTTTCTTGCTACTGTGGTGAAGCCAGGCGTTGGAGTAGACTCTCGTTCCTGTTGGGCCTGAGGTTGTGGTTTATTTGCAGTGCAATTGTGACTTAGATGGCCATGCTGTCTGCATGTGCGGCATCTGAAAGGGATATTTTCATAGTCTATGGTTTGCTTCCATTGCACTTCTTTATGAATCAGTTCCATATGATCTGGGAGGGGCCCTGAGATGTCCATGTAAACACAGAGTCTAGCATAGGTTGTGTACTTACCTTGTATAGTGAGATCTGAGGCTTTGATGAAGACTCCCAGCTGGTTTCCGATTGCCTCCAAGATGCGTTTGTTCCAGTAATCCACAGGTAAAGAGTGCAGGCGGATCCATACTGGAACTTTCTTGAAATCCTCCTGCTCTGGTGCGAAGTTTGGCCTCCAGTAAGTTATGTATAGTCCTGCAGAGTTGTAGAAGTAAGGGCCGCCTTCGAATATGCGGTCTCTGTCCTCCTTGTGAGCGAAAATTACTGTGAAAAAGCCTCTCGATCCCAACTGAAGATCGTAGTCCCCTTTAGGTTTCCATTTTTGGTTGATCCACCAGCATAGGGCCTTTTCTTGAAGTCGAACCCCCATGAATCTGCAGATCAGGGCCTGCTTGCTCATATGGTCCCTGTATTCCTCGATCCAAGGGTCATCAATGATTAGCTTGGGTATATTTTTTGATATGGGCTTGCATGTGGACTGAGTTTGCTCACGGCATTGTTTAGGAGTTTGCCCTTCGGACGCAGATCCTTTGGGTGCTGTATCGTTGCATTGTTCCTCTGATCTGGAGCTGGATGGAGTGCTGAAGGTGTTCGAGGGTATTCTGCCGAATATGAAGGGCGTAGAGGTTTGGGGCCGAACCCCCCCGAGTTAAGGGCATGTGTCGAATCTCACCGCATTGCCGAGGACTCATTTGTCGCGTCCGGAATGGTTGCGTGCTTGCGTAGCCGTGGTCGTGGGCCGCAGAGATTCAAATTTCTAATCGTCCTTCGGTACACCATTCTAATCTTATTCATTGATATATTCCAAGTAATTCATCCCATTTCTGACAACATTACAAACCATAGTAACATGACATTGCATCTTCTTAGGACGTCACTTGTATTTCTTTTCATTTATAACAACACTAGAAACTATAGTAAGATCATAGTACACCAAATGTGTGATTCCATAACCAGAAATTCACATGTACAAGCACAACTTTATTCAACCTGCAATTCCAAATTCCTACACACCACTACTAATTGCAAGGAGCGTTGAAATTTGAATGAGTTAAATTTCACTTCTAGGTTAACCTAACCATCTAACCATGTGCTCTCTCTTCCTACAATTTTTTGTACCTTAATAATCACTCTACGAACTTTCAATCAAGGTTGTTTAGTCAAATTTTTAGTCAAATTTGTTTAATCAATATCGGGAAGGAATTCGGAGGGAAAACACAGATTCGAAAAACCAGGAATCAAGCACATAATTTCTCATTATGCAAATGAGCATCATGGACATTCTCTGATCATTATGTAGATGAGCATAATCAACATTCTCACATGGGTGGATGCCATCTCCATGAATAATGGACCAGTGGGATGGCTTTGAGAAGAAACGAAACTGGCTTTTCAAAGAACCGAGAGCTTATTAAACCCATAAGGTGAGAACCTGATGTGTTAAGGACCAATCATAGCTAGTTATTCATGGCCATTGCATATCATTTATAGGCAACCATTCGCTAGGATATTACATGTTAATGTTGATGCTTTAGTCACTGTTGTTGGCATGATTCTGGCACAACTAGGGGAAGGTTACATAGTAGACATATTCAAAAAAACTTATCATTTTCATTTTTCCTCTCCCATTGGTTCATCCATTACGATGATAAATATTGATTTGGTTCGAGCCAGGAAGCCAGTATGAAAAGTATGACGTTGAGAAACAGAGGGAGAATCGAATCTCTGGAAAAGATGCCTTTGTGAGTCTTTATACCACTGTCCAGTCTTACATTGATGCTGCTAAGCAGGTTAGTAAAACCTCCATTTCTCCTGGCTTGATCTTTAAAATTCCTAGAAGAACTGCTTAATTCTTTTTTTTTTTTGGTACCAGAAAGTTGATAATGTCGCAAAGTAGAAGAACAGGGCAGTGGTCATGGCCCTGAATGCTGAAATTCGATGCACTTAAGGCCAGATTGCATGAAGAGATTCCCAAGTTGTAGAAATTAGCTCAGAGAAAGGTCAGGATTAGCTATCCTCAATTTTATGTAAGTGCTTTTCATGGCTTTCTCATGGCTTCATAGATTTTCTTTTCAATTACTCATTTTTTTTTATCATTTAGTAGCCTTTTCGTTGTTGAATGCGGTAGTTCCATGTTGCTATGTTTCAAGGCATTTTGGGACTTAGGATAAATGTGTTATTCCATTATCTTAATTCCATTTTTTGTATGACTATTGTTTTTTCAATTGACAAGAGTTTTTAGCATAAACCTAAAATCTAGCTAGCTAGAAGCTAGAATAAATGAAGTTTTAATAGATCGTAATGATACACATGGTTTTGATTACAATATAGGAAATTTATTAGATCAAATGTGATAGAATCAATTGAAAGTTTCCCCACAATTTCTAAAACTTGTTTAGAATGAATCATCAGAGCACAAATCTCCATAAACAATAAACACCACCACCCAAAGAGAATTTTCAAGGTGATGACTAGTTATCTGGTTCATTTTATAAGTTGGTCTAATACCCCAATGCTTAAATGAAAATCACACCAAGGTTTTGGTAGCCATGGGAAATTATCCTAAATATCACATCGGTATTCAAAAAATTCCTCACAGACTCTCACTTCTAAACACTCTAGCTATTTGGAAAATTCACCATAAAACAAAATCAGGAAACAACACGCAAATGAACTAACATGTTTCTTCTAGTGAAACTTTGATTTTCAGCCATCTTATCTGAAGTGACACCCTGATAAGAAAAATATAGATGATCAAATGAATCTCTTCTACTTGTTTCTTCGAATGAGTCAGATAATGATTGCTCTGACTGATCTCCAAAGCTACTCATTGGCTTTTTCTTCACCTCGGTATCTCTGAATTCAGAACCATCTTGAATGGAAGGAATAACTAGGGTACTAATTGATCGTCTTCGAGAGTGAGATCCAAATTAGCATAGTCAAAGAAGAAGGTAGAACAGTACTCTGCTACAAGAAGCTCACATAGTAATTGAATAACTGTAGGATGTGAGAGGCTGAACATCTCCATCTTGTTGATGGTGATATTGTTGTGTTTTTCCAGTTCCAAAAACAACATCCCATGCACCAAATGCAGAGTCTCTTTCAATGACCTTTTCAGGGTTGTTATTTAGAACTGCATGGAAAATAGGACCTTCACTTCCACCGTAAAGAATTGTACAGGTGTATGTAGTCCGTCCATCCTTTTCCACCATATTGGCATAGTTTATTATAGATTTATAGCCAATAGGAAATATTTGTCCATTTTTGTGAAATCCAGAATGTTTATATTCACCACCGCTGCACTATCATTTCTTCCACCCCCATAGCCATTCTCCCTATGTATAGCTTTCATAACCAAGTTTGTGGGTTTTGCAGGATTACAACGACAGAAAATTGTCATTATTCATAGCCTCCATTTCAGAAGTCGAGAAAGCATCAAAGGACCATTTTTCAGAGGCATAATTTATGAGGAAAATCTGGGAAGTGGTTACAACATGGATTTCATTAAAGAAGCTAGGATTAAAATCTGTCAAACCCCCTAGAGCCATTCAAAGCACAGATTTTTGCAGATGGAGACATTAATGTTGCGACAAAGAGTATAAGTTAAAGATAGAGGATTTCATCATTCAGCATTAAATATTGTAAGCCCTAATCCATGGCTTAGAAGACAAAGGTACCAGATCAAAGATATCCCGGATCACACAGAGGGTACAATGCATAAGAAACAAAACCATCCAGGTTTCATTTCAGCCGAATTTTCTTTCAGGAAAGGACGAAATGTTCATGTGGTTTTACTTTCATACCGTGTTCCAGAAGAGACCTCCATCCGAGCGCATTTATTTCAGAAAGCGGGCAATAGAGTACATACAGCACAACATAATCATTCAGTAGTTTGGGTGCGAATGTTTCCGCTGTTTTGTCTTAATGAGGCAAATTAAATGATCATCACCTACCTCTTTTACTAGGTTTTTGTTTCCTCTATATAACCCCAAGAGAAGGGATGATTTAGGGTTCCAGATTTTATCAGAAAACTATGCAGTGAAAGGATTTTTGTATACATTTTGTAAAGCTCTTGTATGAAGGCTCAGAGCCCATAGGGTCTCAGTGAGGAGGAGTTCTATCTGTTAAAGAGGATTCTGATATTTGGTATTTCATAGTGTGTAACCTTTTCTCTTATGTGTTATATTAATAGATCATTTCATTTCATCCATCTTTCTTGTATCATGTTTTGGAATGTGAGTGGATCACTGATTTCTGGTATGGATTCATCCTAGTTGATGCCCATGCTTGAATCAGTCAAGCGGTTTAAATATGGCCCATGCATGATATTCTGTTCCACTATTCATCTAAACCGTATTTCTGCTATATTAGTTCCTTTGGGAGGGTGCTTTTAAAATGCTATTATCATGTATGGATTCTTAGATTGGTAAGCCCATGCATGATGGTATTGTATATATGGGTATTAGCTCAATGTTAGCTAATATCTCCTCAATATTTCATTCACCACATACACCTTCTGATAATTTATTTCTCTGAAGTATTTCTGAATTGGCCCGCTTTGTATTAAGTTGTCTCTGAATTGTCTGATTCTTTGTATTAGAGCTTTACATCTTGCCTCTGCAATATCTCTTATCTTGTATCAAGTTTCTGAGAGTTTTGATCCCATTTAAAAATAATTTCCTTTTTTAACAAGAGATAGCATGAGAGCCTCTTATTGATGACTCCCTCTGTCATATCATTTTCTCCTTGCTATATTAAGATGTCCTAGGCACTAGTCTATCATAACTCTAGGCTGTCTCTAGGAGCGAAAACATCTTTTTGGCATCGTTGCCGGGGAAGAAGTTAAGAAATTTTAAAATCCCTGGGCCTCGACAAAATATAATTCACTCTTCAAGTAGGTGAGTATAGAGAGTTGAGAGTTGTAGATCCATCACCTTGGCGACTCCACATTTGTTCATTTGATAAATATATTTGCAGTCCTGGGTCCTCGTAAGCCACACCTGAGGTCAGATACGTTTAAGCCAAAGACACCTTCAGTTTCTGACCCTGAAAAGATCATATATAGAAGAAATTGGAGGGAAAGAAAATAATTCCATTATGAGATTCCTGAATTCTCTCAAGAAGACTTTCCGTCCTCCTCCTCTCAAGATTCTCAATTGCAAGTTCCCGACTCCACTGTCAGAGATACCGATTACTATTTAGATAGTCCACCCTGAGGAGGTGTCCAATCTAAAGATAACCTTCATCCTAATCCTGAAGCCAAAGAGGTAGAAGAAGTCACCGAAGTAGCTGCCGTTAACCGTGAACTATTCCCATCAACACCTCAGGCTGCTGTACAATATATTCCTATCGTTATTCATACTCTGCTTCCACCTCCTCCTCTTTCTCCATTCACACATCAGACTGTTGCACTACCCCTACCTCCTCCAATGGCCATTGTTCCAGTCTTCTTGTTGAATAAATATGCTCCCTTGGCATTACCCCAAGTGTTGAATGATATGCCCCCGGATTATCTGAAGATCTTGCCTAGATTCAATGGGGAAAATGAAATTGATGCTCAAAAAAATCTTGATACTTTCTTCTCTTTTGCAGAGAACTTTAATGTTGAACATTTAGATGTGGTCTTAAGGCTTTTTGTCCAATCTCTTGATGGTGAAGCTCTAAAATGGTTGAAGACTTTGGCAGGTTGTTCTATTACCACTTGGGAAATAATGGAAGATAATTTTCTCAGGAAATGGGGGGAAAAGAAATACCATGGACATTGTCTTACTAAGTTTAATACACTCAAGAAAAGACATAATGAAGGGGTGTCATAATTTATCAAAAGATTTAATAAATTTTATTTTAGTCTTCTTGCTGATATGAATCCTCATCAAACTGCTACTAAGGTTGTTTTTGTAGCAGCTTTTGATTCAGAATTTGGTTTCTCTCTCAGAGAAAGAAAGCCTGCTACTCTGGATGATGCTTAGTCAAATGCACTAGAGTTGGAAGCAAACTTTGCCTCCACTGGTAAATCAAAAGGAAGATCTGAATAAGATACCAGAAGAAGGGGCAAAGAAGAGGTATCCACCTCTAACCAGGACAGAGACATAGAAAGAACGGAAGAAATGACAAAATTGATTAAAAAGGTGGTCAAGCTTGAATTGGAGGCCAAGAATTCAGCTTTCAAGAATTTCCAGAATGCTCCAAACAGAGGTTTCAATCCTCAGTATAGGAAACCACCCCTGCAAATATTGCCAAGGGAAACAAAGGAGCAACAGGATCAGGTACCACACCCATTGTACCTGGAAGGGCCAGTAGATGATTCTACTAAATACATTGCCTATGGACTGGAGGATGAAAATCTCGCCTTTTCAAATAGTGATGGAGAAGAATACCCTTTGCAAGAAAATGATGGAGCTGAGTGCTCATTACAAGAAGAAGAAAAGACTAGAGACATAGAAGACTCAGAAATTGATTACTGTTGTAAACAATTTGCTGATTTCATGCTAGCATAGTACAATATAAAATATGATCTCAGATCTTCTAGGAAGAGGACTCATACTCAAGACCAAGAAGAAGAAGCACCACTTCAGAAGGATACACCTGCTCAAAAGGAATCAACAATACAGAAAGTCACAAACAAAAATTTTGTTGATGATGGAGGAAATTTGACAACACTTGATAGTCAAAGAAAGGAGGAAGGAAATTCGGTGGAAGACTTTAATCCATGGAATGAAGAAATCAGATCACTGAAGATTATGTTGAATAAACATGATTCGATGCAGGAAGAAGAACCTCAATTTCTAAATTGGGGATTGTAGGATGTAAAGATACAAGGGATGAAGACAGTGAAGACTTCCTGGGTCTCGGAAGAGACTTAGGATTTCTAAGGAAAGAATTAGTGACTGAATCATCAAGCAAGACCATTGGGTCTTATGATTTCAAAACTGACAATTCAACTGTGTTAAAAGGTATTGCAGAAGACAATCCATCCTTTGGAGTTGTCTTGGATACAGATGAACTTTCACAGAAGAAGGAAGGTGAGGCAATCATACCCCATGGGAAGGAAATTGTTATTACTGATAATGACAAGAATGAGCTGATGTGCCTAATAGACAAAGAGGAGACTGGAGGCCAGAATTTTGGAACCGTTGTAGTGATGGGAAATCATAATTCCATTCTGATAGAAGATGATAGTGCAAAATCTGAAGAACTTGATTCAATTTCGAGAAGCAATCAAGAGGGTGAAAGAAAATTACTAAAGATTGTCTAAGAAGAAGAAGAATATGCTGAAAAAAATGAGCAGCATATTGATGAAATGCTTGAGAATAAACGACTGATTTGTTTGCTGAAAAATTTTAGAACAGAATGTGAAAGCATAGTAGGAGGCAAGTTGTAGAGCAAAATATGGAAACCTGGAAATGTGCAGTGGAAGAATAATGCAACTAATGGACACCACCAAAGAAAAGTGGAGGGCCTTCCATGGGCTATTCTTCTCTTCCCAAGTTCCAAACCCTTTCTTAAGAAAATTTTTCTATAATTGTTGTTTGAAATATATGAAGCTGAGATCAAATTTCCAAACTCACAAGAAAGATCATAGCAGTTCATAGACCCCAGATCCTTTTGGGAAAGTCTCCCTCCTTTTAAAAAAGAAGAGATTCCACTGAATTTTGAAATACAAGAAGAAGGTTATTAGGCTTTCAAGAGTCACTCTGAAGATGCAGTGGAAAATGCAGTAATCGGAACTGCCCAAGACATAGACAGCCTGCCAATCATGGAATGCCCAAAAGAAGAAAGTGTACACCATTTGTTCATTGATCCTGTGACAAAGTATATGGAGGCCCTAATTAGCTCAAATCCTCCAGTATTGATCCTTCACCACAACCAGATTCATCAAGAGTGGTCCCCATTGATGGTGACTGCATTTTTGAACAAGCACGTGCAGAGCACCCTATGGTTATCTCTGATAAGCAGTCCATACTCTTATCCTTTTTTGTTACTTCTTGAATGGCTGCACTGGCATTATTGTATCACCTAGAGGATCAAAGACTTCCAGGTTAGAGTAGAGTAGGTAGGAAAAGCTCAATAAAGCTCAGTTTGTGAGCATGTAGTTAGTTGTTTTTAATTTCTGCAAATTCTAGCAAGCCAGATAGTCTAATCCTGGCTTAACTGTTTTTCAATTTATGTTTTAGAATGTAGAGAAGAAATTTGCTAGATAGCTTAATCCTAGCACATGTAGTTTAGGTAGAGAAAATGTGAGACCAACAGTTTAATCTGATCTCATGGAGTAATAAGGATAGAAGTTGAAATGCTGAAGAACAAAGTCTACATAGAAGATGATCAGGTGGTCTGTAGAGTTCTCGACACGCCCAAGGATGAACATGTCATCCCCAGGTGGAGCCAATGTTGATCATCTTAGCCCCTTGCTAATTTTTGAAAAACAAATAGGGGGGTCAAGCTGTCTTTGACTTTTCAAGTAATGGTTTCCTTGTAGAAAGACATCATCCTTGAAGCCTTTCATATTCCCTGCTCTTCAATCCCTTTCCCTCTGCTATTCTAGAGCAAATGAGCCTCACTGACTGCAAAAAGTTGTGCTCCAAAGGCTTTTATTTACCCCTTATACCTCTGCATAAATCCTTATTTCACCTCTTCCCCTCTTCCACTATCCCCAACCACTTCCCCACATATGCCTGATACCCAAAGTCCAAGCGCTTAAGCCTCAATAGCTAATCGCATCGAAGAAATAGAGCAGAACGTTTGAATACCTTTGCCAGGCTAAAAAACTCTGATGCAATCGATTTTATTGTTAAGTCCTCCACTGTGTTCCGCACCATTTATCTACCACATAGATCGGACAGCCTGCGCTAATCGCAAGTCTTCACAATGGCAACACTTATATGTCGTCCCCCGATTGGTCCATCGCAAACATTTGTGATGCGATTGATCGCATCACATGTCTTCCGCTGATCGTTCCATCATGAATCATATCCCAAGCCCTCTAATTGAATGTGAGTTTTTGATCCAGTCCCCAGATCCAACGGCTAGCGCTCAATCATGCTCCCCGCCTAATCGCAATCGCAAATTCCGTCGCGCCTCCCCTTTGCTCCTTGTGATTGGGATTTCCTGACTACATCTGAGCCGTCCATCCCTCCACTAGATATAACGGCCCTAATTCAATCGCATCCCACCCTCAATCACAATCAGAACTTTCGAAATGTGCCACTCCAGTCTTCCCGCTCCGATTTACGATTGCGATCTCCGAATTGGGTCCCACCTCATGCAGTCGCGTCATCACATTCCATTGCATTTCGTTGCATTTCTGTGTATTTCCGCGTGTAACCAAAGTTTTTCATTTTACTCTAAATTCTTATGTCTCATATTCATTACGCCCATTTTCATATATCATTTCATTGTTTAATCCCCATTGTCGATCTATGCCTCCAGATCTAGATCGAACGGTCCATATGCATTTTTCCGTCAAACCCTATTGTTCGCCATTTACACCATATCATTATGTTTTCCACTGTTATTTCACATAAACCACTGTTTCACCACCACTACACTATCATTTATTCCGCCCCCATAGCCATTCTCCCTATGCATAGATTTCTTAACCAAGTTTGTGGGTTTTACAGGATTACAACGACAGAAAATTTCCATTATTCATAGCCTCCATTTTAGAAGTTGAGAACACATCAAAGAACCATTTTTCAGAGGCATAATCTATGAGGAAAATCTGGGAAGAAGTTACGACATAGCTTTCAATAAAGAAGCCAGGATTAAAATCTGTCAAACCCCCCAGAGCCATTCAAAGCACAGATTTTTGCAGATGGAGACATTAATGTCGTGGCAAAGAGTATCAGTGAAAGATAGAGGATTTCAGCATTCAACATTAAATATTCTAAGCCCTAATACATGGCTCAGAAGAAAAAGGTACCAAAACAAAGATATCCCGGATCACACAGAGGGTACAATGCACAAGAAACAAAACCCTCTAGGTTTCATTTCAGCCGAATTTTCTTTCAAGAAAGGACGGAATGTTCATGTGGTTTTACTCTCATACCGTGCTCCTGAAGATACCTCCATCCGAGCGCATTTATTTCAGAAAGCGAGCAGTAGAGTACATACAGCACAGCATAATCATTAAGCAGTTTGGGCATGAATGTTTCCGCCGTTTTGTCTTAATGAGGCAAATTAAATGATCATAACCTACCTCTTTTACTAGGTTTCTGTTTCCTCTATATAACCCCAAGAGAAGGGATGATTGAGGGTTCCAGATTTTATCAGAAAACTATGCAGTGAAAGGCTTTTTGTATACATTTTGTAAAACTCTTGTATGAAGGCTCTGAGCCCATAGGGTCTCAGTGAGGAGGAGTTCTATCTACTAAAGAGGATTCTGGTCTTTGGTATTTCACAGTGTGTAACCTTTTCTCTTATGTGTTATATTAATAGATCATTTCATTTCATCCATCTTTCGTGTATCATGTTTTGGAATGCAAGTGGCTCACTAATTTCTGGTATGGACTCATCCTAGTTGATGCCCATGCTCAGATCAGTTAAGCACTTTAAATATGGCTCATGCATGATATTTTGTTCCACTATTTATCTAAACCGTATTTCTGCTATATTAGTTTCTTTGGGAGGGTTCTTTTAAAATGTTATTATCATGTATGGATTCTTAGATTGGTAAGCCCATGCATGATGGTATTGTATATCTGGGTATCAGCTCAATGTTAGCTAATATCTCCTCAATATTTCATTCAACAGATACACCTTTTGATAATTTATTTCTGTGAAGTATTTCTGAATTGGCCCACTTTGCAGTAAGTTGTCTCTAAATTGTTTGATTCTTTGTATTAGAGCTTTACATCTTGCCTCTGTAATATCTCTTATCTTGTATCAATTTTCTGAGAGTTTTGGTCCCATTTAAAAATAATTTCCTTGTTTAACAAGAGATAGCATGAGAGCCTCTTATTGATGACTCCCTCTGTCATATCATTTGCTCCTTTCTATATTAAGATGTCCTAGGCACTGGTCTATCACAACTCTAGGCTGTCTTTAGGAGCGAAAACACACCAAATGCAGAATCTCTTTAAATGACCTTTTCAGGGTTGTCTTTTAGAACTGCATGAAAAATAGGACCTTCACTTCCACCGTAAAGAATTGTACAGGTGTATGTAGTCAGTCCATCCTTTTCCACCATATTGGCATATTTTATTATAGATTTATAGCCAATAGGAAATATGTGTCCATTTGTGTGAAATCCACAATGTTTATATTCAATTGGCCCAAGATCCACATTTGTAAGACCTTTTGTTAGAGCAAGGCAAAGAATAGGCCTCCCATATGAAGTTCGTGGAATGCTAGGACAAGAACACTCCAAATGTCTAGGCTCTATTGAGATTTCATTCTCCTTGTCATTAAAAAAAATGCCGCTTACACCAAGCCTTGAGCTTACAAAGGCGATGACGTAGATGAATTCTGATAAATCTAAGGTGATACATGCAATATTTAGGATCTGGGTGATTACCAACCTCTGAAAATAATTAGAAAATCTAAAGCTTAGTTTATTTTCTTCAAAGATAGCCTCCCAATTCAAAAAACCATGTCCCAAGGAACCCTTCACCAATTCCTTATCATGATTGCCTGCCTGCCACCAAGATGGCATATTGTTTCTTTGACTCGGCAGGAAGCCCAAATTCCCCCAATATTCAAATTACCTTGAAATTTTGGGGTGCCTTTGTTGGTGTGGAATGAGTTTTTATTCCCAATCTTGGGGCAATGAATAATATAGGGGCATGCATTTAAACTCAATGTCTTACTCTTACTGGCTAATTTGAACTTTCAATTATATAGCTCCATTAATTTTGATTTTTTAGCCATCGGAGCTCAGTGCTAAAACATAAATTCCTGCTATTAGGCACCACATACTTACCGTGGCTTGGAATTTCTACAATTTGAAAATGATACTGGCATATTGGCCAATCGCCACTTTTCACAGTACCAATTAAATGTCCAATTGAATAAGGAACAAATAAAAGAAAAGAAAAAATATATTTTTTCCTAATCACCTTACCTTCCTATTGCTTTTGCTGCTAATGGGTTATAAACGGTTAAAATTTGACATTCTGACAACTGAAATCTATAATACACCTCATTTCGCAGTTTGACCTATAGTTTCTATAAATAACCTTTATTCATAAGCATAGTTTTTTACTGTAGGAGTATTTTCAACATAGCTGGCTGGAAGGGTATTATATATATAGAAATTCCTTTAAATCCATCAAGTAACTCATCATATCTAAGAAATTAAGAAAATTAGGTAAATTTTACAAGGAAATGATGCTTGAAGAAGTAGACATGAAGTACTTTCAATCCTTTTTCCTTGATGATGACCCACATCTAGTACAAACTATAATTTTCTAGGGTAAATTTTCTCTTACGGTTTCTATTATGTCTAGGTTTTTTCAATAAATTAGTGTTACACATTCATAAACAATATATATCAATGAATAATATAAATATCTACAAAAACAATGTGATTCTTCTCAAAACCGCAATAAGTAGGGTTGAGTACTCAATGAAACCATGTAATATGTTCACCACCAATACAGATTTATTTACAATATTAGCAAGTTAGGAAACTAGATCCAACTGCAATTACGATATGTCTATATTAATGTAATATCGATTGTGCTATTCTAGCTTTATGCATAGGAGTTTGACTGTACTAAAGTATGAAGATAATCCATAGGCTTAGAGAATAGGAGCCAGAATGGCTTTCCCATGGGTACTTTGATCAACTCTATGTACAATATATAGTCATAGAATGACTGTCGGAATCGATAAGTTGTCTCTTATAGGATGTGGTTTCCCTAATGTGGTTATCCATAACCCTCCTATGTTGTTGCATTCAAAACAAACTCAGACTAATTTCGGTCCTTTGTTTTTTCTCATTGTACCTGGAATGATCCTCAATAGCACCTTTTTTTGTCCTCAAACAAACCCTAGAATATTCACAGGACAAATTCTTCTAATGAGTAAGTGCATTGCTATGTTGGTTAGGGTTTGTAATCTCAAGGAGGACTTCTTCTGCTCAATCTTACCTTGACCAAAAAAAATAGAGAAAACTAGAGCTTGGATATAGTACGGAACAATTATTAATAGACAAGATATTTTAACACACCCCCTTACATCCTCACCGAAAAGGGGTGGTTATTAGGTTGACCTGACTCCCTAGGTGCAGTTAAATCCTCATAATCTATGCCTTCTTTTTCAGAGAAGCCTTGGGCAAAAAATCTTGCCTTGTACTTTTCAGCACTTCCATTGGCTCCATGCTTGATCTTGAACAACTGTTTCGAGGTGACAACAGATTTATCCTCCATTCTCGAGACAACTTCCCAGACATCATTCTCCACAATGGACTCATATTCTTCATGCATAGAATCCTTCCAAGCTTGATGCTTTATGACTTCTTCTAGTGATCTAGGCTTAGATTGTAAAATTATACTCGTGACTGCTAGGTACCCTTGGTACCTATTCGGCTTCTTGCTTTCACTAAATGTCCCCCTTGGGGTAATATGTCTTTCAGCATCTTTGAGAGTTTCCCTAAGCCATGAAGGTCTCCTCTTATTTCAATGAGGTGAATCAATAAGATCCATTGGTCCTTGAACATCATGCATAGTTTCATCCTTCGGTTGTTCCTGCTTCCTTGCTTCTTCTTCTTCTTTCTCTTCCTTTGAGCTAGGAAGATTCCTAACTTTCTTGAGGGAAACATCCCAATCGAAGGTGACATCCTGGAATATATTCACTTCTCTTTGTCCAGACACATAGATTCTATATGACTTTGAAATTTCACTATAGCCCACAAACATTCCCTTCTTTCCAGAAGCATCCAACGTGCTTCTCTTTTCTTTCGGCACATGAAAATGAATAGGACTTCCAAAAACCCTAAAGTGGGAGACATCAGGCTTCTTACTAGTGAATACTTCTTCGGGAGTCTTAGAGTCCAATGCAGAATGCGAGAATCTATTTTGAACATACACAATGGCATGGGAAACTTCCACAATGGTTCTATTCTTCCTTTCAACAAAAAAATTTTGTTTAGGAATATACACAGTTGTGGTCTCCCTCTTAATGGTGGCTTCCCTACAAAATTCATTGAATTCATTCGGCTCATATTTGGTCCCATTGTCAGTCCTCAAAATTTATATTTTCTTCCCACTTTGATTTTCCACCAAGGCCTTGAAGGTACAAAACCATTTCAATGCTTCATCCTCCTTATTTAAGAAATATATCCACGTCTTGCGGGAGAATTCATTTATAAAAGTCATGTAATAGGAACTTCCTCCCAACAATGTTACAAACCAGATAAATCAAAATTTATCAAATGCAATATATCAGATGTCTTTGTGACACTCGAGGAGAATGGTCCCCTCGTATGCTTCCCTTCGACACAACCCTGACATATACCTTCATGATCACCTTTAAACATGGGCATCCCTATCACCACCTTCCTTACTTTGGGAAGGGCTTTCTAATGAAGGTGTGCAAACCTACAGTGCCATAACTCGGTTTGAAGAGTTGTATCACATGACATAGCCCCCAATAGAATTCCTCCAACCCGATAGAGTGTATCAACTCTAAAACCAATAGTAAGAGCTTCTTTGAAGTTTTTCCTCTAGATGCATACCTTTCCATCAACAGATGCCACCTTGAATATTTTTTCTTCCATTGCTGAAATAGATACAAGGTTCTTCTTCAAATCAAGTACGTACAACATATCTTGTGAGCGGAGGACTTGACCTTGATATAGATGAAGGGTAACATTTCTTGTTCCTTTCACAATATAGGTGGCATTATCTCTGAGGATAATTTCTAAATTAGTATCATTCTCAATCAAATTAGATAGGGATTCTTTATAACCAGAGAGGTGCCTTGAAGCACCAATATCAATCAACCAGACATCCATGGTGTCAGGAGGAGATCTAGTGAAGAGGGAAGATACAAGAATATATCAATTCTTCTTATTATCAACAACATTAGACTCATCGTACCTGGAATTTATTGACCTTTTGAGAGGTTTCCCATTTCCACCTCGATCAGAGGGAGTCTTCCTCTTTCCTTTGAACCTGTTGTAACTTTTATTTCCATTCCCCCATGAAGTTATTGTTGTCATCATCCCTAGGAGAGTCCCTTTTATTTGGGAACTCTCTTACATAGTGACCAAACTTGTTACAAGTGTAACATCTTGCTTTCCTTCCTTTGGGCCCTACTCCTCTGTGGTTTTTATTTCTTAGACCACCATTGTTCCTCTTTTTTGCATGGGCGTCAAAGGCAGTAGGATCACCTCCATTCCCATTAGAGGCACTATCTCTCTCCATCATTCTTGTCTCCTCTTGAGTGCATCTCCTCAACATTTCATCAAAATCAGGAATCACATACCAATCATAGGGGAGACCTCCAAGCACAATTTGAACCATCTCTAGATCAACTATTTCTTCTCCAATAGCTAAGATATTATTATTTATTTCAGTGAGCCTCATAAAATAGGATTGAATGGATTCTTCTTTGCCCTTCTTGATATTCTTCAATTGGTTCTTGAAGGAAAGAACTTGATTATCATTTCTAGCCCTGAACATGCTAAAAAACTTATCACACATCTATTTAGATGTGCTTAGCTTGAAGATATAAGCAACCAAGTTCTTATGAATAGAATCTAGGATAATCATCTTTGCTTTGATTTCCCATTTTCTATACATCGTCTTTGTGGTAGCCGGTGCATTTGACGGAGGCTCATGAATCTTCCCCATCACATAATCCATGACATCTTGATCTTCTAATGCCAAATCCAATGACATCTTCCATGCAAGATAATTAGACTTTTCAGTCAACTTATCATCATATTTGAAACCGTTGTAGGTTGAGGACGCCATTGGTCCTTGGCAAGACTTCTTCTTCGGTGATTACTTTTCACACTTGCTTGGGATTTGTCTTCACCTCAGCTCTGATACCATGTTAAAGTTAGATCACCGTGGTATATTCTATGCTTAAAGCAGTTTTACTTCAATATTTTTTATAGGATTGATTCAATTTAGCAATCACATAAACACGAAAGTAAAATATCGATTGACCATAATAATAGATCAACAAAATACAAGCCAATAATATAAATCAGAATTTCCAATTCTTCTTGTCCAACAATGATAGAGAATAATGTTTGTTACGACAATCAATAGGATGCACCAGCCAACAAAGTCTTCTCCAACATTAGATCAGCCAATCCTCCAAGTGTCACACACACATTCCTCAAATATAGCTCCAAAAAGGTCAATTCTGGTCAATAGAAAAAGTCAATGAATAAAGTCAACGCTAATCAACGTTGTGGTCTAAGGCTGTGGTCAAAGGTCACTCTTATCTTCGATCTTTCTTCCCTCTAATGCGACCTCAAGAGATTAGATTTTTTGCACAATAATGGAGGTCAAAATCCAAGCTTTGACCCATGGTCAACGATGGTCAACACACCAGCAAAGAGCCCTAAAAAAATTCTGCACTCCTTCTACTTCAGATCTGCATGTGTGAGAGAGAGATGCCTCCAAAGGCTGAATGAACCTATCAGATCACAAGAGGAAATGTTTGATGAGTTGATGATGAAATGGATATCATCTCTCTCCAATTTATATCCATCAATGAGGATGGGCGACACATCTATTGGGATTGTAAGCCTACATTACAATTCTGGCTGACCTTGCCAATTTGCATCTGTGGAAAATAAAATAAAAATATAAGTTCTTCTCATATAAACAAGATGATATTTAGATCATTCTTGCACCTCTCGAAAAGAGGAATCCAAAAAAAATATCATCATCGTCGTATGAGTAATGCAACATGGAGTTTGGACCTAGTTGCCCAAAATTAACAAAATGGTACTTGTTGTCTGATAAAAATTGATACATGTACCAACTCTTGCGTAGTTGATTATGTAATAGAAGTATTCATCTAGCACAACATGATGATGTCAAGTAAATAAAATCATTCCTTCCTATGATATTTCTCACCACTTAACAATTTCTAGAACATGGCATTGAATTTTATTCATTTATGGTCCATTCTAATCTACTCAAGTGGTATATGTTGTTTTCACGTTACTTTCTTGTTGTTGGAGATCCATTTCTGGGAATGGATACTCCACTTACAATAGACATACCAGTTGTTGCAATACTATATATCAATTTGAATATGTTGTTTAATGCACTCACTAGGAGTATAAATAAATGAAGTAGAAATACTTACAAACCTTATGGCCAATGCACCTATCAGAGCATTGTTTCCCATTTTGGGAAATGGACTCCTGGAGCTTGTCCATCGTAAATGAGTGTTTATTCCCAAAGATTCCTCACTTTTAAGAGGTTCTGCCACCTATTTTTTGATCCATTATTAGACCTATATTTTCTAGACCTATTTCCTTGAGTAGAAGAAATAAGTAGTACAAACACATAGAGTGAAATATTAGAATGTCATATGTACTTTTTAGACTCATGAAACCTAGTTTGGTTAACAAAGTAAATTAATGAAACTTGGTTGGGGTCTTGTATTACCGAAAATCTTGAGCCATTTAGATGGCCAAAATTTTGTTGGCACCATATTAGAAATGAGGAACCTTTTCATGTTTGTATCTAATCCTATTATGCAATGTATGTTTCCATAAAATGATGCATTGCAGGGTTGTTAGAGTGAAATTTAAAGTTCCTACTTGGGCACTTGAGGTGCTATGAAACTCACAAAGGAGAAGTATGTGTAAAATAAGTTCTTTTCGTATTAAATTATTCTGAATTTATTTTTCCCAGAAACTATAGTAATTGGATATAGGTACTAGAGATTTTCTTTTTGCAGTTATGGCAAGAGGTCATTGCTTGGGGTATGCATTCTAGATAATAAACATAATAGTAACAAATTTGTAGGAAAACAAAATGAGAGAAAAGCAAACAAATAGCATTAAATTCATTTTGAAAGGCATGATATATAGGTTCCTTGTGATCTAGATAACTCTTTAAACTTTCATTTTTACAAAGATTCATCACCATATTTTCCAAATCCATATTTGTACACTGATGCAATATTTTCTCCTCAAAAATACACTTTATTATCAACTGATATGCAATATTGGTTTGTCTTGGCCTATACTATGAGATCATGATTGAGCTCATAAAGGGAAAAAATGACTAAATATAGATCATATATAATAAACTGTATCTGCACTTGGAAAATTCATTCCAACCGCTCCCACCCTACTGCCTTAGTTGAAATAAGAAAAGTAAAAATTTCATTATCTAAGAAATTGAAGTTCTTTATTCAATGTTTCTTTTCTAATGTTGAAGTGCTCCCATCCATTCAGCAATATAAAAAATATAAGAAGTTCAAGAAGTCTTCTAGTATATCCAACATCCCTGTACACCTTATTTCTATTGCGGAAGAACCTTTCTAATAATTGAAGCTTTCTAAATGCTCCAACTAGCATCTCAAATACCTTTCTTATCAAATCAATCACCTACTCTTGTCCTAGGCAAAGATATGATGATTTACAATCTCGAAGGAGGAGAATTTTTGGAATTATATATTCAAGTGTTAGTTGTAACAGGATCTGGTAGGACTCATAAATCAGGGTTTGTTGAATAGTTGTCTCTTGAAAATAAATTATGGCACCTTCTGAAACAACTACATGAAGCCTTCCATATAATGCTCAAATAACAGAAGAAAGCGATGATTTCAATTTCCATGAATTTCGTAGAGGAAGAAAATAAATGGAAAGAAAATAATATTGTAATTTGTGATCTTGTTCCTCCCATTTTCAAGAATATATGAGTGTTTTGCAATAGCTACCATAGATGCGAGGCAGCATAGAACCAATTTCTAGAGGTGCACGAGGTCTCCATTTTTATTGAAGTATCAATAAAAAGCATATTTGTAGTTCCATAGTCTCCTAGACCTTCCCAACCTCTATTTGAATCCCTATAACATCCATGGAATTCATTTCCTTCTCAGATGAGTCTTGTCATGGAATAGTCCTCATTTGAATAAGAAAGAATCCCACCTAAAATAATTATAGCTCTTCCCAAAATGTGTTGCAGGACCAAACCATGCACTATTCTACGGTTCTTTGACTGCAAAATCACATTGAATATAGACAAAAAATCCCACAAAAATATGCAAGTTTGAGGCAACATCTTTTCATGTTCCCTTGTTGGTCGCTCCAGCCAATTTGCTTGACAAAGAAATTCCTGTTTTCAAACCAGTGACCCAAATTTTGGCCTCTGATAGGCAGCCTTATTTCCCTGAAAATACTGTTTTTTTGGCTCCACTGATTTTCTATAACCAAGCACTGTAGAAAAAATTGAGTTAATTTTGAAATGTGCTAAAACTCCGTAACGGAATCCCAAATTTGGCCCAAGACTTTCCTGATGGATTCATATTTTACAACATAAGGCTTCAACCAAGGCTTGTCCAATGCTTGGAGCTTGTCATGATTATCTATTTCCAGCCACCTTGAGGGTTGTTAAGTAAGTATGCATGCTTGTAACTCCTCCATTTCTCTCCTCTCCATGGCTTTGGAGAGGAAAAATTCAAATGAAGGGGGTGTATTATCATTGAAACTCGAGAACATTGTTGAAGAGTTTCCATGAGACATTTAAAAACATCCTAAGTTAGCAAAAACTGGAATTGTCTGTCAAAATGAGATGTTAGTTCCTTTTTTTTCAATTCCCTTATCTAACATTAGCTTTCTCACGTTGACTACATCATCCCATAGAAGTAGCATAGATGTTTGAAAATGTCACATATGCTCCATTAAAGCATCTTGAGTGGCCAAGCAGTTCAACCATTCACACATGATGCTCCACTCTAGGCTTCACTTCAAACTTTCTACTAATTCAATTGAAATGATGTTAGCCTTCATATACTAGTCCAGCATGGCCGTAGGCAGATAAAATAGAAATGAAGGTAATATGGTCTATACATGCTTCTTCTATTTCATAAAAGAGTGTTAGGGCATCTTCCTCATGCCCATGCATTCAATACCCACACTACAGAGCTACTAATCAGCACAGGAAGGAAAAATAATTGCTATTGTAATATAGTTAGTCTTCACCTCTAAAACTTGCATTCAACTAAATATTTACATGGATTCAACACTATGACCAAATTGATTATACCTCACAATATCTACATTCCATTTAATTACATCTGGGTTCATTCTTGTCATTTTGAAGTTGATAAAAGAGCCCCAAGACATCATCACAATATCCATTCAACGCATAACAACAAATTACTGCATTCCATGAAATCATATCCCTCTTTGGCATATTAACAAACACTTCATATGCACCATCCATTTTTTTATTGCAGCGCTGCTAATTTTTCACAAGAAGCCAGAGCACTGGAAAATAGTGACTGAATTGGATTTCACTCCAGCCAGCTGCATTTTAGAAAATATCTCACTACACCATTGTGTGACCATTCAACTCATACTTGGATATCATCACACTCCAATTTATCACATTAGGTTCTTACCTTCCCATCTACATTTTGTCAAGTACCTTTCTTGCCTCTTCACAATTTCTAATTTCGAAATATCCTGTAGTCATGGTGTTCAATGTAACTATAGATTTCCCTTCCTTACTCTAGGGCCACAATCTCTGTGTGTGCCTTGAGGAGAATTGGAAAGGTGTGTCTCCACTAAGTCCTCCCTTATGTGTTTGGTAATATAGCTTGAGGGCTTCCTGGCAGTGTCCATCCCTAACACAACCTCTAATAATAACATTCCATGCGGTAACATTTTTCTTGGGAATTTTGTCAAACACCTAGCTTGTGCCCTTCATACTTCTACAATAAGAATACATGTAAAAAGTGCAGCAGGATCGCCCGAAATGAGGAAAATTGGTGATATGGGAATTTCAATCTGCATGAGAAATTCTGGCCTTGTATCAATCTCAGATTCAAACCAGTACACCTTTATCTACAGCCTAAGCCATTTGGGATTAAACAACTCTATCAACATCACATTGGGATTCAAGTACAACTTAATGTGCCCAATAAGCAACACCCTTTGGGTTAGATAGACCCATGAAAAAGAATATACCAACACATACACAACCTGGCTATCTTTATATCTCTTTTTTGTTTTTAAATCTATTTAAATCCCACTTTATTTAAATGATTCTATTGATGCTGATGATTGTTGGATGACTCTAGTTTTCCCATCTGTTACCAAAGGACCTTCCAAAACTACTGTATGTTTTGATCCTACACTTTCTTCTTTACCCTCTGCCTCAAAATTCTCTGGGCTAGAATTCAAATCTAAGTTTGGCTTCGACCAGATTCCATCATTGTTGGGAGTTGGAAGTTTTGTCAATCCCATTAAGGATGTCAGATATGGGGCGGAAGAATTGCACTAGAGGTCAAAATCTGAGAAGTACTTGGACCAAATGGGTTAGAACTCGAAGAGTCTGAGAAAGATGCAAACACATCAAGAAATTAGGCAGAGCTTAATCCAGAGAGGTGCCTAGTGTATAGAAAACCAAGCGACTACATTGGATATGAAAATGTTGCAGCTGTAGATGTTGACAATATAGTAGGTCGCATATATATATCTGGATGGAATGAAGGAATGTCTTTCCCTTGCCCTACACTGAAGAATGTCTAGGGAACAATAAAAAAATGGATATTTTTTCCTCACAGGTGCATATGCTGGCATTGCAACTACAAGAATTGGTCCTTCAACTTCAGACCAAAGTGTCAAATTTAATTTCACCAGCCATTTTAAGCCCCAGAATGGAGGAAGATTAATTACCCACAACTCGTGCATTTCCTTGAGAAGCAATAAAATCATCTACAACTATTGTGTCATCCATATAGAGGCCACCATTCAAGTCAAAATCATGCTCAATGCATTTTTCTCCATTGCAAGAACCATTTTTTATGTTAGAGATGTCCATTCACTACTTTAGTCTCCCAATGATCTAAAATTAAGCCTTGTCCATTTTCTTCACTCTCTTCTACACAATTTAGATCCAAATCAAGTTTCACACTCGAGTGTATATTTCTTAGAGTTTCACTTGCATGTTGACACCTATATGAATTTCTTCGAGTTCATTTACAGCTTGGCACCTATCTGGATTTCTATCTGTTATTCTTCCATCTGCTTCAGTTGCGTTTTGGAACACATATGAATTCTTATCTAGAGTTATTTAAGATTCAGCAAGGCAACAAGTATTTTTTGTTGTAGAGCATCTCTAGCCCAGCTCACATTTTCCTTTAAAGGGATTAACTGGAGGTATAAATTCTCCTTTAGTAGAAGCTACAACTGCAATTAGAACACTTAAAGCTTCAAGAATAAACCACATAATGAGAAACATCTAATCAGCTTGGAATAAAAGAAACAGGATAAGAAACTACGACTGGCTCTTGTGGGCCTTCATCTAACATGATTCCTTCATTCAAATCAGAGTCATTCTTTTCTAGTGCTTCAATATCAATAGATGATGCAACCTCCGCGATCTTGTCTAGAGTAGTTGTCCTACTCCTACCACTATTTTGAATTGCCAAAACTTTAGGAAAATATTGCATATTGTGATTTAAAATGGCTTGGATGAAGATGGGAACCCATGTTGGGCTTCATAAACAACATGCTTGAGCTTATTTGGCTCGTGTGGCCAATCATCAAAATCTTCAGAACTGCAAGTTGAATTTTATCTTTCTTTGCAAGGAAGACACAATGTGGGATGCTCTATCGCTTTGTAATCACACTTTTCAGTGTTCCCTTCCCCCACCTTACAAGTTATTGCATTCATTGCACTCAAGATCCCATCAAGTTGGCTATTCATACCCATATCAGTGTTGTCAACATTGTTTCAATAACTTAAGAGCTTTAGTTTGCATTCCTTAGCAACTTGAGACTCTACATTATCTTTTGATATGACCATGCTTTGATGGCTTGTATATCTTTCCAAAATCTATTTATCTTCCATTTCTTTCTTTACTTCTTTCGCTACTTGCATAGCCACATCTATTGCATCTTCACTTGGAAATTTAAATGTAGGCTCAGTGGAATTTTTGGTTCTGTTGTGGATCATCATTTGCATATCCTTTTTATTTTTTATTTCAAAAAAAAAAAAAAAAATCTTGAAATTCAAAAAATATGCTATAGTTTTAATACTATATCATAAAAAACAAATAAAATGTTTTTATAAAGCTTGATGCACATAAAAGTAGTCATAAAGATTTATTTTGATATGTATATTCTCGAGCTTAGGCATCGAGCAGCTTCCCGAGCGGAAGTGCTGATCATGGAAGAGGGGTTCCATATTAGTCATTACGGTGGGGAAAATAGCTCGTTAATTATCAACACCGGACCCCCCGTAGTTGACTGCTCAAATATAGAGCGAGCCGTGATCAATGGATGAGATTCGTTACGGGGGGTATAGGTTGAAGTTTTCCGCCATACTCCCGAACCCCTCATAGTGACGTCAGCAGGCAAGGTGGGAGACAGCTGTCATCCTCTTCCGAAGGTTTTGTACACGTCATTTCGGAATTTATTATGGATTTTCATAGTTGTTAAATTATTCTTTGTCCCATTCTCGTTTGATTGTGGTTCTTTTTCCCTTTTAGTCGTGCTCCCACCACCTTTCCATTACCTAATACCCCCGTATTGTTTTCATTGTCTGTCAACCATGGAAAAACGAGCCTCTCTGTCTGGTTCATCAAGCTTCAGTTCTCTCATGGAAAATGAAAAGGAAATTCACGATACCCTTTCATCCGTCAATCATCCCTTGCTGCATTACCAAGTGACCCTAAACACTGATAAATCCCCAGTATTTTCCGCCATGAAGAGTTCTGGTCACAAATTTTAAAGGGAGAAACAATGTTTAACTTTCTGCAAAGACATTTTAATTTTCTATAGATGGTAAAAACACTCTTCTCAGAAAAGCTTACTCACAGTCAAGATGTTGCATTTAGACTGGAGTATCTTAGTTACAAGAATTCTCCAACAACTCAGGGTGAACTTTGGAAGAAGTGCAAGACATTTTCCATAGACACAACAAAGGGGACTCTAGCCACTCTGCCACAAGTAGCCGCTCATTCACAAGTATTCGTTGAGACAACAACTATCTCAGGAGCACCAGTTCACATTGATTATAAATTTTCAAATTTTATTTATGTTTTTAGTGAAATAATGTAAATGTAATAAGTCTTATTTGAGGCACATGCCTCCGTAGTATTAGTTAGTTTAAGCAGTTAGAATCAGTTAAAGTTGTTAGAATCAGTTTCATTACTGGAAACTGTTATGTGTTACAGTATTTAAAGACAATTGCAAGGAAAAGGAAGGTTACGAGTTTTGGACCTTGAAGCTATAATTTTGTATTGAAAAATTCTGAATTAATGAGAAGTTTTTGCAAGTTTCCTTCATTCTATCTATGCTGAATAGTTTCTCTGTTTTCATTGTGTTTTCCATATCTGTGAGTAAAATAGAGTAGTTTGAGCTGCAGGTCTCTAGATACATGTGTATTTAAGAGTTAAATAAACCTTAATAGGCGCTCCTCTATTTTAACGTTATCATTATTCATTCCTTTAGGATTTTACACTGATAGATTCTGTTTGGAGTAGCATATCAAATTGAAATCCTTTCTTTCTTGTTTCTTTCATCCTTTCATTTCAGCATAAGGAGGATATGGCATTGGAGAGCCTTCCATAGATTTAATGTTTGAATATTATATAATTAATTTTTGAAGGTTTATAGAACAAGGACAGATATACTTTTATTTGTGACATAATCTTTAATGTCTTGAGCACGGATTTCTGTACACAACAAGAAATTGTTTCTCAAGGAACAACAGGTTACATCATCCTTCTCATCCCTACCATTATCCTCCTATCCTAAGAACACATACCTTCCACTTTCTAAGATTAAATGAAGTGTCAATTGTATTTCTCTTTTGATGGTGTAAGAGTTGTTTCTTGTCCAAAGAACTTTTACTGGCCATATCAAGTTGAGAATCATAATCTCCAGATAGGTTTGGTTCAACCTCCATTTATTTTGGTTTGTGATATCCGTAATCATACATGCCGAAAATATTAATTATGAAGAAAACACTTTGGGTTAATACTCCCACAACGAGAATATGAGCATGGAATTTATGGCCTTCTAATGGGGTTTTCTTTTTGACACATTTGTGCAACAAGAAGTAATAGGCATATGCATTAGTGGCATATGTTACATTGAAAACCTAAAAGTCTACCTTTATGTTAGAAGAAGGTATCCTCATAACCATGCAAGTATTCATCATTGTAGTTGTTGTTGTAGTGAATGGTTTTATGGTTTGGTGTCTAAATCTAGTCAACAAACATATAGGATACATAGTGAGACCACCATAAATACCTCTAAATGCAACCATCCAAGATTTCATTCATTGTTTACAAGCATTATGTCAAGAAATAGGTATGAAAACTCTAAGTTATGACACCTTCCATACAAATGTATTCTCAACAAGAATTTCCAAAGCGAATCCCCTTCTGTGTTGGTATTTATAACCCTTCTATAATCCAACTTTGGCATTTTTTCAAATGGTTTGCAACCATACTTGGTAATTTTCATTTCGTTATAATTTTTCAACCCATGCATACCCAATATTGCAACTTGGGTGCTTTGATACCATTGTACCATCCCTAGACACCTTTGGGTGAAAATACTCACACAAACCCCAAAATTGCTCCAAAATCTACCAAAAGAAAAAACATAATTTAACCACAACATCAAATTCATGCACACTGCCAAACCCTAATGCACAGAGTTGATATACATTTCAAATATAACCAAGAATATATATATATATACATACATAAAATTAACCATAAAAATAGTTCCACACATAGGTATACCATAAATACATAACCCTAGGAAAAATTAAACAAAAACTATACAGTTATGTGAATTGACTAGATTCATTTAATCAATTATATTTTTCCCCAAGTATAACTAGAAATATATGATTAACTTGACCATAAAATATGATATTGAGCACAGTCAAACACAATATTACAAAAACATACTTAAATGAATCAAGATGAACGATAACATGTTATCAAATACATATATGTGAATGTTGTCGCTCCGATGGTCCACTCAACCATAAACCTCATTGTTTATTGTCTTTCAACAATCAATCACCCCCGATCTGGGGCCTCAAATCCATGCATACTCGGGTGATAGTCGTATCCACTAATGCTCTCACATAGGATGCATCCTCTATGACATGTTTAACTAAATAACCATGCCTTAGTCAGTTACAGAGTCCAAGTGCAAGGATCACCGACTGCTCAGTTAGTTATAGAGTCAAATCCCATGACTCATTCACTCAGTCACCAAGACTGAATTACATCTTGAGTAAAAACTTCCCCTTATTATAAATATATTTTTCCTTTTATCTAATATTATAATATCATAATATTACCTTTTCATCAAGATGCCTTTTCCAACTATGGAGTCATAAGCCCCTCGTACTATTTTTATCTTGGTCTACCATCGATGGTTATGTTTTTATTAATAGACATGGATTAAACATCTTTACCACAATATACCTCTTGAATTCATACCATATAAAAGAATAACCATGTCGATAGAATGACCCCAATACATGGACAAACATGCACATGGGCATACTACTCCATAAGCAACTCTCGGCTCACATTAATTTCTTTTCTACTAATCCCTTATAGATGTTGCAATGATTTAACCACAAGAGTTTGCGTTAGTCCTTCCAAAAAATTCAACTATATTTTTTCTATCTGACCATTCTCCCTTTTTTCTAATATTCACTTGTTCACTACTAAGTTCACTATTTAACTTTACAATAGTAACCTCAAGCTAGACTGGTATCTGAATGTGGAGCTGGACATAAGGCAGTGACTCATTTTTCAATGATTAAACTGAATTTCTACCAAAAGATGTCTAGGACAAAGCCATTCACCATAATTCTCGACCCTCATTTTTAGCCTGCTTTATTTTTCCATGAAATTATTTATCATAATAGTTGTAGGTGTTATAAATGGGATAACCACTGAAACACACCACATATGATTTGATACTGTTTTTCTTGAGAAAAACATCTAGATCTCATTCTACATCAAATTTTTCGTAGTATCTTCCCTCTGGATCTATAGTACCTTCTCCAAATGTACTAGCAATTCTCTCTCTTTCCTATTATATGACGCCTTCTCCATCTAAGATAACAACAAATTCTTTAAGTTATGGCCTCAAAGCTTCCTCTATGAGCTTGTAAAAAAATTTGAATTTCCTTTATTTCATCAAATGTACCATGCAGTGTTGACTCCTCTCTCCACTTACCCTTTGCCAGCCATTTCAACCACCATGCTTTAAGAAATAGGTCGAACCATGAAGTAAAATTTAAAGTGACACCTAAAGCATTGCCACAATGTTCTCTCTGATTATGCCATTGAATTATACTGCTTTATATTTTGGAATCAATTTTCATATTATTTTTTTATTTTGACCTTCTGACATATTACATAATTGATGTAACTCATGATTTTTCTTGAGTACCCATAATTGTGTATGAAAACTAATTATGGGTATTCCAAAAAAATCATGTCTCATAAATTATTGAAATTATTGAGTGTCATTTTTACCTCCCCACTCTTATTGAAATTCAAAAAGTATTTCTTGTCTACTACTCCCTCAGAGATGCTGAGATGATTTAACCACAAGATTTTGCTTCGGTTCTGCCAGAAAATTCAACTATATTGGTTTCAAGATATAATTTTTAGAAGTTTAATTCTTTAAAGGGTGCTCGCTCAATGGAAGAGCACCTGCTTTACAAGAAGGAGATTTGTGCTTCTATTCCATCATGCCCTGATATTCAGTTTTTGGTGATGGAGGCTCTCTTGACCATCACCAATGAGCTTATGGCGACATTTTTCGACCCTCACCAAAATATGAAATGGTGACGGTCAACGAATGTGACCATATATATATATATATATATATGCATCAATAGTGATGACCATGAAAGGTCTGTCACCATAAATCGTTGTTGTTGATATGAAATGGTGAGGGTCATTGTTTGTCATTATAGCCATTATTCGTGACAGACCTTGAAGTCACCAATGATCTTTTCATGACATTTTCTGACCCTGACCAAATATGAAATGGTGACGGTTAATGAACGTGGCCATATATATGGAGAAATAGTGATGGCCATGAAAGGTCCATCACAATAAATCGTTGTTGTTCATATGAAATGATGACAATCACTATATGTCATTATAATCAACATTCGTAATGGACCTAGAATGTCACTACAACACATAATTTCATCGACGCCACCTTTCGTGACGTTCAATTTTTTAGTGACCAAGACTATTGTCTCTCACCATTTCTCATATTAAATGGTGACTTCCACTATCTGTCATTATAAATCATTATTGGTGATGAACTCTGAATGTCACCATAACACCTATACTTTTGGCAACACCACCTTTGGTGACATTCAGTGTTTGGTGACAAAGGCTCTTTTTACCATCACCAATGAGCTTATGATGACATTTTTCTCCCCTCACCAATGTTATTTTTTCTTGTAGTGTCTCGATAGATCAAATCTGATGCCCTTCATTTTGAGTGTTAGTATGAATCTTAATCGCAAGTGTACAAAAAAATACCACTTTAGCTGTGCATAACAAACAACCCTAACAAAAAATATCACTGCCAATTTCTTCAAATATGCAATTAGTTGATCAAGATAAATGCTACAAAAATCTAGATCTATGCATTAAAAGACATTAAGTAGTAAATAAAAACAAGAGTTTCTCCATGCATCTAATAGACAAGACAAGAATATGTTGAACAAATTTTGTATTAAGGGCACCTAGAAGGAAAACATAGAAGGATGTTACTAGCTCTCCTCAATGGGATGGGTTGTTGTAAGTCCTTAGTGATTCAGATCTAAAATTCCTCTCTCTTGATGGTGTAGAAAACCCAAACAAAAATGGAACTCGAAGGGATTTCACAAGCAAAAAGATAGAAACATATGACAATGATGGTGGATCAAAGTCAGACCAAAAGCATAGATCCAGAGTGATATTTTGGCAACAAAAGGTAGTAAGTGATTCTATTTATAACAAAATATTGAGTTAGTCTACATATTGGTGAAAAATTAAAATATTATTAACCAAATCAAGATCCAACTTTTATGGAATATCTTATTATATTTGTTGGAGGTAAAAATAATTTCACTTGGGTCAAATCCATTTATTTGTAAATAATAAATAAATAAATTATTTATTTATTATTTTAAGGATGTGGTTGAGTAATAGTTAAATAAAAAATGATTTATTTAACTATTTATGTGTGATTTAGTCAAATTTAACAAGGAATATTATTTAAATAAGGTTTAGATAATTATTCCTAGAAAATAATAAGATAAATAATAATTTATCTAATTAATTTTCATGTTTTGGGTTAAATATGACCAAGAATATTAATTAAATTGTTGTTTAACTAATTATTCCTTGAGGAGAATCAAACAAATGTGGATTTATTTAATATTTCCTCATGGGGTTTCCTATTTAGACCATAAACAACTTAATAAAGGTGGTTTACTAAGTTATTTTTCATAGTGAAAGTAATTTTACTTAGGGTAAAATTGGTCTTACATGGTGTACTTAGGTCGATCTAATAGTAACATGTTAGATGACAAAAAATGGTGTAACATTGAGCTCGTGAATAAATCACTTCATAGTCCTAGAAGCAACCCTATAATTAGCATTTTCCCATTATACAATGAGCTTTGAATCATCCTTTATCTGAAGAAATTTTATATCTCTTTCAACAGCAATTTTTAGCATCGACAAAGTGAAAATATATCTACGTTGTTATTAGTATCAACCTCTGCTACTACCTTTAAGGAAACAACATGGTTGTATCCAATAATTATATTTACTCCTATATATTCTATAAGAATACCTTGACAAACTCCATCAAAATAGCTCCAAGCCTTCAATTTATGAATCTCATAGTTTTCAAATTTCATTGGTTGTTTGTCTTTATAGGCTTGCAAATACCTCGATATTCATATCTGACATGATAAATACCCAAATAATACGTGATATTAATGTTATCCACTCAGGTATATCCCCTTGAAGAAGTATAATGTAGCATACAATAATAGGTAAAGTGCATATGACCCTAAATTTAGATAAGCTCTCCAACACCATGTTGGGAAAAATACTGAGAGGGGGGGGTGAATCAGTATTTACTACATAATCAAATCTTTTTACTTTTTCATTCCTTAAAACCCATACGCTACTTTCCTTCAGTAAACTAGCGTATATACGCGGATCCCCTTTATGAAACTAGCGTATACACAGAGATCTAGATCTGTCATTAAATCTTCTCTTATATTATTCCATCATTCATTCATCAGATGTTCAATAAACAGTAAACATGTGCAGTAAGAACAGAATAAACCATCACACAAAGAATCACACATGAACACCAGGATTTTTTAGGTGGAAACCCAAATCGGGAGAAAACCACCGCTGCAGTTGCTCAGCCTTCAATATTTTATTATAGAGAAAACATCTTACAACATATGCGCTGGCGCAGACTTGACCAGCACGCAGGCACCCACCTGCGCTCGTTTACCAGCCTCTCCTGGAAGGGAGCTACGACCCCCTGACTCGTTTACCAGCCTCTCCTGGAAGGGAGCTACGACCCCCCCGATCTCGTTTACCAGCCTCACCTGGAAGGGAGCTACAACCCCCTGACTGAAGGCTACAACCTTCAGCACCACCTTGGACCACGTTTCATCAATTTTCACACCGGATCCAACAACTTCAATAGAACACCACTTGCAGGCCACATTTCATCATATTTCCAGACTGGACCCTTTCCAAACTTTTAAGCACAAACATTCATCACCAATAGATACTTAACAACACAGATCAGATAGCAGAAACATAGCAGAACAAATCAGATATTTCATACCCTTTGCTTCAGCAAACCCTAGTTTGCATACGCGCTTTCACTTCACTGATGTCGCGTATATACGCGCTTCCGTCCACACAAACCAGCGTATACCTCAGTGTATATTTTATTGCGCATACGCGCTTTCTCTTCGCTGAAGCCACGTATATACGCGCTTCCTCCGCGGCGAAGTAGCGTATATATCTTCAATCATTACAGAGCAGCATACTTCATCAGATCATATATTCAGTTCAGATCTACCCTTTTGCTTCAGACAGATGTTCGCCTAGATGCTCGCCTCATCACAGATCTAAGCCTTTCATAATCAGATCTAGCAAATACAAGAGCAATTCAGATCTAGATCCCCTTCTTCATCATTGGTGCATCATACATTCAGATTTATCATTCAAGTGTAACCCTTTCCATTCAGATCTACTTCAAAGAGAAGTATTCATTCAAGCTCAGACATCTTGCACCCACACTCATGATTTGCACAATGAATTTCTTCTCCTTATATAGGTTTATCCTTTTTCAATACCACGGGTCAAAGAAATACCATGAGCCTTCAATACCACGGGCCAAAGCAATACCATGAGCCTTCAATACCACGAGCCAAATCAATACCATGAGTCTTCAATACCACGGGCCCCTGTTTTTGCACTTTTTTTTTTTGAGCGCTTTTTCCCATACGCGACTTGGAACGTTCCTTCCCGCGTGCATACGCGACTTCCCTTAGACATATCCACATATTCCTAGAGACATACTCTTTTTCATCATACTTTGAGCACATTCTGAATTCCTTTCTTCATTTCCTTCTGTACACACTGTAGATACATCATATTTAGCTCATCAAGAACATATTCTAGCAAGCACAACTTCATCAAGTAAGTTGCCATCTTCTTCATCAAGTGGGTTGCCATTCAATGACAACACTCAGCATCATATAACATCATTTCACATTAGATTTACATCATTTACCAAGTCCATCAAGTCAAGCATAACTTCATCAGGTGGTTTGCCATCAATGACAACACATGTCAACAGTCTCATGTCTTCATCTTCATTCAGTGGGTTGCCATCAAGGACAACACTCTGCATCATATTTCCAACAATCTCCCCCTTTGGACTTGATGGTAACCACGATGGTGCTTGATCACCACAACAGATAGGTACATTAAGAATACCATGACACCATGTCACTCTCCCCCTTTGACATCAAGGGCAAAGGGCGGATCAAACACCAACATACTCTCCCCTTTTTCTCCTCATGTGGAAGAAACGTTTTGCAGATCTGATATATACTGAAGTGACCAAGCTCCCCCTGAGTTCATGCTGAATCTTCAAAAAAATTTTAAATGAAGTACATGACTCTATGAACTTCCTATCACCAAAGATTCATACTTACATCAAATATCCAATCCAAGTGGATTTACATAAGAGACTCAATTACCCAACCTAGTGGGTTTACACATTGCAACTCAGCTACCCAACCAAGTGGGTTTACAAAAATGACAAGTCCTTACATGACTGAATATTACAATTTTACATCATGGGTCTCAACAAGACCTTTTCAACAAATTACAAAAATGACCATTTAAGACCAACACCAGAAAGTCCTCAAGAAAGAGAACATATTTCAGAACCGTCATAATGTCAACAATGCATTATACTCAGCAGAGCTAATGCTCCCCCTGAATCCGTGCATCCAAGCATCCTTTCCATATGACTAAGGCTCCCCCTTAGTTTGTGCTTCCTGAACATTTTCACCAACAAATCATCAAGGCATCTTAATCAAAACATTTAGGAATAGAATTATGAGAACTGGAACACCACCAGAGATACCAAACAGTATCAGAGATACCAAACAGCACTGCAGTTGTGCTGAAGAGAGCTGACTCCAAGCAAAAATTGTCAGCAATCAGACATACGCGGTTTTCTGTGCAGGAACTCGCGTACATACGCGACTGTGTTTCAGGAAACCCGCGTATCCAAAGCCATCTTCTAAAATTTATGCATATTTTCTCTTTTGACTGGCAGAGAACACTCCCAGCTTCTGTCTTAGATACTCGAACGCTTCCCTGGGCAGAGGTTTGGTAAAGATATCAACAACTTGTTCTTTGGAGGTAACATACTCCAACTTCACTTTTTGCTCAAGCACTTGTTCACGTAGGAAATGATATTTGATGGGAATGTGCTTGGTCTTCGAATGCATAACAGGATTCTTTGAGATATTGATGGCACTTGTATTATCACACATAATGGAGATAGGAGTTACACATTTGATTTGAAAATCTTGCAAGGTTTGCATCATCCATAGGAGTTGAGTGCAACAAGATGCGGCAGCTACATACTCTGCTTCAGTTGTTGATAAGGCAATAGAATTTTGCTTCTTGCTGAACCAAGATACTAATCGAGGCCCCATGTAAAATGCACCACCACTAGTGCTTTTCCTATCATCAACACTTCCAGCCCAATCTGCATCAGTGTAAGCATGAAGAGTAAGATCAGCATTCCTTGGATACCATAGACCAAAGTCTTGAGTTCCTTGAAGATATTTGAATATTCTTTTAACTGCCTGAAGATGAGACTCTTTTGGATTAGCTTGGAATTGTCCAACAATCCCAACAGCATGCATAATGTCTGGTCTAGTCCCAGTGAGATAAAGTAATCTTCCTATCATCGATCTGTACTCTGGTTGATTTACTGTGGGAGAATCATCATTAGAACTGAGACTGCATCTGTTTATCATTGGTGTACTTACAGGTTTGCATTCTTCCATGCCATACTTCTTCAGAATTTTCTTAAGATACTTTGCTTGAGATAGGAAAATACCATTTGCCTTTTGATGCACTTGCAAGCCAAGAAAGAATGTTAGTTCCCCAAGTAAAGACATTTCAAATTCTTGCTGCATGACAAAAGCAAATTTTTGACTCAAAGATTCTTCGTTGCTCCCAAAAATGATATCATCAACATATACAACCACAATCAATAGTTTATCATTTTCAATTTTTGTGTATAAGTTGCTATCAGCAGACCCCTTTGAAAATCCTTGTTGATGAAGATATTTGTCAAGACGATAATGCCATGCCCTTGGAGCTTGTTTGAGACCATATAGAGCCTTTTTAAGTCTACAAACAATATTTTCATCATTTCCCAAAATGAATCCTTCTGGTTGTTCTATATATACTTCTTCTTCTAGATCACCATTAAGAAAGGCAGATTTAACATCCATTTGATAAACTTTGATTTGTTGGTAACTTGAAAAAGCAAGAAACATTCTGATGGCTTCAAGTCTAGCTACAGGAGCAAAAGTTTCTTCAAAGTCTATACCTTCTTGTTGAGTATACCCTTTGCAAACCAGTCTAGCTTTGTTTCTTACAACATCCCCATTCTCATTTAACTTGTTCTTGAAAATCCATTTAGTTCCAATGACATTTTTATCATGAGGTCTTGGAACCAAATCCCAAGTGTCATTTTTTTCAATTTGAACAAGTTCTTCATCCATGGCTTGCCTCCAACATTCATATTTGCTAGCTTCATTGACATTGTGTGGTTCAATTGTGGATATGAGTGCCAAATGATTAGAAGATCCTACAAGAGTTCTCCTTGTTCGTACACCAGATTCCTTGTCACCCAAAATTTGAGATTCGGGATGATTCTTTTGAACATATCTGGATGGAGCTTTTTCAGATAGATCATCTTCAGGTTCTTCATTGGATCCACTGTCTATATCATTGCTATCTGATGTAGAAGGCCATATGTCGCTATCATCTTCTTTTGTTGTTTGTTTTTCTTCATTAGGAGCTGCAGGAGACTCATCAATAACAACATCAATACATTCAACAACCTTTCGAAGCCTTTTATTATAACATGTGAATGCTTTGCTTGACGATGAGTAACCAAGAAATATCCCTTCATCTGATCTAGGTTCAAATTTGCCAAGCTTTTCATCATTATTTTTGATAAAGAATTTACTTCCAAAAACCTTAAAATGCCTCACAGTGGGAGAATTGCCATACCAGAGTTCATATGGAGTTTTGCCACTATTTACCCGAAAATGAGCCTTATTGAGAATGTTAACTGCTGTATGTGTTGCTTCACTCCAGAACATGTCAGGAACATCAAAATCAGTAAGCATAGCTCTAGCCATTTGAACAATTGTTCTATTCATTCTTTCTGCTACACCATTTTGTTGTGGAGTGCCTGCTACAGAGAACTGTCTTTTAATGCCATGTTGTTCACAAAAATCAAAGAATTCATTTGATGAATATTATCCTCCTCGATCAGATCTAAGACACTTGATTTTTAGATCTAATTCATTTTCTGCCAATGCTTTGAAGCTCTGAAATTTTTCAAGTGCTTGATCTTTGTGTTTAATGAACCCGATCCAACACATTCTAGAGTAGTCATCAATAAATAAGATACAGTATTCTTCCCCACGTAATGACTTTTTCCTCATAGGTCCACAGATATTAGTATGAATGAGTTCAAGAGGCTTACTTGATGATCCTTCTTTGGCAATAAATCGTACTCTGGTCTGCTTACCAAATTGACAATATTTGCATATGGTACTTTCCGAAAGATTGAACTTGGGAAGATCACGAATAGCTTGAAGTCTGCTTGCTTTGTTGATTTGAGAGAAACTCAGATGCCCCAGCCTTCTATGCCATAGCCAATTTTATGAAGACTTGCTTAAGTAACATTGATCTATGCCGTTTAGTACATACAGGTTGCTTGGATTTCTTTTTCCTTTTATAATTATTTTACCTATATCAAGATCACGAACCACACATTCTTTGGAACTGAAGACCACTTCTGCTCCTTGATCACACATTTGACTAACACTTAACAGGTTATGCCTTAATCCATCCACATACATGACATCTTTAGCCTTCACCTTTTCTTTTAGAAATACTGAACCTTTTCCTTTAATTACAGCAGGAGTATCATTTCCAAATGTAACTTTCTTTTCCTTTTCTAGAGCATTATAAGTATGAAGTTTGATTTTGTCACCTGTCATGTGTCTTGAGCACCCACTATCGATGTACCATTGATTTTCTTCACCTTCCGCAAATAATGCTATCCCAAAATTTTCAACTGGTGGTTCTTTCTTTTTCCATATTTTAGAGCTTGAGGGAACATGTTCTTTTGGCTGGATCTTGTTCCTGCATTCAGATTCTTCATGGCCAAAGTTATTACAATAAGTGCATTCAACTTCACTTTGAAGAGGAGAAAAATTGTTATAGGTATTCTTCTTGGGTTCAGTATCCAACCTTTTCTTTCTTGCTTCTCTTGTCATGATGGTTTTATATGCAACACATTGAATAGCTTTATGACCAAAATTGTGACAAGTGAAACATTGCCCATTGAAGTAGAAATTTTTGCGATCATGGAATCTTCTATTTGAATTTACCTGTTGGTTGTATTGTCTTTGAAAGTTATCCCTGTTAGTGTACCTTGAATTGAGATGGTCCTGCTTTCCCTATAGAGATCCTTTATTCCCTTGCTGAGTGGCTGAATGATGTAAACCACCTGTAACTGCTTTTAGATAGTTTGGTGCTGAAGTTTGAGAAGATTCTCCGGTATATCCAAGACCTATCTTTATAAGAGGAGAACGTTGTACCTTGATGATCTCATCTAAGGTTTCAGATCCTTTAGCAAATCTAAGATTCAAGGTTTTTTCTTTCTCAACTTCTTTTCTTTGACTTACCACTTCACATTCTAGTTTTTCAATATGTTTCTTTGCTTCTTCAAGCTGCTTTTCAATGGTCTCTCTGATTATCTTTTGTTCTTCTAGGCGTAATTTGAGTTGATTATTTTCTTCAAGAAAATCGTTTTCCTCTAGAGCATCCATAAAAGTATCCTTTTCTTCTTTTTGTTCAAATGCCATGAGAAGTCTAAGATCTTCTTCACATTCTTCCTCACTATTAGATGACTCATCACTATCTTCATTAGCATAGTAAATTTTCTTAGAGCTAGATCGGTTCTTATTCCTTCTTACTACTTCTTTTCTTTTATAAGGACATTTTGCAGCATAATGACCAACTTTACCACACTCAAAACATTTGAAGGGAAGCTTACCTTTGAATCTTCCTGTACCTAGTTGGAGCTTTCTCACGAAATTTGCTTCTTCTTCACCGGATACATAGCTGGATTCTTTGATAACCTCCTTTTCCTTTCCTTTTGTAGATGCCTTAAAAGCAGCTTCTCTTATTTGAGAAGGACCTCCTTGTCTCATTTCAAAAGCAGTCAGAGTACCATGTAATTGAACAATAGTAAGCGATTGCAGATCTTGCCTTTCTTCAATAGTTGAAACTTTAGAGTCAAATTTTGAAGTCAAGGATCTTAAGAATTTTTCCACCAGAGTAGTATCAGTTATGGTTTCACCCAAATTTCTCATTCGATTTACAATATCATCCAGACGAAGAAAGAAACTGGCAACACTCTCATCATTATGCATCTTCAAATTTTCATATTCAATTCTAAGAGTTTGGAGTTTTGCACTTTTTACCTTTGTGTCTCCTTCATAGCTTAGAATGATTTTGTCCCATATTTCTTTTGCAGAATGTAGCTGCATCACTTTAGCAAATTCTGATTCAGACATGCTTCCTAGCAAGACATTTACTGCTTTGGCATTGGTTTCATACTTCTTCCTTTCTGCTGCATTGTCGGGTATTGATAACCTTCTTCCACGATTGCCCATACATCTGCATCAATACTTTGCAGATATGCTTTTGTTCGTACCTTCCAGAATATCAGATTGCTTCCATTGAATAGAGGTGGCTTTATAGACATCACTCCTTCTTGACTTCCCATTGCGACGGATCTCCTTCAAGCGATCAAGCTTCTGCAGAAGAACCTGCTTCGATACCAATTGTTGGGAAAATTACTGAGAGGGGGGGGGGGGGGTGAATCAGTATTTACTGCATATTCAAAACTTTTTACTTTTTCACTCTCTAAAACCCATAATGTCACTTTCCTTCAAAGAACCATAAACCAGCGCATATACGCGGATCCCCGAGACTAGCGTATAGTTAGATCTAGATCGTCATTAATAATACTTATATTATTCCATCATTCATTCATCGTATGTTCAATAAACAGTATCAATAAACGGTAAACATGTGCAGAAGAATGACAAACCATCACACAAAGCATCACACATGAACACCAGGATTTTTTAGGTGAAACCCGTATCGAGAGAAACCACCGTCACAGCTTGCTCACCAATATTTTATTATAGAGAAAACATCTTGCTAACATAAGGGGCCGAAGCGTTGTATTTCACCAACACGCAGCACCCACCGCGCTCGTTAATAACCTCTCTGAAGGGAGCTACGACCCCCTCGACTTGTTTACTGCCTCTCCCCGGAAGGGAGCTACGAATTTATCCATGTTTATCACTTCACCCGGGAAGGGAGCTACAACCCCCTGATTGAAGGCTACAACCCTCAGCACCACCTTGGACCACGTTTCATCAATTTTCACATTGGATCCAACAACTTCAATAGAACAACACTTGCAGGTCACGCTTCATCATATTTCCAGACTGAACCCTTTCCAAACTTTTAAGCACAAACATCCATCACCAACAGATATGAATCAACACAGATCAAATAGCAGAAACATAGCATAACAGATCAGATATTTCATACCCTTTGCTTTAGAAAACCCTAGTTTGCATACACACTTTCACTTTACTGATGTCGCGTATATATGCGCTTCTGTCCACACGAACCAGCCTATACCTCTGTATGTATTTTATTGCGTATACGCGCTTTCTCTTCAGCGAAGCTGCGTACATACGCGCTTCCACTGCGTCGAAGTAGCGTATAGATATTCAATCATTATAGAGCAGCATACTTCTTCAGATCAGATATTCAGTTCATATTTACCCTTTCACTTCAGACAGATGTTCGCCTAGATGTTCGCCTCATCACAGATCTAAGCCTTCCATAATCAGATCTAGCAAACACAAGTGCATTTCAGATCTAGATCCCCTTCTTCATCATTGGTGCATCATACATTTAGATTTATCTTCAAGTGTAACCGTTTCCATTCAGATCAACTTCAAAGATAAGTATTCATTCAAGCTCAGACATCTTGCACCCACACTCATGATTTGCACAATTAATTTCTTCTCCTTATATAGGTTTATCCTTTTTCAATACCACGGGTCAAAGCAATACCATGAGCCTTCAATACCACATGCCAAAGCAATACCATGAGCCTTCAATACCACGAGCCAAATCAATACCATGAGTCTTCAATACCACGGGCCCCTGTTTTTGCACTTTTTTTTTTGAGTGCTTTTGCCCATACGCGACTTGGAACGTTCCTTCCCGCGTGCATACGCGACTTCCTTTAGACATATCCGCGTATTCCTAGAGACATACTCTTTTTCATCATACTTTGAGCACATTCTGAATTCCTTTCTTCATTGCCTTCTGTACACACTGTAGATACATCATATTTAGCTCATCAAGAACATATTCTAGCAAGCACAACTTCATCAAGTAAGTTGCCATCTTCTTCATCAAGTGGGTTGCCATTCAATGACAACACTCAGCATCATATAACATCATTTCAAATTAGATTTACATCATTTACAAATTCCATCAAGTCAGGCATAACTTCATCAGGTGGTTTTCCATCAATGACAACACATGTCAACAGTCTCATGTCTTCATCTTCATTCAGTGGGTTGCCATCAAGGACAACACTCTGCATCATATTTCCAACACACCAGTGGTAGTGCTCACTACAAAGATGAAAGTAGCAGAGGAAAATAGTGATCTATTCACAAGTAACAATAAAAATAAGAAAGACAATGAACAGAAACCCAAAAATCTAATAAAACTGATGCAACCAAATAGATTTTAATATGAAGAATACCTCAATGAAAACTACACCAAAGCGTAATATGCCTCCAATGGGTACTGAGAAAACTGGCTGCACGTACCATCCCTACTCTATATTCTACATGGGAATTTTATTTGTTTTAAAATGATATTAAATTACAGGTTTCTTGTAGCCAAAGTAACTATCAACAAAGACCAAAGACACAGATATCACAAACCATAAAAATACCAATGTAGGAATTGTCCCATTTGGTATGGCACCAGAGGGCTCTTCACCCTACATCATTACATTGAGGATAAATAAAATGCCAAAAAACAATGCCAGGGAATATGAACATAGTCTTCCATGTGCTTGTTTTCCATTTTTTGTCCTTGAACATATTATCTAGACGAGCATAAGAGTAACCAACAAAAAAAACCCATGAACACCCACAAGAGAACCATATTTCTCATCATTCCCCCATAATTGGATGGTGAAAGAAATCCAAGCATGAAAAATATAATTGTGACAAGCATCATCCCAGGTGTCATTGCAAGTGTCATCCAGTTTCTCCTTGGGCTTCACCTTGTGTCTCCAATTGATTATAATTTGAGATTGTAAGATAATTCTCACTTACCTGAACTCTACACAAGGTTGGTTATTGGATTGAAATGATTTTTTTTTTCTCATTAAAGGTCTTGGTCAACATTTTCATGCCTCACAAAGGTTAATCATTAATTTCTTGCCTAACCCTGTAAGCATTGCCATAATATTCCTCTTATAATGGGATTGTAGAGAGTTTCACCCACAAGTTCTCCCTTTGTTATGACTAAGATAATATGTTTATGTTATGTGTTCCCTCATTCTGACATGTATAATCCAACCGACTTCTTTTTTATCAAAATTTAATCTAGAATGTGTTGTTTTGATCAATCTCCCAACTACCTTTGCCTAGTGTAAAGTTTGACTTGGGTTTTACTTTGAAGATAGATGCATAGGTTTCTTAAGGCACGTTTAGGAATGTTAACATAATTATTCTTTGTGGGGAGAATGCCTCAAACCTTGGTTTTTCACATACGTTAGCCTCATGGATTTTCATCTCCATAACCTTGGATACCCAATTTACATATTTGAAATGTCCCTCATTAAAAGTAAAATGTTTTGCATCACATTTCACTATTTTGGGGACATTACAATTTTTTCAATTAAAGTTTCATTGTCATGGAAGCATGGGGATCGTGCCCCAAACCTTGGTGAGTGTTTCATTGTGTAACATTGGGTTGTACTAAACATTGGATCAATGCTATGAGTTTTGATGATGCCTTGTAAGAGGGATTTTCCTATTATGGGGGGGTTAAAATCTTTTGACAAGGATTTGTCACAAGTGGTGACATCCCCATAATCAAGATTCATTATAAGGGATGATAGCCCTATATCAAGGATTTGTTAACTGGGTCGGCATAGTTGTAGTAAGGAACTAGGGATGTCCTTAAAATAGAGGAGGCAACCTAAATCATATTGAAGGATGTGTGTGGCACCTCTAATTGTGTGCATAATATTTTATGAAAATCAAGTCCACACCACAAGTAGTGTATGTGCCACTCGAATAGGTACTTGCAACCTAGAAGTAGATGTGTGCACCTTGGATACCCAATTTACAATTAACACATTTCTTTCCAAGGTTGACTTTGTATTGTGACACACCATAGGTTTGGTTGGGTTACCATGAGATCACAAAGGATTACCACTACTCAACATAGGCTTGCTCAATGACCTAACTTGGTCCATGACTTGATCATGAGTATTTTTTCCCTACGCCTTGAGTTTTAAGAGAATCTATGCTCATGGTGTTGGAACTTCTGTCAAGGTCACCAAACCATGTTCTCCCAGACATGGGCCTTTTCCTTATTGATGGTGGATGCAACAAGGCATACTTATTCCTCACTTTATTCTTCCTCATTATAGTCTAATGACAGTTTGTAGTGCGTTCTTTATTTCTTTCTTTCTCCTTATCCTTTCTTAATGTTGGATGTTTTTTGAAGTCTCAATCTTTTATCTATTTCATCTTTCTTAGCCTCTTGCATTTTCACATACTATCATCATTGATTGTACTTCATTGACCCTTGATCAACTCTAATAGATTATGGTTCAGTTAAGCATCATTTTTCTTGTGGAAAGTATGTGTAACTTTTAAATTCATACCATTTAAAGTTTATATTTGGCCTATTTTATGTCTAATTAATTCAAAATTGTTACAAAACAACATACATGGTGTTTTATAAGTCAAATTATTAACACATTAACCTATTTTGAAATAGGACCTATTTTTCCATTCTTTCATATCGAATGTGTTTTATGTCTATATAATGCGGGGTCGTCTAGGTATATTGGAAAAAATTATGACTAGGATTGAAGGAGATAAAACATTGTTTCATGTAATATTTTAAAATGGAAATAAGATACTATGTTGTCTGGGAAAATCCTTTCAAGAAGCCTTTCTATCTATTTTCTTTGGTTGTTGTCCAATTAGTCGGTAGAAATTATGCATTCATTACAGAATCAGGATGCCAAGTTTCACTTTGTATTTGGACTCCTACAAATGATATATCAAATATTTCTCATGCCATGTATTCCCTTAAGGCAGCCATGAAATTGGATATGGATGTACAATTAAAAATTATTCATTTACATTTTAGATTCAGTCACTTTTGGAGTAAGTAATATTAAATTTGAAGTCATTTCCAGATGTTTACTGGTCTATTTTTTTCTGCCTAGGTCTTTGGTCTGTAATATGACCTTGATCTATTTAACATCGTGGAAGTAAATTATTTTAACATGTAAGATATATGTTGATTCTGGATATAAGATAAATACTCACTTTTTATTAGTGTAATTTAGTTTTTTCTTAGTTTAATGCATTTCACTAGCAAGCCAATGATAAAACCTACACATTTAAATTTCAAATGTGTAAATCTTTTTGTATTTTTGTCATTATACTCCTTGCATGTTGCAAATATGGATAAAATATAATTTAAACATCGGTGAATTTCACATGAGATGAGTATCTCTATGACATGACCAGAAATATGAAGATATATTTTCGGTTAATTCTTTAGTGTTTATTTTCTTTCCATTGCATATCTCATTTTTTTCTTTTATTTTTACGCACCACAGAGGAAATGGAGAACAATAGCCATAATGTAGATTTCCTTTTCCATTCATGTTTATTTTTGTTAATTTTGGTATATGTTTTCGGGTTGTGATATTTTGATGCCTTCTGAGGAAAATACCCTCTAGTGGAGAATTTATAAGGAGGTTTTAGTGTTATAAACTTGGCCAAAATTGTCAAAAAAACATTTGCTACAACATTCATTTATGGTTATGGAGGTTTTGGTGGAGCTTTTAATGGAAATTCAACACAACTAAAAAAAAATGGGCGGCCGGAGGTTATTACGAATTTTTTGATCGGTACGCTACTATGCCTTTAACGCACCAGTGCATACATTCCAATAGCGCCTTGGGGCTGTGTCAGTCCAACGCACCAGGACGTTTAGGTGTAAAACCACACCAAGCATAGTATTGGTCATACAACGCATGGGGCCATTCTAATTGGTCTTGGGATTTGTGCAGTGCCCATAGGTCGTATCAACGAACCGGTGCGCTGTATCATAGAAAGACACCGATATTTATAACTTGTATTGGTATTCGTGTGGTGCCCATAGATCGTAAAAATGCACTGGTGCTTATAGATACGTAAATGCCCCAGTGTGCAGTATCAGGGGGGGGGGATATATATATAATTATTTTTCTGTGCCCATAGAATCTTAAAACGACACTGGTTTGTATAGACACATAAACGGATTGGTATACTATTCTTGCATTTTACTAGTTTTCATGTTTTATTTTTTAGAAACATCGACTTGTGACAGTCCAATTATTGTGATTGTTTTAAATTCATTATTCATCAAAAGTTGACACATATTATAACAATATTCATATTAATTGAATTTTTATTAGTGCATTTGAGAACGACAATGGAGAACACAATAGAATAAATTAAAACATATTTTATGATTATATATATATATATATGTATGTATGTATGTATGTATGTATGTATGTATGTATGTATGTATGTATATATATATATATATATATATATATATATATATATATATATATATATATATATATATATATATATATATATATATATATGAATAAGACAATCTTTATCATACAAAATGGGACAGTTATTGATATCCCTTTGTCTTTCAATTGGGGCACTATGTCCATTACATTAAACAAAATGTCTGATTTCAGAGACATATATATTTCAAAAAATAAAACGCCTTGCTTTGATATCCAAACATAGTGATCATCATTCTTCTCTTGAACTGTTGTCACTGCTAGAGCTACTTCCATGACTTGGGTTATTTTCAGGAACGTTTTGTTCATGGTGTTGATTGTTTTCTTCTTTTTCACCTTCCATCTACAAACATAAAAATAAAATTAAATGAGTGTATATACATTGGTGAGAATAATGAAAATTGCAATATTAAATAATATTCATCAATGTAAATCGAAAATAAAAATGACGTACCATAGCAACAATTGACCCATAAATTATACACATTCTTTCAAAACCATGTACCATGCCATCTTTCAAAATTTCATCTGTTGGCGCAGTTCCATACTTTGTTTCCTACAAGTTTTATACCCCATAAAAAATCATATATTTAATATAAAAGATGTTTTTCTTCTATTAATTATAGACGGAGCTAAGTAAAACAAGATCGATAGATGCTTACAAATTCCACAATTAAATTCTAACATGCCAACATATACTCACAACCCATATTTAACCCAGTTTCAATCAATTCGTCTGATGGTTCTTCTTTGTATGTTAGCACCTATTTGAAGACATTCAATAATGATTTTTGTAAAACAACTTAAAAAATACAAAAATGAAAACTAGTTAAGTTGTTATAAGGAAGTAACAATTACTCACAAACTTAGAAATCACCCATTTTCTTCCTTGTCATCCTGTTTTGTGTGCTGAATAGGTTCCATTTTCTTTTCTTTTCTGCAAGAAAATTCTTGAAAATTAATATTTAATGCTAAATTGTTTATTTATTGTACCTAATGATCGAAAAATTCAATGGTTACATATTACATTTGAAGCATGTTGTTGTTGTTGGAAAGAAATTCTATGCATTCATTCCACTAGATCCCTCAAACTTTTGTAAACGTTTTTCCCCTTTCATTAACTTCCAACACCACTCCAAATGAGCTAAGGAGCAATTGATTTTCATTTGCATGTTCTATTTTTTTCTTTTCTTAGAAAAACATTACTTTTCTTAGTTGTTGGTCCCTGTACAACATTAAATACATGTGAATTAGTAGACTATTTGACACATGTTATCTAATAATTTTAAGTATATTATTAACGATAATTAAAAAAAGAAACTCACATTGGATCGATAGTATCTTTTCATTCACCTGATTCATCCTTTTGCAATTTTTCCATTAAACTTTTACGCTCTTCTAGTCCTAGATCAGAAATAATCATATCGAGATTCATCATTTTGTGGCTCTGAATGATACACAGTAAAAAATACATATTATTTAAACATACATATAGTTCAAAAATAATATTTTTTATAAATAATTTACAAAGAACTTGTCGTTTTTGTTTTTGTTGATGTGTTAACAGTATTTTTGTTACTTGATCTCTTGTCATACATTTCTTTATCAATCTGAAACTTGTACCATATCATTCATGAATATATTTAGAAATAAATTCTCAAATTTTCTACTATAAAATAAATCTCAAGGTACCAGTGCACCTTTCACAAGGCCCGCATCGCCGTCGGTGCATGGGGATATTAACAACGCATAGAAAAACAGTATAATACACCATATGGTGCATTAGGTATTGTAAACACACAACAAAAAATAGTGTAATAGACCTAACGGTGCGTGGGGTATTATAAACGCACTGCGAAAATTGTGTAATACACCGTACGGTGTTTTCCTAGTTAAATGGAGCACCGATGCCCTATTTCAGATTTGGTGCATGGATTTAGAAAAAATGTATTCATTTTTTTTTACTACAGTAATTTTGCGGTGCACTGTATAATACAGAGCACCGGTGTAGTATATACGCAGGGCGCAACAATAAAGAAAAATCCATTTTTTCAAAAATTCACATAATGGCTGAATGGATCAGGATCCGACTATGCAAGTCATCCCGTGGGTTGGACGTTAATCTAAAATGAAAAACCCTAATTCTGAAATCGCAGAAACAGGGAGTGTAAAGGGAAAAAATAAAAAAATGAAGGGTTTAGGGTAAAAATGGATAAATTGCAGAAAAAAGTAAAAAACTGCAAAAAAAAAGTAAAAAAAATAATCAAATTTAATCACAAGATGGTTTCAAATTGTATGATACAGGGTTTGAATCACTAGAGGTTTGGTTTTTGATTGTCTAAATACTTATGTTCGAATGTATTTCATTGCTCCATAGTGCCCTCCTACTCTCTTGCTCCAAGTTGTCTCCTGCAAATATATGGCTGAAAATTTTAGTAAAAATAGTGAAATAATGGAAAGTGTTTAGTATTTAAAGAATTATTTTATGAAATTAGATTTTCAAAAATATTTTTCCACTCATTTTTCAGATTGCCACATTTTTTTTATTTGTGTTTATTTGTTACCAGTGCGAAAGAGTTGTGACGCACCGGTGCTTATTATTTATACGAAGCACTGGTGCGTGTTAGGATGATAAGCGCACCAGACTGTATAAAGATCTCTATTTTTGGTATGTAAGATCAGAATAAAATAATGATAATTATAAAGTACATGAATTTATTTTCATTATTTTCTAAACTTTATTATGTTACAAAAATTCGTATTATTATAGATTTTTTATTTTACAATTATTTGCAAATTTACAAATTTAAATATTTTAATAAAATCATTTCACATTAATACAATTAAAATTTTCACATTAATAGAATTAAAATTCACATTAATAGAAGTAAAATTTTACAAATATTTTACATACAATTACAATTAAAGGTACAATAATTACAATTACAATTTTACATAGAATTACATTTACAATTAAAATTACAATTTTACAAATATTTTACATACAATTCAATTAAAATTACAATTACAAATACAATTACAATTTTAGAATTTTACATACAATTACATTTACAATTTTACAAATATTTTACATACAATTTAATTAAAATTACAGTTACAAATACAATTACAATTTTAGAATTTTATATCCAATTACATTTACAATTTTACATAGAATTACATTTACAATTACAATTACAATTTTATAAATATTTTACATACGATTCAATTAAAATTACAATTACAAATACAATTGCAATTTTAGAATTTTACATACAATTACATTCTAAATTACAATAAGTACAAATACAAATACAAATACAATTTTACAGATAATTAAAATTGAAATTACAATTACAATCATGACATAATATTTAATAAATGTCATTGTCATTTAATATTAAATTAATTAATAAACATTATCACGATCATGATAACCATCATACAAACATCATATTTGACTAATAAACACATTCAAACATCAAACTAAAATTATATATTAAGATCATCACAACACAAACATCAATATACATATCTAACATTGACCTAATAATATGCGCCACATCATGATGATCACTTCAACATGAAATTAATTACAAATCGCAACATGAACATAAAATATATATATATATATATATATATATATATATATATATATATATATATATATATATATATATATATATATATATATATATATATATAATTTGGAGAATAAAAAGCAAAAATATACAACTGTAATATAAATGTCATGGGTCAAGCACTGGTGGTACTATAACAACATCAATAGCAGTACTACAAGTGGATACCTGCTCAGTAAAGCTCGGTGCAGCCTTGACAGTCGATGGTTGAGCCTGCTCATGATCATGATCAATAGTATTGATGGATGCATCCACTGGTGGTATTACAACATCAATATGAGCAGTAGTAGTCGAGGTCTACTCAGGGAATAGTGCAGCCTCGGTGGTCAATGGTCTAGCCTGCTCATGATCATCATCACTAGTACTGATGGATGTAGCTGCAGGCAGCTGACTAGACATAGTCAATGGTCTAGCCTCATCTCCATGATGACTATTAGATGATGCCAGTGGAGCGTCATTCTCATCACGCTCGCCGCGAGGTGAACGATCATGAGATGCATGTGAGTCGTTTCTCGTGGACTCATGTCCATCACATGCCGCAGCTCGACTGTGCCTATAGCTACAGACAGTCCTCTTGAGTTGCGTAACAGCTGTTGTAGCTCCTACAACATGCCGCATCAAGCCATACATGTCATGAAACATGCCTCTCCACATTCATAATAGCATATTGTCGGCCTATATGTCTCTGTAATGAGCGGGCCTGATGCCCGCATCAATAATCAATGCACTGAGTTGGTTGGCCAACTCCATCCTATATCTGGTCTCAAGTTGACGATGCCTAGAAAAAGGTGACACTAGTACACCATGATGAGCAGGAACATGTCTCTCTGCTACACCATCCTCATCATCATCATGATCATGCTCGACATCAGCGATATCCCGATCGTCATCATCAAGATCCACACTTGGATCATGTGGTGGATCCAGCATCTCCTCGCCATCAAAAGAGCTAATGTCTGAAAAATATATACAAGGACACAACAATAATTAGACAATTTCATTACACAATTTAATAAAAACAAGTTAATTAAGAACATGTTAGAATAAATATAAATAAAATAGTAATATTACCTCTATCATCTAGCGGCTCATCAGCTGTGAAGAGGATGTTGGGACACCCTCACCAATCTAAGCCAACATAAGGACATGGGACCAAAATGAAGGGATGCAACCCGTCAACACTGGCTAGTCAGTCTAGTGAATCATGTGATATCTTGGCTAGAAACAAAGTGCCTCCCCTCTTGGGCATCATCTGCCCCCACATGTGCATTCGGGCCTCAAACATCGGCCTACAAGGCTGTTGAACAAAACTAGGTCTCATCTCTTGAAACCTCTCAAAAAATAAACAAAACAACTCTAAAGCAAAAGGGAACTTGACTGTCCCTTGTGCATGAGCATGACATCTATCTAAGGCTCTACAAAACTACCGCAAAAAAATGGCAGACCACCTGGCAAGTCGTGGCTGCTGTACTAAAGAATCAACATAATATAAAAGAGAGCAACTAATGCGTTGACCATCACTCGTGTCATGCGAAATGGTCGAAAATATAAGGGAGACGCACTGCACATCCCGTCTACCAAAAGCACCTATACGTAACTGACCTCCAGGTACCTGAAACTCTGAAGGAGACAATACATGTGCTCCAATGTATCTCTGGGAGTAAACTAACTGGATCCTTGCTACACAACCAGCTAACATGTCTGGGAATGAGGGAAAATCTGCCCCTCTCCTTGATAGTCCTATAGTAAAATAGATATCCTACTCAGTGGGTTTGTACCACTGGTCAGGACCAACCTCGAAAGCCTATCAATGGGAATTCCACCTGCGGATACGATATCTCAAAAACACATTGTGCGCCTTTAGGGAAGTAGCCTCCTCATATAACTTGAGGAGGCCTACATGCCTAGGGATCTATTGGGTATCTGTAGTAATAGGGTGAGGGTATGCATCTCTCTCCCTCTCTCATGCCTCCCATTGGCGAATCATGTCATATTGTTCTGCCTTTTTTTGCTGTTGTTCCTCCTCTTCTCTTTGAATCATTGCCATATTAAATTTTTTTTTTTATTAAGACAGACATGTATTTAGGAATATACATATATATATATTTTTTTGAAAAAAAACAAACATACAAGTCAATGCGCCATAAAAACAGTCAAACATTAGTCGTGATGCATCCTAAGAATGTAGAGCACCAGTCTCGGTGCCCCTAATGAAATACAACGCACCAGCCTCAGTGCAGCTGTCTATTTTTCAAGCACCGTTAACTTCATCAAAGTTCAGAATAGCAGTATGATGACTGAAATATATGCCCCGGTGCATCTAGTCGTTTCAGCACACTGACCTCATGAAAATTACATTGCTGATGGTGTCATCTTTTACCCGATCGCACCTTTGACCCTCACGGAATCCAGAATGTGGTGCGTTGACATAGACCGAGGTGGATAATTCCATCAACGCACTGCACTATGATTCCCGTGGTCAACGATGCGCCTGGATAAATGAGCACACCATCTTTTATTTTATTTTTTTATTTTAAAATTATTCGGGGTTCCTTTCAGTACTACCCCGAAAATGGTGTGGATACCATTAGCACCAATGGTAGTGCAGCTTGTAAATTTTATAGGCAGCACCACTATCTGGTGTGAGAAGAACAACTCCAGCACACCACACGACAATTTTTTTTTTTTAATGGTTATTTTTAAGGTTATTTCAATTTCTAATCCACTAGAAGGCTTAATTATGGAAAAATAAAAAAATACCTGTACATTTCACCGTCGAGGAGGTATATTGGCTGTAAAATTTGAAAAAAAAAAAATTCCCACCGTTTTTTAAAATGCAAGTTGGAGATTGGTGGCCAATGTAGAGTAGCAGTGCGTGCAATGGGTGTAATGATAGTACCGATGTCAGGGCGGCTCAGACAAGGGGAAATGGCACTAGTGCTTGAGAGGTCTGGAGCAGTGAGGAAAGTGAAAAATGAATTTTTTAGGTCATAATTTTTTTTTTATTTAACCCTGTTCTCGTGCAGAAGGTTTTATAGACGCACCAGTATGCTTACCTACAACTGCACCAAGCTTTGTCAAATTTGGTGCATTTTTTATAATGCACCAGGGTGGTTCCCTAACACTGCACCAGAATGTTTCAGTTTCAGCGCAAATTTTTGACGATGCACTGGGGTGGAAAATCCATAAAGCACCAGTGTAGAATTTTCGTAAAGCATTGGTTTTTTGGCCTTAAAATTGTTTTTATGTAACACTATTCCGGTGCGTGTGGTTTATCAGTGCACCAGTGCTCTTGGATAAGTACGCACTGGTGCATTTCTATTTTGGTGCGATGCTTTATGATCCACCAGCATGGAAGAGTGGTGATGCACTGTTGTGTTACAGTAATAGGAGACCCCATATGTGTGTGTACATCGCGCAAGCTTTCCAGTGTGCCAATATATCATGCCCATCGGTGTGTTCTATGGTAGGGCACACACCGGTAATTGAGAGCTCACAATCACTGGAAAACTAAAAAATCTGGGTTATTTTGTTGTATTTTTTTTTTAACCCTTTACCAGTGTGCATTGTTTATAGGCGCACTGGTTCTGTTTCTTACAAACGCACCAGCTGGTTTGTGTTTTGGCATGATGTATTATGATGCACCGGTGTAGTTTCTTTCTACCACACTAGGTGTTTTCAGTTTTGGTGAGGTGTTTTATAAAGCACTAGCGTGGAATATCTGTGACGCATCGGTGCTATAGAATAATAAGATGCACCGAGCGGGTGTCTATGGAGTGCACAGTGTCTGGTGTGCCAATGTTTTGGCTCGCACCGATGCTTTCTCGGTTCGAGAGCACTGGGGCAACATGTAATGATAATCACACTAAGAGGAAACCATCCGCAAAACCCTCTGCCCACCAACCTCCTCTAGTAACCTCTGCTAGAAATGGATGAATGGCATATTTTTCTGTGGGGTTCCTCAAAAACATCCGCTAGAGGGTATTTTCCTTGTAGTGATGACTCATTTCCATTACATTTCTAAAATGAATCTCTCATAATTGTATCACATTTTCAACTACAGATATTTAATTCAAGGCTTATTTTGGCATCCCCATAAATTGTAGCATATGCATACTATACTGCTATCTTGGGTGTTATTGGTCATTAAATATTTATTTGTGAATGAAATTATTAATACAACTATTTTTTTTTTTTTGCAGTTGTATGAAATTTTCTGATGCACTCCCGTGTTTGCTAGTATTTCCACAACTAGACTGGTAACAGGTAAACTGACACACACACAAACACACACACACACACACACACAGATATATATATATATATATATATATATATAGATATGATTTATTCATATACCATGTGATAAATCCTTAGTATGAACTTATATGTTGATATGCCATGTATGATCTATACATTGTTATTTTTGTTTTATTATGTACTATGTCGAAGGTCGATTATGTATGTATTTAATTGTTGGAAGTTGTGTCATTATAAGGGTTTTAAGCCACAATCTATTTAATAGATCAATGTTACTCATATTTTTCATATTCTTGGATATGTTTTTTTGCTATATTAGCAAAATATGGAGGAATACACAGGGTTTACTATATTTTTTCCATAGCATCCTAGTTCTAATTGGCCTTTGTGCCAAATTTATATGGTAACATGATAGGATTGGTTTGAATTAAGTTTCAATTAAGGACTTACAATTTTCATAGTTTAGGTAATTAGTTAGTTCTACTTTAAAATGCAGTTGCAACTAGGTCCTTGTTGTTCTAAAGTTCACTATTCAAGGAGATTCAAAGAATGAAACCAATTCTTAACACCATTTTGTTTATCCATGTATTTAGAGAACTGAACATGGAGATTGACTCCTGATTCCTTATCCAAAGGACCTAAAAGGGAAATTGGGAAATGGATATTGTTTCAATCTAGACATGGCTATGTTCAAGAATCCTTCACATCAAATTTTTAATGCCAACCTTCATTGCTAGGATTAAAACTATAGTACAATTGTCAATTACACTTATGACATTTTAAAACCGTAAAAGCAAATAACTGAGCCATAAATACTCTACATACATGGATGGTTTTTTTTTTTTTTGAAAATCATAGGAAATTCAACAAAGGGGCAGTAGCCTCGCTATGTATAAATTTATTTTGATTCCAATCTAGGATAACTTTAGAAGCTTGGAGGCATAGGATCAATGTTTGTCTTTCTATGTGGCTATAGTATATATGATTTAGGGTATTTGATATTCAAGACAATTATAGATATTGAGGATATATCCATTGGATAATATAAAATTAAAATGAACATAAAAATAATTTTGATCTCTCTTGTTTTATAGCTAGAATTTACACCTCTCTTACTAAAAAAAAATTATTCTATCGACATTCTAGTTTGTGTGAATGGTATTGTTTATATTGAATCTGTGGAGTGGTTAGTGGAGAAATATATTCCAAAAATCATGTAGAAAGCTTCCCCTCAACTTTTTTGTGTGTATTTTTACACAACCTAGGGTCATTTAATATAAAAACTACCTTTTATTACCAAGAAAATAACATCCATGCTATATACCATGCTTTTGAAAAATGTGGGTGATTGTTACATGTCTATGTTTAAGTTCTGAAAAACAAGAAAATGGATTCCTGCCTAGACTTCAAAAATGTTCCCATAATTCATTCTTAGGCTCAAAATAATTTTTTCAACTTGTTAAGCTCATCCTCACATAATGAACCCAATTTTTATAAATCGTAACCCCTTACGGAAACCCACACTGACACACTAACACCCTTGAACATTCAACTACGAAATCATCAAATTTCTACTTGGATTATCTCTAAGACTCTGCGATTGGTTTCTTAACTCACATTCATGTTTCGATAAGTGGACTTCTTCCATAGTATTCATCTACATTATTCCTAATTGAGGATAAAATGTATTCCTCTAGGCATTTTCTTCTAGAAAAAAAAAATCCATCATAACAAGGAACAACTTGTCATTTTCTGTCTATCAAATGATATTTCCTATGTGTCGAAAAACCATGGATATTCAGTATATATTCATAAATTCCAAATTCAATTATGAATACATTTGATATTCATATTTCCATCAAAATATTGATTTCCAACATCATCTCGACTTTAAAAATACATAGAAGGAATCTTGGCACTACAAAGTTTGGTTACTACTTGGGAGATTTACAAAGTGCTATTGTAGGGACATGAAATCCATCATCTAGTTGAGAAGTTTTGTACTCTCCTTGATTATAACTTAGAGATCCTAAAAACCATCTAATCTAGTTAGGATCCTTTCAGGTAATGATTGGCTTTATTGACCCTATCTTCTTCCATCCTCCATGTATCTAATTCTTTATTTAAGCCCTCCTCTCTCTTCTCCTTTCACCTTGTACTTTCTTCTAGTGTCGACCATCAACCAAGTGTACTGGTGACTTTTATTCGAGAATTTGATTGATCTGATAAGGAATATTTTACAAGGAACTTGAACCTGTGAGATACCAAATGGTTTTGATTTTAATGTTCCTATGGTCTATAAAGTTACGACTTTCCTATTAAGTTTTCAATTGAGTTCAACTCATGGCTTAAACTGTTTTGGCAAAAGATTGCAAATTATTATAATAAAATTATATTATTATAATTTATTACTATACTTTATTATAATAAAGGTGGTTATTATGTTATTTATTATACTTTGGCTTAAATTTTTCTGGCTAAAGATGAGATATTGGTTATTATATTGTTTATTATACTTTGGTTTCATGTGAAGCAATAATTGATGAATAAAAAACACTGCAGTATGTTTCCTCACTGCCCTCTTCAACTGCATTAATAAACTTGTCATCCTATTTTAAATCAATCTGGGAAATTTTTTTAAACACTTCTGAAACTGTAGCTTAAAATAGGTGTCTTCCTCTCTTTAGGCACACAAATAATTATATTATCAATATCCCTATTTGAACCCCATATCTATAAAATGGTCAACTTCATCAAAGTATGAGCACTTTCACACGCATTAAAAGACTTGAGATAACTGGGGTATTCTCTATGTTATAGTGTTATTTCTCACCTTCATATACTTGATGATTTACACTTTGGCCTTGAGCACCCTTTCCTCCAGACTTGAATATTTTTCTCAAAAATAGTGTTTTAAAACGCGTACGCGATTCTACCCAGACTTTTCCGTGTATATATGCGAGTCCATTTATAGATATACACATATACCTTTTTAATTATTAAAATATATATATATAATCCCTATATTTGAGACAGGTTTGATGGTTATTCCAGTAATTAAACCACCCCAGCTCATGGCCCAACTACTCCTAACTGTAGAAACTAATTTGAGGGAGTATAAAAGCCCCTCAAAGGTATGGCCTAAGGGAGAAAGAAAATATATACATATTATACTTTGTTGGAGCCTCATTCAAGTCTAATGTTCCCATGCCTCCTGTACTTCCCAGGTATATTCAGGAAACCCTTGTTTCCTTGAGATTTTCATCACTCCATATGAAATCTATTTTGCACACATCTTGGAGTAATTCTTGTGAGGCTAGGGCTGGAGGGATCGAGAGGATGATATGCTCAAAGGTCATGGTAGGATTCAGGTGATCTCTCCACATTTTGATTACTCTACGTGTCATTCATAATAAGAAGAGCCATATTGTTCCCAATATTTACATGTTAATAATGCTTAATATATGTGTAATAATCATTAATTAAACATTTCATATTGTTTTCATGATATTATACAAGGCTTTCACTAACATCTAGGATCTATATATGTTGTACAACTAGGTTTTTGTGTTCATTTTTTGTGGATTTACAGGTTTTAGAGCACAAATTGTTGCGGGGGGTTTGCACCCCATGGGATCTACATCAACTAAGGGAATTTCGAGTAAGTTATGCAACCAGTAGTATCTAGTTTTTAGTGTAGAAGTTGGTTAAAGTGAGTTCTTCTTGAATGGCATGCACCTAATCTGTGAAGGTTGTCAACCGAGACCTTTAGGGTATTAATTCCTGAAACAGAAATGGCGAATTTATTGGGGATCACATTCTTATGTTTTCCCATTTGGGTTGTTCCATCTATCTTGTGGGTTCCCAACAGTTTCTATCACTTTTATCAATCTAGTAAGTCCTCTTTCAGTCAGACACAAGACCTGGTCTCTTGATCTGGTTTAAATTTTTGTTTTTTCCTTATTCTAGTTTACATACACAGTTTTTTCTTTACACAGTTGTGTATACACGTTGTTTTTTTCAAAGAGACCCGCGTATACGTGAGTTTCATTTGTTATAGTCGTGTATGCATGCTCGTTTCCTTCTAAAAAATCATGTATGCCTAGGAAAATTTGAAATTTTTAGTTTCTATCACCTATGGTTTTATCTGTCTATGTTGAGTTATTCCTGTAGCATCTTGAAGAACTCTGCACTTTTTTTGAAGTGACTTCTTATCTGTTTCTCTCTTGCTTGAATGAAAACCTGGCCATTTGGTGAAATCCTTATTTTGTGTATCAGCAATTGTGACTTGAGCACCAAGAAATTTCTTTGAAGTTTATTCGCTGTCTTGAACATTCAGAACAAAGTGTTCTTACTCGTTTGCTCTTCTTGGCCTTATGAGGTTCTTCGCATTTGATTTTTTCCTCCATGGTGTACTTGGTTTTCTAGATTTCGTAGAATTGTCTTGTTGCGATTTTTTAAAGATATCTGTTGATTTGGAGTTGTTGTTCATTGCAAGATTATGTTATCTCACTGAGTTGATTGATTGAGTCTCTTTCTTCTTTTTTGCTCGCATAGGCCCCACTACGAAAATTTGCATGGTTGGCTTGAGTAATTTGAAGCCTTTGATTGGAATTCGTGTCTTCTCTGATTCAGTTTTTGGATAGTTTCACTATTTTTATTGAAATCTCTTTTCTTTCTTTGATAAGTTGAAAAGCTCAAAAAACATTCTACATTTTCCATTGCTTTTTTCTTTTTTCTTTTTTTACAGTTTCTTTTTCATCTTTTGAAGCTTTTTGGTCAAGTTTCCAGTCTTCGGTTCGTGGCTTAATTTGAAAGGAAGTTTGTCTTTGATTTTCCTCTTTTATATCAAGTGATTTTTGACATTTTTATACATAGGAGTTCTAATCTAGAACTAGCCTTGTTGATTGTCAAAAAAGTGGTTGAACTTTTAGTTTCCCTATAGACTTCCCTTTTGCTTCTTTAGAACTAACATCTTAGAATTTGCATTGCATTGGTAGTTTGCATTGCACTGTTAGTTTGCATTTAAGCGCATTCAAGCATTTTTGTAGTCTTTTTCATAATTTTCTGAGTTGTGAGTAACCCAAATTAAAAAAAAAAATTTTGTTAGTTTCATAGAACTTGAGTAGAAATCACTCTTCATCAAAAGGAAATCATTGCATTTGCATATAGTTTAATTTTCATTGGTTTATTATGTATCTTACAAACACCATCAATTTCAATTCCGTGCACCTTTGAATTAAACAAAAACCCATATAAAATAAGTGATATAATTAAAAACAAATAATAGTTTTTGTATTATTGTCATTAATATTACACCAACTAGCTAGGTTGTAGGGCCTTGGATTAGGTGAGTGGATAGTTAACTCTCCAAGTCTTCTCAAACTGTTAAACATAGAAGTTGATTAATGAGAAAAATCCAACACCGTTAACTGGACCGGGAAAGCTCTCCTTCAGAGAGTCAAGAGCAAGGGATAGTGCAGGCAGAGAAGAGAGATACCCCCTCTCCTATTTGTTGAATCTTGACCTAAGATCGTTCTGCCCTACTACTGATATGGATTGGTGCCCATAGTTGCCTATCCTAGGGACCACATAGGTGGTTGTTGGGGGGAATACCCATGGTACCTAAGGAATACATTGCATCACTTCCATCTGTACTTCTAGAGGGTGCCCTTGCTAAGCTAGAGTACTTGCACCGGCAAAGGCTATTGTTAGGAGGTTAGCATAACTATTTTTGTTGCCTTCACTAGTGGATCTGGGTCATAATTACCATAGACTACTTTCGGGAGTTCCTCTTATTTCGCTTTCTCATATTTTGGTGCCCGATCCTAATCACCCAGGGCGGAAATTCTGAAGAGTTGCTTGTTTGGCTGGATCTTAGGAAAATTTTAGAGAGTGCTCTTTGCTCCTAGATTGCTTAGCTTTGCTTGTTTTTTTAGTCTAATATAAATATCTTAATTTGGTTGACCGATCGCCTCATCGATCGAGGAGGCTTCATGGGTTGTCTCTTGCGAGTGCCGAGCCTTCTTCAAGAAGGCATAGGAGTAACTTGGAGGGTGAGTTTCACCCGGTGGTTTCAGACACATTGGAGAGAGATCCTTCGTCGGGGCTTGTAGTATCTATGGGTGGTTCTGGTGTTGGTGTCAGTTCAGAGAGAAGTGCATCACTCATCTCGAGAGTCTTATTTCTCGTAGAAGAAGAAGAAGTTCCTTAGCCTGCTAAGTCTCTTCCATCTCCTCCTTTTGTTGACCATCCTTTCATCATTTAGTATAACAGATCCGAGTCTCAAATACCCACAATTCCTTATCCTTCATATTCGCACCTTTCAATGGCCACGACTAGGAACTTAGCTTTGGCTGTGAGTGCTACAAGTGTTCAAACCCCTCTTTCAGTAGAAGGAGGGGCCATTATTTTTGTATCTACGATCACTTCTAGTGTTGTTGTGTTTAGCTTTAGTCACACCCAGGCATATGCTTCACAATCTGGTCCCTTTTCCTTTAGGATGCCCACTAGTGGGATTCCTTCTTTCTCCTTTTCTGTTGCTTCAGCTGCATCTGCACCCATGTCTTATATGGCTAGTGGGTCAGCCTATCTTCAAGGATTCCCCTTTGGGAGTGGGCATATACCTCATTCGACCCCTTCCTTAGGATCTTTACCTTTTTCTTCTCAGACCCAAGATTTCAATCCATGGTCTAGAGACTAAAGTTCTAATGCCTTTATAGGTTGGAACCCTATTTTTACGGCAATGGGGGTGGGGAATCAATTTCTCACTGGTCAGCAAGGGAATTCTCCTTTCCCTTCATCAAGTAATTCATAGGCCTTTCCCCCATTTGAAAATTATTGGAACCGTTACCAAGGGGTTTCCTCTCCATTCACAACTTCAGTGGGGGGAAATGGTCCTGTTTACAGTAACTCTATGTTTGGGGGGGGTCCTTCTCTAAATGCTGGGTGACAAGGATTCTCCTATGGCCCATAATTATCTACGAGCAACTTTTGGCAACCTGGTGCCTCAAAAAATCTATGGTATTATTTTCATAACGTTGGGAATCCTTCCTTTGGAGGATGGAATTCCTAGGCTCCTCCTCGGTTACCATTTTTGGCAATGTTAAACTTGCCAGATTTGTCAAAATTGACAAACGATCTGATTCGATATAGTCCTGGATGGCCTCTGGTCCCCACCAAACTCCCCTCAGACATTCCAAAGTTTGAATGGAATAATGGAGAGGACCTCGTAGATCACATCACCATTTTTCATTTATGGTGCTCATCCAACTCCCTGATTGACGATTCGATTAGGTTGAGGTTATTTCAACACACTTTAACTGGAAATGATGCCAAGTGGTATATTGAGTTAACTGGGGGAATTTTTGCCACTTTTGGAGATTTGGCTACTACGTTCTTAAACCACTTTCAGTTTCATGTTTGTTATGACGTCGGGACTGACCTCCTGGCTAATTTTCAGCAGGATAAGGAAACTCACATTTCTGATCATATTCAGTAATGGCGTAGAAGGAAGAAGCTCATTAAAGCCCATATTCCAAATGAATTCCTTTTGGAATGGTTTTTGAATTCTTTGCGACCATATATTTCGAAAGATGTATCCCTGTCAGGGGTATTTTCTGAAGAACATGTTATTTTTAGGGCTTAACAATTGGAATTGATTTATTCTCAGTTAGGGGTCCTCGATAAAATATTGCCAGATGCTCCTCACTCCAAATTGGACTTGTCAAAAAATAAACCTGGTAATCATGGTGATGGGCTTATTGGGTCGATCGATAGCAGTGAAACTAACCTGCTTAGTCAATTGCATCAGTTGTCTATTTAGTCTGCTTCTTCTGGTTAGACCGTGCCTTCAGTGTTTACCCCTTCTCATTCCTTGGAAATTAATGTCATCCAGAATTTTAACCCCAAAGGAAATCAACAATCTGATTGGAAGAAGAAAGGATGGAATAAAAAAAGGAAAGGTAAGTATGGGAAGGGGAATGCAAACAAAACCAACAACAATGTTGGAGAGGGTCAAAAGGACAATAATAAGAAAGTCAAGTTTCTATGAAAATTATGCACTGGAGATCATCTTACGCACCTTTTCCCTAAAATTCAGGATGCATAGCGCTTGTTAGCTCAACAGGGTTCTTCTAGTTCCCAGGCTGTACTAAAAAACCCTTTTCCCTAACGGCAACAATTTATTGCTAGTGCAAATCAAAATACTGGGGCTCCCTCTGGGGGCAACCAGGAATGGGAAATTCCATCAAACATATATATGATGAGTTCTCATGCATATATCAATACGAGATCTCATGATTGTGATGTAGTTGAGTCTTTGAAAGCTAAGGGTACTCCTGATAGTGTTGAACCACTGCATATTACAAAGCCTACTGTTGAGCCTATACCTAGGATGTCGAAGGCATCTTCAAAACGCATGACAATTAATCCAAATTCCAATACTACTCAGAACTACTCCATTGTAGAAGATCTAGCCCAGATTCCTTGTGCTATGTCTGCACTGGAGGTGTTCCAGTCTTGTCCTGCTTAGCGACATGATTTTCTCATTTCTATTGGGGTTGTAGATAAAAAAAAAACTCTTATGATTACCTTTGATATGTCTAGCTTTAAAAGGAGACTCCCTCATCATATGGCTTTCCATATTATATCAAGTTATCGAAAATGTAATATATTTTGAATGGTCATTAATGAAGGTGCTTCCATGTGTGTAATGTCTCTTGCATGCTGCAAGGCTATTGGATCTCCCGCAGTTGTTCCTTCAGCTACTCTTTTGACTGTGTTTGACAGTCATTCTCATAGGTCGCATGGTATTGTTTTGACTTTGCCCATATGTGTTGGGGGAAAAGCTATTGATAGACTATAACCTTCTATTCGTGAAAAATTGGATCTATAACATGGATTCCATTGCATCCTCTTTATTTCGTATTGTTTGTTTCCCTCATGAAGGGATAATCGTCATAGTTGACCAACTAGATTGTTCTCTTATAGATCATAATGCATCTTCTGACTGAAATGTTCTTTTGGTGGATAATACCAAGGCACCTGTTGAGAATTTGGGGGTTGGAATATATTCTTCTTTGATGGGTACTTTTGATCTTCCACTTCCTTCGGTTCATATTAATGCAATTTCATCCTTCAGAGCTCCCACTCAAAGAGAGTTTTTCAGAACTCATTATTTTTTGGACCCTTGGACCTTACCTTCTCTTACCTCCACATTAGCATAAGGTCAAGTGAGTGGAATGGAATTTCCAATGTATGTAGCTGAGATTTCTTAGAAATCTATTTTTCACTCTGCAGAATCCATCTCATTTTCTCTTTCACAGGAGGAATTGGATTGATATGTGGCTTTAGCTTGGACTCTTAGTTCATATTGAAGATAAGATTGTATTGATACCACTCTTCCAGATAAAGAGGTCATCTTGGAAGAAATGACTGGTGTAGAGAGATCGTGGGATAATTTGCATCATTGGTATTAATTTATACCAGATTTGAGTGAAGTTGAATCAAGTTTTCCTAGCCCTCAGTCTTCTGGTTTTGTTCACCCAGACCTAAGCCCTTTAGCACTAGAAAAGTTTTTCGCTGAAGGGAACATGGTTGTGATTTCACCTACTATCCCGATGAACATTTCCAAAAATCCCAACGTTATTGAGAACATTTTCATCGAAGCTGAATGTTCGCCTAAAGAGGTTCAAATTTACACCAATCTCTTTTGAGAGTTTAGGTATGTGTTCGCTTGGTCTTATGAGGAAATGTAGGGGATTGATCCATCTATTGTCTACCATGAGATCAAGGTGTATGAAAATGCTAAGCCTCTTAGGAAAAAGCTTCATCTAGTCAACCCTAGGAAGTCAACATCTATCAAAGCTAAGGTGGAGAAGCTGCTTAAGGTAGGCCTCATTTATCCTATTCCTTTAATAGAATGGGTTTCAAATCCAGCTCTTGTGGACAACAAACAAGGAACAATTAGAGTTTGCATTGATTTTAGGGACCTAAATAAAGCATGTCCTAAAGATAACTACTCCACACCTTTTATAGATCGTATTATCGATGAGTGTGGGGGAAATGATATTTTCTCCTTCATGGACGGTTTCTTTAGATATAATAAAATTACTATCTGTCCTGAAGATCAGCATAAGACTGCATTTATTTCTCCCTGGGGTACCTTTTCTTACAAGAAGATGCCTTTTGGCCTTAGAAATGCTGGAGCTATTTTTTAGCAGGCTATGTCCTATGACTTCCACGACATCAACCATATCATTGAGGCATATTTGGATGATTTAGTGACTTATTCTCGTAAGAGAATTGATCATCCTTCTCACCTCTGGCAAGTATTTAAATGATGTCGATATTATAAAATCTAGTTGAATCCGAACTAGTGTGTTTTCGCGGTCACATCCGGTCGGTTGTTGGGATTTAATTTTCCTATGGAACGGATTTGGGTAGATCCCTTCAAGGTTGAGGCAATACTTCAGTTGCCTCCCCCGTCTTCAATTCATCAAATTCAAAGTCTATATGGAAAAGATAATTTTTTGTGGAGATTTATCGTAAATTATGTCGAGATTAAAAAAGGGTTTATGCGATTATCAAATAAAGGAGTTCCATTTTTTTGCGATGACTTTTCTCAGCACTCCTTCAATGCTTTGAAAAAAATATTGACCTTTACACCTCTACTGAGTCCACCTGATTATAGAAGAGATTTC